>OY728126.1:2114405116-2114962616 GCA_963277665.1 Viscum album | reverse complement strand
GAAACGCTCCCTAGAAGGTATGTATCATCCTTAGAGAGTCTCCCCTAAACTGCGCATAGACGCCTAGAACTGGTATAACTGCTGGTGCCAAAGGGGGCACATCAGGAGGATCTGTAGGAGATCCCTGATCAACCATATCAAGTGTCTGATCACCATATGGCAGCTGACGTACAACCGGAGGACGTCTCGATGGCCTAGCTCTGAAAGGTCAAAAGCACACCTTAGATCATGATTATCAAAGACTAAGAACACAAGATTATAAGAGGGGAATATGAGAAAGAAACATTCAAGTTTTACAAAACAAGAGTACACTACATGTATAAAAACAACACGACATGTTCCCTTTTCCCATTCACATGGGCATGTACTTCTACCACAACTGGTCATGTAACACCCCAACCACATGGCATGCTGCTCCAACACATGGTGTGTACTTGAACCTTATTCCCCATGAAAGAGTCTCCTTACATAGAAAACCCACATAGTCTTATTAATCCTACACTACACGGTGTGTTCACGAAGGACACAATGTGTACTAGACAGGATTTCAATGACCCGTGTTGTTAGTTACACGGCCAGCTACACAGTTCACTCTTACACAGCGTGCTCCCTGAGAACACATCGTGTACTTGATGTTTTTCCACGACCCATGTTGTTTGTGACACGGACAGGTACTTAGGTTACATGGAAGGACGTGTGACAATAGGACACGGTGTTTAAATTTAATGTTTCATCCATCTGTGTCATTACCACACGGGTAGACACACGATCACTAGAACACGACGTGTATGTACCATACACGGTGTGTTTCTGAAGATTTTTCACAACCCCGTGTCTCGGCCCACACAGTCAGTGACACAGTTTCAAAAACTACACGGAATGTATCAATAAAGTACATGTTGTGTATTCTAGGTTTTTCTGGGCAGTAGCTCAGAAACTGCTTCAAAGCCCAGAAAACATAGTGAACAAGAGTTAAGGTGCCAAATTCCAATCTGTGAGGGCCCATAATCCTCGCAAATCAAATATTGGAATCTTATACAAGTTATAACATTGAAACCAGGAAATAATCCACCAAATTCTGGTCCATGATGGACCATAACTCATCAAGAACCAATTTTTGGTGTCCATTTAAGCAAAGTACTATACAAACATATTCTCTATCAAATAGCAGAGATTCTATCAAAGAATCCATCACCACAGCACGCATAATCTACACAACGTCTATCACAAAATCCTGAAATTACTAATTTATACTTGATGTCTGAGAAAGAATGCATGGAATGTGATTTCAAACAAGTTCCTATACGATTCATGAGTTGGAATACCCTCATCTCATCGGGTTGCGATAGAAATAGAACCGCAATAATAAAAATTATTAAATCACAAGGCATGTGAATCACCCAACGACGATATCAAATCAACTGAACAAGTGAAAAATAGTAAAACTACAATAAACGAGGTAGTATGGATTTTCCCTATACACAGGTTAGCTATTCCGGGGCACAGATTATTACCAAGTACCTCTTCCATCATATCACTGGCTATAGGCTCCAAAAAGTATGTCAAGAGAAAAGAGTTCCTCTGATACCACTTTATAACTTCTTGGTTCCAGAAGCCAACCGGAGGCACCTCGCAACCGGTTTGTCACACTGCCTTAAGAACATTTCCCCGATGCCATGGGATGCCGACTAGTAGCGAGGGCATTGGGAGTGTTAGTGGGGAAACTATTCCCTCATTGGCAGAGTACAATCAGATATAAACAACTCATACAATAGCGGAAGCGGTTAATATCCAACAATAGTAAACTATGAAATACTAAATCAATAAACAATTGGAGCACACACACATATATATATAAATGAAATGATGCCTGATACATATGTCTAGTAAATCAGCCAAAAACGTCACAATACTGAATACAATAATAAACCAAAGTACAATATAAAAACAGATACACAACTCCTCAACATCTCAATCCTCGGCTTGGTCCCATGCTCTCCTACTCCAATGCAATCATGTACCTGAAGTCGAAGGGCACTTTACCTTGTCTATAACTATAGCAATATAATCTGTTTGGGCCCAAAAGCATAACCCAAATAGGTTGTGAGACTAAATCCCTGTAGGAAACCTCCCGAAGATCTGTACCTAATAGTCAGTGAGAAAATGGCAGGTAATAGTACAGTAAGTAGTAAATAGTAAACAGTAAACAGTAAATAGGATGTTACACAACAACAAACAATCCACATATCAACAAGCAGTAGTGAATCAAACCACTAACCTAAAATAGGAATCCCTCTAGGACGTACTCACAAACATCCCCTCTGGTCATATCCAAGAGGTACCAACAACCCTCTGGGTAGTACACTCAGCCTAACCCCTCTGGTTTGGTCATACAAAATTATAACAATCTCTGAGGAAGAATGCTCAGTAAATTCCCCTTATAGTCTATGTAAGTTATGGAATCTCTGAGTAAGATCATGCGGTCTAATCCCCTTATATCCCCATGGTCTAGAGACTCTCTGAGGAATCTCACTCGGTCAATTCCACCTATATCCTAGAATGGTTTAAGGAAATTCAAAAAAACACAAACTCTCGGAGGAAGCTTACTCGTTTTACCCTCGTATAGTCTATAAATCTCAAAAATCTCTAAGGAAGCTCGCCCAATCTATCCTTCTATACTCTATAATATAAAAAACTCTCTAGGAAGCTCACTTACTATATCCCCTATAGTCTATAATGTCCAACACTCTCTGAGGAAGCTCACTCGGTCTATCCCTTTATAGTCTATAGCACCAAGTTCTCACGGCCCCGTGCCAGTCAGAGCATAATAACGCTATAAGGATAAGGTAAACCTATAGTGATACATTGCTAACTACTATACAACTTAACAAGAATGTCTGGGAACAACACTCCATCCTATGGTCAGAAGGCATGGAAAATAGGTATAACAGCCAAAGGCTGAACAAGACCAAAAGATTGTAAATAGAACAAGTCATGGGAAAAAATACAAGAATAGAAATTATCCTCATAAATAACCAAATTACATCTAAAAAAACATACACTCAAGGTAGGAAAACCATAAGGGAAAAACAGTAAACACGCAATACCCTGTTCACGGGTATTGGTGGAAATTGCACATAAAACTGAATGAAATTGAACGGAGAGGCACAAACCCCCTACCTAGATGCTTGGAGATCAATATACTAGAACCATGAGGCTTGAATCTCTTTAGAACATCATAGATCTACGAAAATGTACAAAATGATCAACCCATGAAAACTTGAAAAAGAGGATGAATTGGAAAACGATGATCTAGAAGAAGGAAGAGCTTACTGTTGGGGTTCTAACTCAACCGATGGTGGTAAATTTGGAGAACGGACGAAGGCACGAGGGCTCGGAGAAGTTCTGGCACCTTAAGGATTCTCTTGGTCGAATGGGACCTAGAAGAAGGCGATTCTGGTGGTCTGATGCATGCCTAGTCCGTTTAATGAAAAAAAGAAAGTACACAACATGCACTTTTGGAGTACATGACGTGTACTAGGCCTTTTCGTACTCCACTATAAGCGGCCTCCACATCACCCCACATGAGTGTGTGTGTGTGGCCCGGACACGACAAACCCAAATTGACATGGCGTGTACTTCAAAAAAATTTAGACACTCCTCTTTTCTCAAAAACTCTAGAAAAAGGCAAAACATACCTGAAATGAAGGTCTGGGTTCTTACATGGGTCCCTCAAATATATTACAGTAGTCTTAGTTGAATATCCTTGATGGACTAGAGAGAGGGTCATCAACCTACTGAGGGGCTATCCCCCTAACAGACTATGGTGTGGTTCTTCTTAATACTGAGTAAAATACCCATTATGGGATTCGGTGTGGTTCCTCTAACTACTGAGTGGAATTTCTTGACTCATTAGGGCATGAGTCCTCTATCAATATACATAGTGGAATACCCATGATGGACTAGGATATGGGTCCTCTATCAATTTAATTTGGGGAATCACCCTAACATACTAGGGCATGGGTCCTCGAGGAACTGAGTGGTACCCCCAAACTACCTAGTGAATGATATCTATATCTATCTATGGATTCACATCCTTCCACCGAATTTGTGTTTTGTTCTTATATCAATATACTAAGAGGAACCCCCTGATATAATGGGGTGTCAGTCCTCTACATACTATATGGAATCCCCTTTATGGACTAGGGACTGGGTTATGTACATAATGAGTGGCATATCTATGATCGACTAGGGAATAAGTCCTCTATACACTAATTATCATCCACCCAATTGATATGGTGTGTGTCCTCTACCAATTGTGTGAAACACCCAAAAATGAATTGGTAATATGTATAATACCTATGAGTGGAACCCCCCTAGAAAGGGACGACATGGATCCACTATTGATCAACTGGTGAGAACCCCCTATTGTAACACCCCAAGCTTCCACGATACACTTCTCTTTGAATAATATAGTAACGTGTGTTGTACGCAACTTCGAGTTCTAACACACACCACAACCAATCAAAGTAGCCGTTATGAATAGTAATACCTAAATTTTAAAATTTTATAAATTTTATCTTTACAAATGGACTTCTTTTTTGTATTCGGATTATCAATTATAGCTTAGGGTAAAATTTTGGCATTCTTCTGAAAAACTTCAATTTTTGATGAATAGTGAAACCACAAAGTGGTAGTTAAAAAACTGATTTTTGGTTTAATTGAAACATTACCACTTCTGTGATTTGATTTTCAACTATCCGACATACATGGTTTTCATTAGGATGTAAAATGTGGTTCAATGGGATTAAAATAATTTTTTGGTGAATAGTAACTTTTAAGTTTAATTAATCGCGATTAAAGGTAATTAGTGATATTTAAGGTAAAAATGATATTATAAAAATATGAAATGACCTTGAAACATGTCCTACCCCTATTGGATGAGTCATGGACGACCAAAACAATCCATGGGTCAACTTGGGGACCCCATGGAGCCACTTTGGTAGGAAAATGACATTAAAAAGTTTTTATTTAATGTTAAAATAAAAATGTCACAAACATGAGTTGTTTTACAAAAACAATTTTAAAATGGGGTAATACAAGTCATATTTTTTACTATAAATATTAATTAGAAAGATAAAAAGATTTAATAAATCATGATATTTGTTTTATAATTTTTAGACATTATATAAATTAATATCTGTATGACACAATGATGATGCAGCGATTACCTCATTAATTAACAATTTAAATAAAATGAAAGGATAATGTAAAATTTAAGGCTTACACTTCTCAAATACCTATTGTATGAGGATATTTAGAACCCTTATCACCTTATCCTAGAAATATATCATTGTGGGACCTTTAGAATCCGAAAATCATATCATAATAAAGTAACATTTCAATCTATCCAAGTGTGCCCCTTCTCTTCTCTTATAAAAGGCCCCCACCACTACCACCTTACTCACACCATCAAAGCCTTTTGGCTAGGCCAAACTCTGCGCAAATACTTTCTCAAATTCCTTCTCATACTCCTAGAAGCCTCACTTTGGGTATAATTCTTCCCAAGGAATCCTTTGGCTCAAATCAAAAAAGAGTTACCCGATTTTAAGGTAATGTCTTCTCTTATGTTATTTTGTTTTATTTTGCTTCTCCAACCCCCTAAAATCTTTTTATTAATTTCTTTGGTAAAAAAACCAGTATAATCAAAATACTAGGATTTTTTTATAAGTAGGATTCGAGCTACACTTACACACACCTACATCTAATGGTTAAAGAACATACTGTTTCTGTGGATGGCGAATTTCTACCTCACGAAATGATGATTGTTCAACACTCATATAACACATTCAAAGGTGGCAATTAAGATGTAACTATATTTATATATGATATAAAATATGTCTATGTTTCACTTAAGCCTCTGTATCTTTCATTTATTGAATACCTTTATGGTTTCCATTATTGGTAAATGCGATATTTTCATTTAAGGAAGTGCAGACTACCACCCCCTCAAGGTGATTTGAATCGTTAATGCCATATGTTGGATGTATAAAGGATAGAGTAAATGATATTATATATGATATTATACTGGAATTATAATATACCTTTATATCATTATAATATCATTCCATTAAATATGAAATAGAAATAAAAATAGTGTTCATGCGTACGTATGGCTTATCGTCTCCATGAACGGTTTCATTTCTTACCTCTAAATGTTATGTAATATTATAAATGCATGTATATACTGGATATATATGATATATATGATATCTACATCATGAATATAATTTTGGATATAATTTATATTTCACCACATGAACAAATTGTAATTTTAAGAAGATTATTTTTGACTCAAATACCAAAGATCGACAAAACGACCGTTATTAACATAAATAATTACATTATGTTCATAACATTGTAATAAGTGATACAAAAGGAATAATAAACTTGAAAAAGGTTCTAAAGAAAATATAAATTAAATCTAGTTTTTTATTTAGGAGGTTAAAGAATGGTCGAGTGATGTCGGACACGAGGTAAGGAAACTTCTTAACCCAATTTCCATTCTTTGGGTTAATCTCCTACTTCCATATTATGTCATGATATTATTTTGTCCTATCTTGTATTTGTACTTTATTTATGTGTACATATAGTGAATACACATAATAGATCTATTTTATTTAAAAAATTATTCTTGTAAGGACTTCGTCTCAATCTCTTTTTATTGAGGCATATTTTTTAATAAAAAAATTTCTTTTATACGGTGTATAAACCCCTTTGACTTTTACATTTATTCAAAAGGAATATTTTTATACGAAGCATTTTACTAAACAAAAAAAGGAATCTTTTTCTTGTCGTACGTATCTGGCGACAATGAATTCTCTGCCGTCGTGACCATTATTTGAGTTTCGGCTTCCTCTACAAGCCATAACTTTTTTAAAAATGAAAAATAAATAAAAATATTTTATTTTCTTTTATTTTGGTATTCAAAATGGTTTTGAATGTGTTTTTTTATATCAATGTGTTGTATTTATATCTTTTGATTGAAATGTGGAAATGTTATGTTTCCTTTATGCATGTTTTATGTGATACAATTATGTTATGTTTTATGATATGTTTAAACCTGTTCATATGAGGAATTCATTGGACTTAATAAGTGATGTGTGGAGCCCGCTATAGCTCCTCGATGCATCGCAGGTATCATGGGACAGACTAGTGTCTCAGCATGAGGCCTTGACAAAATATTATTTGTAGTCTTGGCACGAGGCCTTGGCTACGTGGTTATGATAGTCTGGAATTATGCATTCTATCATTATGAAAGTGGTTATTGATATTGCATGTGATTATTCGACTAGTAGAATATACATGTGAGTAAGTAAATGGCATTATTTAGTTTTATTTTTTCCATATTATGCTAAAGTTCAAGGTTAAAAAGGATTTTGTTTTAATTATACATTTCCTTAAATGTTAATGTTTATTTATGAAAGCTTCCGCAATATTGTTATCCTTACTGAGCATCTGAGCTCACCCCTTTCAATGTTTTAATATTTTCCAGGATATGAAGAAGTATTTTATGAATGACCTGCAGGGATAGTCATAAGAGGATATGAGTGTGGACTATAGAGACTTTGTTATTGTAGTTTTCCACTTTATGATGTAATGTAACATTTATGAATGTATCTAGTGTTTCCAAGGCTACTAATGTAATCGGTCTTTCGAGACTTGATCTTTTGTGATCATGACAATGTTATGCAATAATGCACCGACTCTGGGTAACTGGGGTCGGGGCATTACAGTTGGTATCAGAGCCAGTTTAGTTCTAACCTTGGAAGCTAGATTTAGATAAACTCTGATTAGAAAACATAGCCCAAAGATAGAATTTGAGGATTAGTATTGAAGAAATTTCTAGAATTTTGTTGTTGTAGAGATTTTGTGGGTTTTTCGAGAAAAACATCCTTGTTTGGATACGATCAGGGGGAGGGGGCTCTGGCACAGATGTACCTAGGGGTAAAACCCGAAAACACCACTTTGAGCTAGACTCGAACGAGAACTAGTCCACGACAACGGGCCTTGCGACACTCTTGGTTACGCCACTCCCGGGGGATATACTTAGGATAATTCTTTTTTTCTTTACAAACCATTATGAAGGGTTTATGAGAATATACTTCCGCATAGAAAACATTTCTTTTTACGATTATCTATTATATCCATAAATAGTTCAATTTATGTTAAGTATTTTACAAGTATGTAATTATGTATTTTGATTCATAAACTAATCTAGTTTATACCATTGTTTCAAAATGGCGCCTAGTGGAAGGAATGGAAACTGTATCAATGCACGCACTCCGTGTAGGGATTTCCCTCCTGCTCAAGATAATTATTGTGGATCTGGAGATACAACTGGTGCTGATCAACTTATTACCATACTAGGACAACTCACTCAGGTTATGAATAATAACCTTACTGGTATGGAGCACCCTGATCCGCAATGTGGAGGATCAATGTCATACCGCTTCATGAGGCAAAAACCGCCAACATTTAATGGGGGTACAAATCCATTAGTAGCCGAGCAATGGATAAACTCCTTAGAGAAAATATTCCATGCCTTGGGGAGTAGCGAAAGGGAGAAGGTTATCATGACAGTCTACCGCCTCACTGGAGATTCCGAACAATGGTGGTCGCTGATTCAAAACACAAAGGAAGATGAAGAAGTATTAAGTATGGAATGGAGGGAGATTAAGGAAATTTTCTTAGAAAAATACTTTCCACTTGACCATCGAGCAGATATGGAAATGAAATTTCTGAGTCTGAGGCAGAAGAAGGATGAGAATGTCTCAACGTATGAGGCTAACTTTACAAGGTTAGTGAGGCATGCTACAGATTATATACGTATCCCAAAAAGTAAGATCGATCGTTTCTTTGATGGGTTAAAAAGGATTCTCCGTCAAGCCTTATTCTCAAAATCTTTCTCATCGTACGAAGATATAGTCTCGTGTGCTATCAATACAGAAAAGGAATTCTCTAAATCGTATGACAATAAAGTAAAGTAAGAGAAGAAGAGAACGGTGGAACAAGAGACAGATAAAGGGAAAAAGACAAAGAAGGATTTTCTATTATGCAATAATTGTGGGAAGAATCACCCCGGTACTTTCCTAAAAGGAATAAGAGTTTGTTATAAATGTGGAGAAAAAGGTCACCAGGCTCGTGATTGCAAGGGAATGAAAGAGGCTATCAATGTTGAATGCTATAATTGTAGGGAAATGGGGCATTATGCAAATGAATGTCCTAAGAGTCAGGGAAACTTACCTCAGAAAAGGCCAAGGGATCAAGGACAATATTATGCTATTACTACAGTTGAAGTGGAATAATTAATGTATTGGTGATTTTGGACTCAAGGATTATATTCTGGTTATAAGAATAATGTGATATATATAAGGATTGTACTGCAGTACTTGTTGTTTTCATTAAGGTTTTAATATGATGAAGGTAATCATATTTTTAGTATGTGACAATAATAGAAACTTTACATTGTTTGGGGAATCTGATGTTACAATTGATTTTGGAATTTAGAAACTTTTAGAGAAAGTCTGTAAAGAGGTATTTTAGATAACTATAAAGGTTGGAATGGATTAAGGTGAACTTTTGATAGTATTGTTTAAGGTTAAAACATTTATGAAGATTATTTTGGAATATTATAATACTATAGTTTTAGGAAAAGGACAACCTGCGGGTTGGGGGATAACCCGTCGTGTTTGACAAAGTTGTAGTAATCGAACCCACAACCATAGTGCGACATGCATTTATTACCTACCACTAGCCTACAGAAAGGTCCTGGTTATTACAAAAAAGTTTTAATAATCTAAATAGTATTTATTAATATTTTGAACCTTGTACGATTATGATAAATACTTTATTTTAGAGTTCTATTATCTTTTTGAGTGAAAGAAGAGTTTGTGGTAGAAATTAGTTGATGGTCGAAACTCTACTTGTCAAGCATAAATATATATATACCTATCTCTTATTCTATGAATAAATTAACTCTTAAAAATTAGTAAAGGGATATTAAAACAAAAAATGTGTTATCCTAATACCTTATGTCTTGTTGAACTGATAATATTTTAAATCAACATATATTGAAGGCTTTGAGGCCCTCAATTTTACACTTGTTTGTGATTGATGACCTTAATCACACCCTACAAATATTTACGTTTTTGCTCTAATTATATGTCTCCAATTTCCACCAATGTTCTCCTTTTCGAGATCATAATTTGGTGGTGAATTTTTCATTTCCATTTCCCTCTTATTAAGGCTAAATTTTATTAACCTTATTTCTGATGTGGGTTTTCCACTAAGGAATTTTCTATTTTCATCCTTTTATTATCAAATAAAAATTTAAAATTTCGAGAATGAAATTTATTGAAGGAGGGGAGAATGTAACACCCCATGCTTCCACGGTACACTTCTCTTTGAATAATACAGTAGCGTGTGTTGTACGCAACTTTGATTTCTAACACACACCACAACCAATCAAAGTAGCCGTTATGAATAGTAATACATACCTTTTGAAATTTTATAAATTTTATCATTCCAAATGGACTTCGTTTTTGTATTCGTAATATCAATTATAGCTTAGGGTGAAATTTTGGCATTGTTCTGAAAAACTTCAATTTTTGATGAATAGTGAAACCAGTAAGTGGTAGTTAAAAAACTGATTTTTTATTTAAATGAAACATTACCACTTCTATGATTTTATTTTCAAAAATCTGACATACATGGATTTCATTAGGATTTAAAATGTGGTTCAATGGGATTAAAATAATTTTTTGGTGAATAGTAACTTATAAGTTTAATTAATCGCGATTAAAGGTAATTAGTGAAATTTAAGGTAAAAATGATATTATAAAAATATGAAATGACATTGAAACATGTCCTACCCCTATTGTATGAGTCATGGCAGACCAAAAAAATCCATGGGTCAACTTGGGGACCCCATGGAGCCACTTTGGTAGGAAAATGACATTAAAAACCTTTTATTTAATGTTAAAATAAAAATGTCACAAACATGAGTTGTTTTACTAAAACAATTTTTAAATGTGGTTATAAAAGTCATATTTTTGACTATAAATATTCATTAGAAATATAAAAATATTTCCTACATCATGATATTTGTTTTATAATTTTTAGACATTAAATAAATTAAAATCGGCATGACACAATGATGATGCAGTGATTACCTCAATAATTAATGATTTTAAATAAAATGAAAGGATAATGTAAAATATAAGGCTTAAACTTGTTAAAAACCTATAATATGAGGATATTTCGAACCCTAATCACCTTAGCCTCTAAATATATCATTGTGGGACCTTTAGAATCCTAAAATCATTTCATAATAAAGTAACATTTCAATCTTTCCAAGAGTGCCCCTTCTCTTCTCTTATAAAAGGCCCCCACCACTACCACCTTACTCACACCTTCAAAGCCTTTTGTATCGGCCAACCTCTGCCCAAATACTCTCTCAACTTCCCTCTCTTACTCCTAGAAGGCTCACTTTGGGCAGAATTCTTCCCAAGGAAGCCTTTGGCTCAAATCAAAATAAGAGTTACCTGATTTTAAGGTAATGTCTTCTCTTAGGTTATTTTGTTTTATTTTGCTTCTACAACCCCATAAACTCTTTTTATTAATTTATTTTGTAACAAAAACAGTATCCTAAATATACTAGGATGTTGTTATAGGAAGTATTCGTGCTACACTTACACACACCTACATCTAATGGTTAAAGAACACATTGTTTCTGTGGATGGCGAATTTCTGCCTCACGAAACGATGATTGTTCAACACTCATATAACACATTAAAAGATGGCCATTAATATGTCACTATATTCATATATGATATATAATATTTTTCTATTTTACTTAAGATTCTGTATTTTTCATTTATTGCATACCTTTATGGTTTCCATTATGGGTAAACACGATATTTTCATTTAAGGAAGTGCGGACTACCGCCCCCTCAAAGTGATTTGAATCGTTAATGCCATATGTGGGATGTTTAAAGGATGGAGTAAATGATATTATATATGATATTATACTGGAATTATAATATACCTTTATATAATTATAATATCATTCCATTAAATATGAAATATAAATGAAAGTAGCATTCATGCGTACGTACGGCTTACCGTCTCCATGAACGGTGCATTTCATTTCTTACCTCTAAATGTTATGTAATATTATAAATGCAATTATATACTGGATATATATGATATAAATGATATCTACATGATGAATATAATTCTGGATATAATGTATTTTTCACCACATGAACAACTTGTAATTTTAAGAAGATTATTTTTGAATCAAGTACCAAAGATCGACAAAATGACCATTATTAACATAAATAATTACATAATGTTCATAACATGGTAATAAGTGATATAAAAGGAATAATAAACTTGAAAAATGTTCTTAAGAAACTATAAAATAACTCTAGTTTATTATTCAGGAGGTTAAAGAACGGTCGAGTCAAGTCGGACACGAGGTAAGGGAACTTCTTAACCCAATTTCCATTCTTTGGGTTAATCTCCCACTTTCAAATTATATCATGATATTATTATGTCCTATCTTGTATTTGTACTTTATTTATGTGTACTTATAGTGAATACACATAATACATCTATTTTATTTAAAAAATCATCCTTGTAAGGACTTCGTCTCAATCACCTTTTATTGAGGCATATTTTGTTTTATACAAAAAATTCTTTTATACAGTGTATAAACCCCTTTGACTTTTACATTTATTCAAAAGGAATCTTTTTATATGAAGCATTTTACTAAACGAAAAAAGGAATTTTTTTCATGTCGTACGTATGTGGAGACAACGACTTCTCCTCCACCGTGACCATTATTTGAGTTTCGGCTTCCTCTATAAGCCATAACTTTTTTTAAAATGAAAAATAAATAAAAAGTTTAAATTTTCTTTTATTTTGGTATTAAAAATGGTTTTGAAAGTGTTTTTTATATCAATGTGTTGTATTGATATCTTGTGATTGAAATGTGGAAATGTTATGTTTCCTTTATGCGTGTTTTAAGTGATACAATTATGTTATGGTTTATGATATGTTTAAACATGTTCATATGAGGAATGCATTGGACTTAATAAGTGACGGGTGGAGCCTGCTATAGCTCCTCGATGCATCGGCAGGTCTCATGAGACAAAATAGTGTCTTGACACGAGTCCTTGAAAAAATATTATTTGTAGTCTTGGAACGAGGCCTTGGCTACGTGGTTATGATAGTCTGGCATTATGCATTCCATCATTATGAAAGTGGTTATTCATTTTGCATGTGATTATTCGACTAGTAGAATATCCATGTGAGTATGTAAATGGAATTATTTAATTTTCTTTTTCCATATTATGCTGAAGTTCAAGATTAAAAAGGCTTTTGTTTTAATTATACATTACCTTAAATGTTAATGTTTATTTATGAAAGATTCCACAATATTGTTATCCTTACTGAGCATCTGAGCTCACCCCTTTCAATGTTTTAATATTTTCCAGGATGTGAAGAAGTATTTTATGAATGACCTACAGGGATAGTCTGAAGAGGATATGAGTGTGGACTATGGAGACTTTGTTATTTTATTTTTTCAGTTTATGATGTAATGTAACATTTATGAATGTATCTAGTGTTTCCAAGGATACTAAACTAATCGGCCTTTCGAGACTTGATCTTTGTGATCATGCCAATGTTACGCAATAATGCACCGACTCTGGGTAACTGGGGTCGGGGAGTTACACCTATCATACTGAGGTGTGGGTTATATACATGGGGATTATGCACAATTGATAATGGGGAATAGTGGTGATGTAATGGTCCTCAAAGTGGTTAATTTATTGGACTGACACATGAGATGAGGGGATTTAATGATGTAACCGTAGAACTATAGGATGAATCACCATCATAGGATGGGATGTGAGATGAATATACCATTTATTTATCATCTGGGTTTCTTATATGATAATACACATATATATATATATATATATATGTTTTTTGCATTTTGTTTCCCTCTTATTTTGGTTGACCTTACTACTCTGTCATGTTATTTATTCCACCATATTCTGTTTTCATGGTGTCCTATTGACTATGTCTGTACTCCCCCATCATAGGATTTTCTGTCATGTGTTCTGTATTATGAAGATTACTAAACAATTGGAAGTGTAATTAGTGTAGCATAGGGATAATTGGGTTCATATAGTATGTATGTTTTTTTGTGATTGAGGATCTCAAGATGGGATCTCTCGTCATTTCAGTTCTATTTATTTTTAGGTTAGGACATTTTTTTTGGGTGGGTGTGTATTTGTCACTTAAATATTTTGGTTTGCTTAATCTCACACTTTTTTATTCCATATAGGTTTTTACATTAATGGGTTATTTACTATATAGGTTATTTTCATTAATTTTTATTCCCATTCTATTCTGCAAGGATATTGTTGGGTGGGTTTGTGTAGGTACATTAGGAAAAGGCCCCCATTATTAATTATTCTCTCTCGGTGCTTATCTAAACCACATTTCCTATAGATGGTGGGACTGAGGTTGTCGAATCCATGCATTCTTTAGGTCAGGCAGACCTCAATGGTTTGGGGAATTTTAAATTAGTATCCGATAATTTTTTAACTCAAGAATGTGTTCTGAGTTTTTTCCCTTATGATGATTTTTGGGATCCCCAAGAAACTTTTACAATGATTCCCAAGTGAATATTTCAGTATAGGGAACCCATTGTTTATGAAAATGCTAACCTATCTATTCAATCAGACTATAAATAACATATTTTTGACATTACATAACAATTTACTGGTTTCATGGATCATTGTTACCTGAATTATATAGGATTGAGTCCTTTGACTACCCTTTTAGATTCAAATCCATACACACACACACAAACACATATATTCATTCACAATGGTATGCCTTATCTATTGTCAAAAGATTCTATGATGATTTAATTTGAGGTTTATATAGTATATTTGAGATTTAATCTTGATGAGTGACAATGCCTCACTGAAGGGTCTTAGTTAGAATATGGTCTTTCTTCAGGATCGTCAACATGCACCTCTTTATCCTTTTTATCATCTCATAGAGATACATCATAAGGTTCATGTGGGTGTTTTATATAAGGCTGAGTGGTTCATGGATCTATTTTTTCAAGATGATTATGTAATGGTTTTGAGAATGTATCTTGAGCGACCAATGAAGGGATCTACAAGATTTCAAAACCATTAAGACCCACCTATAGCAGGTGTTCGATGAAACCCACAAAGCTTGATGTTTGTCTGAGGAATTATTATCATCTTAGTTCTATGAGACCGACGTGTTTCTATGTATATTATAGTCAATCAAATATCATGTGGTATTTTCCTAGATATCATGGTACATTTATAGAGGAGGTTGGTGAACAACCATAGAAGAGGTAGAAACTGGATCATGCAAGTTTGCGAGGCAACATTTTTTATGGTGGAGTATGGTTAGGTGGAGGTGGATGAAATTTTGGATAGAGATAATACAACCCTTCTAGTGGACCACACAATGATTGGGAAGCCAGTATTCATAATTTTGGACTATTGGTGGTGGTATAGATTCATTACCTAGAGGTCGTAGTTCTGTTTTTATGTACAATCTATATTCCTTCAATTTTGTTAGTACAGTTAGACATAGGTACAAGCCACTCTATTGGTTCCTCAAATCCATGAATTTTTAGGGTGACACGGGGCATCATTATATCCCTAAATCTGTGATGTATACGTGTATTTAGAAATTCATAGAAGAGGGAAAATTTCACCATCAAGATGAATTCCTGAGATGCAATCCAAAATCCATGTGGATGAGTCTATGCTGCTAAAATAAGATAGTGTCGAGGTTTAGTGGACAAGTTATTCTAACTTATGTTTGTGAGGTTGTTTTTTGTGAAATGGTGTTCAAAAAATACCCAGTTTTATTAAATACATATCAAGGTAAAATAATGTATTTCATGTAGTAATACCTCATAGTGTCTTAAAATGTTGTTCATGGCATGACCTGTGAATTTACTACCCCAGTTTTAGTTTTATCCCATTGTCATGAGACACTTTATCTTTGAGAATACCCTTGGTCTGTGACCTAGTGATACCAGTAAATCATTTTTTCTCATCCTATGTGTTTGAGACTATTGTGGGTAGGATTAGTGAACACCCACATCTATTGAAAATGTGACCTAATTTTAGTGGGGGAGAGAGAGCCTCATGTGGAATCAATTCATATTGTAAGTTATTCATTATGATTTTCCCTTTTTTTGGACTAGTTACATACCATCCATGATCCTTTTTTCCACCAATGAGTGTGGGGGTGTTTTTTTCATATTCGGATGGAGTATTCCTCCTTTGATAAGGAATTATCCAAAGTAATATCCTCAAAATTTTAAAATAAAATTAAACCCGCCTTTGAAAATAAATTACATGAATTTTTGGTGTGAAAATATAATTTTTCAAAACATGATTTGATTATATATTTATCAAAGGGGCTAAGTCTTATTAACACTTCAAAATATTCTATGGAATATATTTTCAGTTAGCTTCTATGTCATTGCTGAATTCCAGGGCTTGTAAAACCCGACAATGATAGAATACAAATCTATTAAATATGTATGATTTAGACACATATTATTTTTACAAAAAATAATATATCTAAAAAATCATTCCACATAAGAGAATTCTGATAGCACCATTAGACCTGAGTTGCATGTTTCACCTTAGGAATGAAATAACATTTGTGGGAAATGGGAAGTTGGTAAAATTGCATGTCAGGTTATATTTTAATATAATGGATTATCTCCCAAATGATATGTCACATGGGAAATCCGAGATGAAAATTTGGTCCAGAATGTGGGGTTTACCATATGTCAGACATACCATTTATATATGTCAGGAATTTTTTGACATTGAACATATGCATAATAATATCTGTTTTATAAATTTTTTATTTACTTGATAGAAATAATAATAAAAATTTAATTATTATTATTATTATTGGGTCAATGTAAAAAATTAAAATATACTCCCATGAATAATAATGGTGTTATTGTGGAAATAAAGAGTGGTCAATGTTATTAATGTTATATAATTAATTATACCAATTAAATTCTATTATATAGTAAATACTAATTTATTAACTATTTAATGGCTATTGTTTTAAAATTGTAAATGGTGAAAATAATATGACATGTGTAATAATACTTATAATAATATTTATTATTATTATTATTATTGTTATTAATTTGGAAAATAATATTAGTGTATATTTATACAGTTTATATATATACATGAAAAAATATATTTGTATATTTATATAAAATTTTGGGTTTATATATGTATATATAGAAGTATATATATAATTTATATATATGAGGTTTAAAAATATATGTATATATATACATATTTGAGAGTATATATGTATCTATGAATGTATATATATATAATGTGTGTATATATATATGGGTTAAATATATACTTATATATATAGAGGTGTATATATATTTTTTATGTATATATATGTGTGTGTTTGTTTGTGTGTATATTATACATATAAAAAAATATATGTTGAGGAACTTTAATATATATTTTTGAGGAATGGCTAAATGTATTTACCGGGATGAGATACAAATAATGATTAATTAAAAAATAATTGATAATGGAGGGAACCATGGAGGAAATATTCATGAAGAAAGGATTATTTTTTTGTTCAATTTCAAATTTCTAGAAGATAAAAAAATTGAATTAAAAACAATAATTAAATAATGAAATAAAAAATAAAAAATTGTGTAAATTGGGAGTTTATTTGTCAGCTAAATCCTCTCCCCGCTATCTCTCACTCATTCAACATTATTCTCTTCCTCTCTCATATTTTTTTATTACTTATGTGAAACATATCCTATCAATATATTCATCAATATTTATTGGATTAATGTTCTTTCAATGTTGTTAAAATTATCTCAATGAGAGGACTTTTAAAGCAATTTTTTTTGGAATGTAGCAAGGCTTTCATGGAGATAATAAATTATGATGTCAATCATTATCGTCAATATTCATTACTTCTAATATAGGACTTCTATAACATTATTTCATCCTCAATTAGGGTTATTGGCATAATTTTTTCATTGCATTTGTAGCCTTTGAGACCTATGTTTGAATCTTGATCACATGAGTTGTTTTTGTATAGCATTTGACTTTTCTTGTGTTGCTCATATATGGATTGTGATGAAAATGTTAACGGTAATGATTGAATAGACATGATGGTGGATATTAATTTTAATTATGTATCATGTATGTGGTATTCTTATCAACTATAGTTGATAATGTTGGTTTGGATTGTTGGTTTCCATGTAAGATATGAAACATTTTTGTTTTTAACAGATGTTATGTGAGATGTTCCACATGAGTGGGACTATCCTCCTCATGGAATACAATTGAAATTTATAAAACAAGTACATTGGTCTATTCTAGGTGTTGAGAGATGTCACATACTTTTATGCTATCCTCCAAGATGAATGTGTTTAACATTTATTGCAATGTTGGATTTGGTTCCTGTTTCTAGAAAATCCATTGAGGGGGATATGATTAACATTGATAGGTATATTCCTGGGATATCCCTCCAAAAAAAATGTATCGTATAAGACTTTGGAACATTCCATCAATGGAATTATTTAGGCGTGTTACCAATTTTCATCTATCATTGTACCGAAATATGTTTTTTTCTCTCAACATGGTATTGATGGAAGTAGTGTAACATTCTTCCCCTCAACATGGGTTTGAGAATGCGAAATGATGTTACATGTCCTT
Source organism: Viscum album (assembly GCA_963277665.1). NCBI lineage: Eukaryota > Viridiplantae > Streptophyta > Magnoliopsida > Santalales > Viscaceae > Viscum > Viscum album. Next base: position 2,114,943,738 of record OY728126.1, on the reverse strand, counting down.
AAGCGATATCCATAAGTCCCCAAATCTACTAATAAATGCTACGAGCTTCAAAAAAATTGTGGGATGATAATAAATTTGAAAATTAAAACATTCCAACCCAACATGCCATTTCCAAAATGAAAATAAATCATACATGATAATACTATAAAACAACTCAAAGAAGTACCATTGAAATCATAATAAAATATAAAAAACAATAGCACAGTAGAAGAAAAATTATCATTAATGTACACAGGATAAGATAAGAACAATAAATATAAATGTATCTAATGACACAAAATCCAATATATGACTCCAAATCCATGCCTCAGAATCATGAAGCACCACTAAAGAAGTGTAATGATTTACCTTTACCTGTATCCTAGTAGAAAATATCTACAAAACCACAAACAAGCCAAATTCGGGTTGAGTAATAAAATCAATAGGATTTACCCAATTGATTTCCCTACTCAACACACTAGGATAGAACATGTTAGCTAATTTATATACTATAATTATACATAAAACAATTGAAAACTATTTATATCAAAATATAACACAATTTCCTTAGAAGAAAACATTCCAAAAAGAAAACTAATTTCTGTGAAATGAACCAAATATTTCATATAACCATTTCTCGAATTCCATATTGGAATAACCCATTACATTTAATATAATCACCAACCCACACATTCAACCAGATAAGCTTGGTGTTACTTTTGAAGGTGGAATTTCATGTCCATAACCCATCTATTTGATGGCAATACTTCTTGACCAATATACATCCCATTCATATCAAGCTTAATTAATTAATCTATGAAAATTCAAAAACCATATTTTCCTAATAATTTCAATAAAACTATCCATTAAATGGAATAAATTTTCCATGCATCAAATCTAAACAACCTGTATAAAATCTTCCTTTTATAATCTTTTTGACAATTTCACATTTTACCATGGCACCCAATTTTCATAATTTTATAATTCATCAACAAAGATAATTTACATCAACCACTTCAAAACAATTTCACAATTAATTTAAATAAATTAAATCATTTTTATTCCAAGACTTCATGTTTTAATAATAGGAGTCGAGAGTGAATCCACCAAACTTGGATAATTATGAAGAAACAAAGAATGGTATGAAGGGCTCCCAAAACAGGGTTGAATATCTAAAACCCCTCCTTGTATCTCTTCCCCTAACAAAAAAGGCTAAATATACCCATAATTGGAATAAAAACGCATAGATCTATCTAAATAAGTCTAAATATAATAAACGTAGAAGTAGAGAGATAGGTTGGGATGTATATCTAAGAAACACCATGATAAACTACCATAAAAGAAGAATTGCCACCTGAATCGGGCTTCAAAATCCCAATGAAACTCCCCTGGATCACTTACTATTTTATGTGGAAGGGTTAAAAATCCTTTTGTAGGATGAAAACATGAAGTAGGATCAATTTGGAGAAAAAATGAGGCGAAGGAAATTAATCCAAATTCTGATACACTTTTTTAGGATCTTAACATTAAACTATGCATGGTTAGTCTCAGGTTTAGGAAATCAATGCTCTAACTATGCACCGGCCTCAAACTCATTGAGGACCTCATACGATTTTACACAGAGTTAGAAAAACAATGCATCAACTATGAAACATATATCAATACCACATTTCATAGTTTCTCCTTGGTGTCTGCACAGTTTGTAAAAATTGTGCGCTTAACTGTGTGCCTCCACATAGCCTCTGTCTCATTGTTCACAGTTTCCTATAAGAGTTGAATGATTTTCAAAAACCATGTACAAACTATGAACCTATATAAAATCCCCCAAACATACAAAACTAATCCAAACCCTCTCAAACATCACCCAAATACAATAAATACTTAAAAAAATAAAAAATTGGTTACTAATATGAATATGGGGGGGTGCTAAATTCTTTACCCCATTGGCCTCTACGTCTCCATAATGTATAAAACAACTATTGTACCAAAATTGTTGAGGTCATTTCAAGACCATGTTTATTTCCCGTTCCTACGTATATTCCAAAATCTTACCATGTTTCCACAAAAACATCACTAGAAAAATAAATTTTCCATGATATACATTATCATTCCTATGTTCAATCTATATCAGAACATGTATCGACGAAGCAATTGGATCAATTTCAACATGATCCTATTGAATCACATGGTCCATATAACACTAAATATTTTTCAACAGAGATAAAGGAAAAAATATTATGTAAATCACTGAAAAATAGTTAATATGCCAACCGATATTCCAACAAACCAAAAGGTCCATGTATCTCAAGAGGTCCTTTTTATCTAATAGATAAATTGAACTACTTCCCAAAAAGATGATTTCTATGCCCTGAAGATATCCTTCAAAACAGAAGTTCTATCACCTCGAATGAAAACAAATATAGACGATAATCAGCATACTAATTATGATTACTCTAATCCATCTCCATCCCTTTTCTAACCAAATGATTCATCTTCATTATCATTTGGAAAAGTATCTACCCAACTCGTTAAGTATGTCCTATTTCCTCCCACCAAATTTGGAGAAAGAAAATGATGCCCATATATTGCTTAAAAATTATCCATTTGTATTGAGGCCAACAAATTATTGTTATATGGGAACTCCAATTACGGGACATTATCTTTCATTTATGGATGATACATCATTATCACTGTTAATTGAGTATCAAGGGATATTTATTGATTTGTAGAAACATGATGTAAACATTAAATCCCTATATAAAACAATTGAAACTATTACCCAATACCTCTTTACCACTTTTTATGATATAAATTATGGAAAAATTCATGTACCATATTAGATTCAAGAATTAGGATAAAATGAGCTAACTTTGTGAGCCAATCTACAATCACCCATATAACATCATATTTTTGAACCATTAATGAATGAACTAGAATGAAATACATGGTTATATTTCCCCATTTCCAAAAAGGAATTGGTAAAGATTACAAAATACATACTGGTTTTTGATTCTCTACCTCAACATTCTGAAAATTTTGGTATCTCAAAATAGAATCATCCAGCTTCTTTTTTACTACCAACCCACCAATATTTTTCTTCAAATTACATAGGAATCATATGTATTCCAATATGTACTGTGCATCTTGAATTTTGGTATAGATGAAGAATATTTTCTTGAAAATCTATAGGGATGACCATCTAATCTCGATACCACCAAACTGAACTCATATCCAGCTTACATTCCACAATGGTATCCCCACCATTGAGTGTTGACTCATCCCAATGCATTCTAAATCAAAAATATGTGCCTCTATAACTATCTCCACAAAATCAGAAACCAAAGAGACTGAATGGAAAAAAACAACTTTACCTTGTTCTACACAATCCAAGTGCTTTTCGACTATCACCAAAATTAACATCCACATATCTGAGGCCTCTTTTACCACATGATAGAATGAATTTTTGTTTAATGCATCTTCCTCTGTATTTCCCTTACACTATAACATCCATGGTCTTTATTACACACATAAACATGACTTAATACATAATATCGATCAGAAGAAAACATTGAGGGTTGAGAGGTCTAGTGTTTTGGAAAATTAGGAACATTTCATAAAAACATAGAACATAAAACAAAAAATCTATATTGGAATCTTCTTTTAAGTGACCACAACATTCATTCGTACTTCTCATTGCATGGGATAACCTACAGATATGCATAAGAAAAGGGTGAGATATAAAGCCTAGTATGGGATTAAACCAGGCATAACATAATGAATATAGTACATCATAGGAAATAGTCATATCAATGGAGAACAATATAAACATGAATATAAAGGCATCATATAACATGAAAATCATAACATGTAAATGTGGGAACAAAATTTAACATAATACTAGCATAAGCCAATGATCATTTCACATAGATCATGAGTAAAAAATCATCACACTTGAATTAGCATGATTAAACCCTCATTTAACTTGATTTATCATTAGTAAACCCTCATTAAACATGATGTATCATGATACTAATCATTACACAATGCATTAGAGTTCTATTTGGGAGCACCCTTTATAAACATTTCATTTCATGCATAAGTGTGCCACATGGATCACATAACATTGAATCATTCAACATAATAAGATATTCCATGATTAAGGAATGCAAACTATATAAAAGTAGGTACCATTCAATATGTATATGTGATTAATTCTTAATACCCTTGATAGAGAAATGGGTATGAAATTCACTACACAAGGATTTTGGATTGGAAAATCACGGTGCAATTTCCGCAGCATAACGACATGACATAAAAATTTATAAAAAATGGTTGATGAGAGAGAAAGTTTTATATAATATTATTTAAAAAAAATGGAACATAAGGGGGTCATATATATACATGTCCCAACCTATGGAATTTGGAAATAGATGGTGTAACATAATAATGAAACATGAAGAAAGTGGATAAATGGAATAACTCTTATGAAATTTCAACAAGGTAATGGGTGTAAATGAGAGAGATTGAAGAGAGAGAAGGAGGTATATCATCATTAAAACATAAGGAGGCACGTATGAGAGAAGTTCTAAATCGTACCCCAACATTTTTAATTGAATGAAATGGTATAACAACATAATGAAATTTGGATAAAAATGAGAAAGGGAGATATCCCTTACATGGATGTGTGGTGCCAAAGTCTTGGGAGAGGTTTCAGAGAGGATTATAGAGAGATTGAAGTGCCTTTATAGAATTATAAAGAGAAAATGGAAGAAGTTGGTAGATCTCAAAATATTTTGAGAGTATAGGAATTGAATATTGAGTGGGTCAATATAGGAAAGAAGAGGGAATTTTTTATTATTTAGGTTATGGACACTACACATTCAACTAATCAAATCCAGAAAACAACCATTGCGTTTTCCCATGTTTTTATCCAATATTGTGTAGAAAATAATATTTTATATGTCCAATTTCCAAACATAATAAAAAATTATTCATTCTTAGGTAGAGGTGGGTCACACTCTCAAGGAAATCATTGTAAAATGTTAAAATTGATTAAAAGTTTTGGAGGGTCTACTATGGCTTTGTAAAATTAATAAGAAAAATATAAAAACACATTATTTTAAAGATAAAACAAATATTGGATGAATATAAATTTTATATTATTTTATTACATCACTATTGGGTCATTATTATTTCATAAAATTCATTATATATTTAAACAATATCAAATTTTTACCTAAATATTCTACAGTCTCAGAAAATTATGTAAAATTTTCTGTTAGATATATTCAGCAACCTGAATCCAAAAATTATATTAATTTTAGATAAATTGTTTTCTAAATATCATAATTTTTACTTTTAAAATAAAAACAATCATTTGTAAAAAATTAATGGGTTTTGACAAAAACATTATTCAAACCTAAATAAAAATTAAAATTTTATTCATAAAAATTATATTATCATTTATATTAAATGAAAAGTAATTTTGTAATAATATTTTATTAAAATAATATTTAATTAAAAAATCTATTATTTCATCAAAATAGATTTCATAATATTACCTAAAATAACTATTTGTGCTTTAAAAACCATTTATAATGTAACAATAATAGAATGAATGTATATTATTTATACAGAAAAATAATTTACATAATCATAGTGATTGGTTCTTATTACATAACCCCTTATAACACAGTTCTAAGACCATAGGGTATGGTGTGCGATGGTGAAAGACTATTTCAGTGGCTCATATAACTTTTCTTGGGTGGTAATCTCTGTCAACTTCCACTTATACCATATGAGATTCCCATCAAGATTAACATGTTGGAGCTCAGCATGGTCTTGTTCAAGGGCAAATCCCAGTGATGCTACCTCCTTTCTCAGCTCTGAAAAATGAGCATCATATCGAGAAATTTTACTATATGAGGTCATCACTTCAATTGTCTGAGTCAATTGGAATTGTTAAAGCCCTATATTTATACAAATCATGTGATCAATATTCGACAACTTTATTAGCAATGGTAACAATTCTCACGTTATTATAAAATCCATAATACCAAATAAGTGCATATGTTTTACATAACCATTTTACCTAATAAGATATTTAATTAGATCAAGAGGAATTATCATTAAAAAAATATGTGGTCATTACTGTCTTCCCCTTAAGAAATTTCACCATCAAAATATCCTTTTAGCACACTAAAAAAGATGATGGTAACTCTAATTAATCTATTCTTCCAATTCACACATTGCTTATTCAATATTGTGGTTTCCCCACAACACCTTATCAAGGTGAATTGTCTTATTTTGTATAACTTTTTCCGGACGATCTAAGATCTTCATGAGCTTCTCTTCATATGATAGGTCATTCTATAATGGTACCACCTCTAAATTGTGTACATGCAATTGGTTGGGTATGTTCTTCATCAAGAGTGATACATCTAATATATTATGTACTTGAGACATGTTTTGTGGGAATACTAGTCGATAAGACACTGGTTTAATGCAATAAAGGATCTCAAAAGGGCTGATGTAACTCAGGATAAAATTTCCCGTCTTCCCGAATCTCATAACATTCTTCTATAGTAATATATGGTGTAATACCATGTATCAAACATTGATATAGTAGTCTCATGAAAGATTATCAACATATCTCTTTTTTCAAATCAGAGTATCTATAAGGTGTTGTTGGATAGTCGTAGCCTTATCCACAATTCCTTCGACCATTTCTTGACCTAGGAGTTTTCACTCCCCAACATCATCCCAACATGCCAGTGCTCTGCACCTCTTCCCATAAAGGGATTCATAAGGATCCATTTGGATGTTTGAGTTGAAACCGTTATTGTAGGTGAACACAGCTAATGTAAGATGCTCATCCCATCCTCCTTTGAAGTCCATAGAGCAAGATCTCAACATGTCCTCAAGTGTTTGGATAGTCTACTCAGATTGTCCATCTGTTTGAGGATAATAAGTTTTACTGATGTTTAGCTCAGTATTCATAGCATGTTGGTTACTCTTCCAGAATTTACACGTGAATATTGGATCTTGGTTGGATAAAATAGATAGTGGTAATCCACAAAGCCTTACCACTTCTCTGATATATATCTCTTCCAGTTGATCAAATGAAAAATTCTCTCGAATTACAATGAATATTCTAATTTTTATAAAACTAATTACAATAACCAAGATAGAATTGTTTCCTTTGGATGTCTTCGGAAGTCCAGTGACAAAGTAATTGGTGATGTTCTTCTATTTCCATGATGGTATGGGTAATGGTTGAATTGTCCCCTTAGACTTATTCCTCTCACCCTTCACTTACTGACATACCAGGAACATTGATGTATACTCGGTGATCTCCTTCTACATGTTATCCCACCAATAATACTCTTGTATATATTGATACATCATTGTGTTTCCTGGTTGAATGGAGAAATTTGAACATTGTGCATCATCCAAAATATCATTTTTTAACTTTGTATTTGAGGGAACACATAATCATTACCCAAATCTCACAATTCCAGCTTCATTAACATTGAACCCAAGGATTTCCCTTTTCATACAGTTTCCACTTTCTACTGAATTCCCACAACATCTTTTTTTTCATACTTTAAACATTTGTATAGTTTCCACTTGTACAGAATCGGGTGTTGATTTTCTATATAGAGAGTAAATTACCCTCCACATAAATTTATATTGGACATATAGAGGGAAATTCAATCCATGCTAATAATTGTTTCAAATTACACCAGAGGATTTATGAAGAGGTTTTTTGAGAAGTTCCATCCACAAATTGTGATAGGGGATGAGTAATATCCATGAGATGCGATGATTTCCCCATTTAAGGTTCTTAACAACATCTATACTTCCATGATATGTGGTGGTGTTGGGATTTTAATACAAAATGTTCATGATATAAAAGAATGCATAGAACCCGAATAAAATAGTATGTTCGCTATTCTTGAATGAATAAGTAGTGTACCTGTCACTATTTTGTTGTTGGGATTCGCTTCAGCAGTAGTGATGGAAAAATCTTTCCAATGCTTCCTTGGAGGTTGTTGGTTACCTCCCAAAACCTTTGGCATAGGGAACTGGTTTGCATAGTGTCTTGGTTCTATAAAGTTGAATAAATGAACAATTTGTTGGGGGTCGAATGGAGTAGTACTCTCCTCTATCGCATCAGCGGGATTTTATTGTTGGTAGTTAATGTCTTGGTTCCCTTCTCTTCCATGCCTAATTCATTTCCTAGTCCCCTTCATAAAATTTTTGGGGTTACACTTTCTGCACCTTTAGTAGGTGGGGTGCTAGAATTTCTTAGTACTATTGGATTTATCCATCAGACCACTAGAATTAATTCCCACCATACACATCATATTCTCATGATACCACTGAGATTCTATGATCTACATTTTGACATTGAGGGATCATTTTACAATTTTCTCATAGCTATAGATGTCATTGATCTTCATAGATTTCCATAGGCTTGGTTTTATCCCACCAAAGAAGCGGTCAACCTTTCACTCAGGGGTAACGATAAATCTGAAGGCATATCGTGAAAGCCATGTGATTTTTACCACATAAACTGCAATGGATTAATTGTCTTTTTTATTGAGGTCAAGGAATTTTCTTCTATATTTAGTCGGATGGTGCGAGGAAAATATTTATCGAAAAACATTTTCTATAAATTGTTGCATTCCAATACATTGATCACATATTCAGGCTTCATATTTCAGATAAATTTCCACCACTGATCATATTCACCCACCATACTATAAGTAGACAGAAGAACCATCCCTTGTATAGAACATTGAAGGATGGAGAATATCTTCTCAATGGGTTTGATCCATTGTTCTATGATTGAGGGATTAGATGATCCATTAAACATAGGAGGCATATGTCTCATAAAGCTCTCGATTTTGGCCATTTCATTCTAGGCGGGGGGGGGGGGTTAGATGTTCTTCTTGAACCATGTTTTTATTTAAAACATGATTTAACTAAGAGAGTATCATGAAAAAGTTTTCAAGTCCCGCTCTCATCAGATTGGACATCTCATTAGAACAATCATCACATTGATCTTTACATCGGTTGTTAGCCCGAGTCCCACTACAAGACATTAGCTGGAATAAAAGGAATGTTAGGGGTAACACATAAAGTGTAATGCAATGAAAAAATGGATAAATTTTAAATTATTTTTATTTCTATAACTTATGAATTTATTGGCTTCAACCTTTGTTATCCATGATCAAATTCCAAACATATATTCTTAGGGTCATTTTTTATTCAAATAATAATAGTACATAATAAGCTTATGAATTTATAATAGCATATCCCCTTGGAATGTCACAACCAAGAGTGTAGAAATGCATATTATTGTTCACTAGTTCCCATTTTAGTCTAGATCAAAGTAGTTTTTTAGGTTTTACCCCTAGATAATTGTGTATCAATGTAGCCTCTACTTGTTTGTATCTAGACAAGGATGTATTTTCTTGAAGAAACAATTACTCTATACTCAAAATATTTTAGTTATGTTTTTAATTATACTTAGCCTTTTCCCTATGCCTTTCTCTAGGGTTTTTCTATTCATAATCCCAAAAATAACTAATCATATACTCTAATACCAACTATAACATCCCTAGTATATATAAAACACTAAAATATGATTTATTTCATAAAATTGCACTTAAGAAAGCTCTGACGATCAAGAGGTCTAGAGTATTGGGAAATTTGGAACATTACATAACAAATTAGAACATAAAAAACAAAAACAATACTGAAATCTTTTTTTACATGACCGCCCCATTCCATGGTACTTATCATTGCATGGGATAACATGAGTACATGCATAAGAAAAGGGTGAGCTATAAAGACCGTTAAGGAATAAAAAATGAATAACATGATGAATATAGTACATGTTAGGAAATTGGAATATCAATGAATCCCAAGAAAAAATGAACATAAAGTCATGATATAGAATGATTATCATAACATGGAATTGTGGAAACAAAATTTAACATGATATTAGTATGATCCAAGGCTCATTTCACATAGATAATTAGAAAAACATCATTGCACTTGAATTAGAATGACTAAAGCCTAATTGAAATTGAATTATCAAGAGTTAAAACTCATTTCACCTAACGTATCATGATACTAGTCTTTACCAAATATGTCGGAGCACTGTCTGGGTGCACCCTTTATAAAAATTTCATTTCATTCGTAATTGTGTCACATAGATCATATAACATAAAATCATTCAACATAATAAGTTATTACACTATTAAGGAATGATTAATGAATAAATTTATGTGTCATTAAATATGTACATGTAGAGACCCGAAGCTTGACGTACATGGACATTACATTTTTTTGTGGAATACTAAATACATAACAAAAAAACACTCAAGGACCGTAATAGTTTAGGGTCTTTGGATACTCGGAATATAAACAACTAGTCATGTTGAAATATCTTCAACATCTCCCATAACGATCTTCCCATTTTTGATTCCTTACCTAAAACCTTTCTTTATTTCATGGGCAAAATAAAACATAAAAAGGGTGAGCTCAAATTCTCAGTAAGGGCAAACATAGATAACATAAAATAATCCATAAATATTTGAAAGCAAAAACTTGAACTTGAAATCTAAACATTAAAACCTTGAGCAAAGACATAAATCATGGAAGTACTTAAGGCATATAACATAAAGGAACATAAATCATGATAAAACAGCATGGGAATAAAACATGTAATTGTGGCAACCATTAAGCACTTTTTATGATTTGCATAGTAGCCAAGGCATTGCTTCCAAGACCATCTTAGTAGACAAAGTCCCTACCTGAATCGAGTTCACTCCACGTTTTAGTCCTGTAACACTGAACTGGATAAACATACCATTCCAGCCATGTCTATCTCATGAGATATAAACCTTTACCCAATGTATTGGAGGGAGATATAGTTCTCACCCATCTCATAATGAAATCATTCTTACTTGTGCCACAACATAAACATAAATCATTCATCATAACCCAACGAATAAAATGGGTTTCATAATCATTATTCAATCATCACATAATCAATATAAAATAAAGGGATATCATTTCATAATAATAAAAGTGAAACAATGTAAATAATAGAGACATTATACATGAAACATACACATATGAAATAATGTCATCTTAGATGGAAAAATGGTTTTGATAAAACACTTGAAATGAATTCTTGAAGAAAATAAACTTTCTTCTTCAAAATAAATTTCTTTTCACAAAACGTCATGAAATTTTAAAAGAAAAGGATTTTTTTGAAAATATTTATGAAATATTTTGGAGGAAGCTTCATGAAAATAAGGCTTTATAAAACCATAAAAACCCGTTCGTGCCGTATAAGTTAAAAAAACATTCTTCCCGTAATTTTGCCAGAAAAGTAAAAAATTACCTTGTAAAAGAAAGATTCCATACATACCATATATTAAAAGTATAAAATGATTAAAAAGGACATTAAACATACATGAAACCATTTTTATGAAACATGGACTTGGATGATAGAAATAACCCCAGTAAATACTTACGAATAAGCAATCTCGGATAAAAATGAGATTTGCAAAATTATCCCTTACCTTATGTCTGATATGCTTCGTATGTATCCGAACCTCCTGTATAAGGATTTAAATAATGTCATTGAATTATTACAGAATCATATTCATTATTATGATATCATATATGGTTCACTTATGACTTTATATTACCCGTTCTTTTGTAAATTCCATGTTAAAGAGTGTTTTGGGTAAAATCATTTCATTTGTCGTCCGTGTTTTGACTTGTAATAATTCATATGAATACTTAAATTATGATTACATAATTTCATAAAGTAAAAAATGATTTATATGTAATATATATTTAGAATATTCATATATATAATAGATCGATAAATGGAAAGAAATACACCGTTCATGGAGACGGTAGGCCGTACGTACGCATGAACACTATTTTTGTTTCCTTATTGAGTTGAATGGAATTAAGTAGATGATATATACATAAATCCAGTAGATTTATAATGTCATATATTTCATTATTATTTCTTATATATACTTTATAATCATTCTTAAATGGTTAACATGGATAATGCATCTCATCGCGTCGTGGAGACGATAGTTCGTACGTACGCACGAGCCATGATATCATTTCCATAATTATTGAATTGAATTGGAGTGGATGATATAATATATCAGAATCATTATGATGTTATAATAACTATGTATAGTTATTATTTACACCATTATACCTATCCATGTAAGGTGTTGGTGTAAAAACAGATTACACCACGCTGTGGAGACGGTATTCCGTATGTACGCACGCACGGTGATTATGTTTTCTGTAGGATGGCTAGAAGGTGAAATGGGTTTGTTTCATATTTATAATAAAATATCCTTATATTATTGATACGGATGTTAATAATTTATAATCATACAACTAAATAAAAAGAAGTTGAAGAAGAAAGAATCTTGAAAGAATCGGTAGAAGAAATTATCTCTTCTTCGATACGCCTCTATGAAAACTCCTATTAGGGCACTAAGATTGGTCTTTGAAGTATAACAGGACCTCTAGGATTTTTCTAGGGAAATGTAGAAGATAATTTGGAAGGGGTTGGCCGAGCATGAAGGCTCAAAGTGGTGTGAGGAAGAGAGGGTGGAGGTGCCCTTTTATAAGGGAGGAGAGGGGCACCTTTGGAAATATTAATTTATAATAAATATAACCCCACTTAAAAACCTCAAAAAATGAATCATATTCGAATATTAGATAATATATGGTTGTAATATAATCAACCAATAAAATTTAGTCATGTTAGGAATTTATTTTAAACATTATAAACTTGATTTATTCTTATTTAATCAATTTAATTTTATTTGTGGTAATAACATTCTGAATTTTAAATTATAACAAATAATTAATTATTTGTTGTGAATTGTCCATAATTAGATACTTAATAAACTTTTAGACCATATAAATTTAAATTTATAATTTGTAAATATTTTTGTGATTTTTAAACAATTTTATAATATGTTATTTTTATAAAATAACAATAGTGTCAATTTTGACACTATTCATTTATTTGAATTTAAATAAAATAAAAACAGAAGATATGTTTGAACTAAAAGATTTAATATATTAATAAAATTTCATATGTATCTATAGAATTAGTGGAGCACATTAAATAGTTCATATAATATTTATTTTATTATTTTTAAAACCATTTATTTGGTTTATCTCTTAATAAAATAATTACTACAAAATTTTTGTATAATTATTTAATATACTTATTTGTTGAATATAAATTAAAAATAAAATCCTATGATGAATATAAATAAATTAACATTCAAAATAATACATTTACTCGAATTTATCATCTAAAAATCACAATATTTAAATTGTTATATTTATTAAATTATGAATGTGACAACTTTGGCATCATTTAAAATAAAACAGTATAGTGTCATAATCGCTTCTATAATTCACCAAATTGTAAAATATTAGAAAATTGGCTGATTATAGTTTAAATGTACATGAAAAATAAGTTTTTGTCTGGGTTTTGTGCCTTTTATGGTAACTATTAGTTTAATAAAAACTATATTCTTTATTTTTCACTGCATAAACAATTTATTCATCACTATTGTGTCACAATTAATGATAATTATTTAATCCCTAAAAATTATAAATAAATTCATATGATGTATATAATTATATTAGATTTCTGGAGACTAGTTATTTTCTATGTTTCATGAAGTTTATCACTATGTTAAAATAAATATACTTATATGATTTAAGAGAGTGACATGTTGTCACTTTCTTTGGTTTTAATAATAATTAATTTATTTTCATGGAAAAAATTCTATTAAATGAATCTAATCCGACCCTTAGATGATATGGGTCGACTTTTAGTCATCCAATAGGATTTTGGAAGGTGTTGGGGTAATTTTATAATCTTATATTTACCCTTAATTACCTAATTTACCTATAACTATGTTAAATAAATTTAACCGTAGTTCTTATTCATAATGCCAAAAAATAAAAAGTAGAATATTAACATAATTTGGCCCTGCTGATTCCAAATATGGAATCCATTTTTTCAAATTCAATACAAAAAAGTTGCAGAAATTAAATTAAAATTAATCCCGTTGTTGAAAGAAAACCGGTTTTTGTTTAAAACATTGCAAAAGATTGAATTGATTTATCCTACGAATTCAAGGTAAAATCAATGATAATGACATACATTATATTAAATGGTAAAAATATATTCTATTTATACTTTAAAACCATTCAATATTATAATTTATCCATATAAATTATTATGTTGAAAAAAGTTGTTTTTAATTAAAATATAACGTGTTTTTACAATTCATTAAAATATGAAAGTTATCAAAAAAAAATATCAAAACTTTATCCTATGTAAATTTTTATATCATGAATCAAAATAATAAGTTAATTTTGTAAAATTTAACTTATAAAATTCTCAAAAATTATATTTAAAATGGGTGCGCCATCAAAAGGCGGCAAAACATCATTTTTTAAAAAATACTTATTTTACCCGAAAAAATTTATTTTGTTCTCATAAAATGTTCTAGAAAATGTGTAAGATTAATAATAATGTTATAAAATTTAAAATGTAGTTAATACTAATCATAACTAATAGTTTATAATAATATTATAACCATATATCATTGTTTAGTGAAACCTAGTATTGCGTACTACACACGCTACCGAGGTAGGTCGTGATTGCGTGTAATGAAAGCCAAGTTAGGGTTGTGTGTTGTGCAAGACTCCTTTGTTGTTTCGTATAAAAAAATCCAACCATATTTCATTTATACATTGAATATATATATATAAATACACTCAATGTTGTGTAGAATGACTATTATCAATTGAACTTGAAATTGTGTATAACACGATCCAAGAATTGTGTTGCGTATACTGCAAGATAATATGGTGTTCCGTATAACACAAGATAATCATGGTGTAGCATAAAACACATGAAATCAAATAAATTAAAAAGAATACTTATCATAAAATCTCGGGGTGTTACATTCTACCCCCCTTAAAATGAATTTCTCCCTTGAAATTCGTCGGGGTTATACATGGTTTACTATTTAAAATTTTCATTAATAGAAACCCACATCGTAAAAAGGAATACCAAAACTTATCTTTAAAAACTAAAGTATGAAATGTAACAGTTACCCAAATTAACTAATCAATGGGTTTCCACGTAGGAGAACATAGGTGAAAATATGGATATGGAAGAGAAATATAACTGTCATGTTCTGATGGAGAGTGGTAGAGAACATGGTTATGAAATAGCCAACAATCACAAAGCCCTAGATTTGCAATGATCTAATGTACCATCTGATTCTTCAGATATAAGAGCACTAGGACAACATTTTTGGTTTTCAAGATCATTTCCCTAAAGTTGATGAATTACAAGAAATACTTACATGATTTTGGTACAATATCACTGTTGTTCGTGAATTGAACAATTTCCACTTCATCTCTTAAAGAAATGAAGTTGAATTTTGTTATTCATGATGTGTTAGCAGATCATGTGATAGAATGATGGGTCATTCCATCTGTTTCAAACAAAAGGTTTTCAAAAGTTATAAGTCCATTATATGGTTAGACTAATCGTATGTGGTCCAAAAATGAACTTATACTTCATATATCATACTGCATAATAAAATAAAACTTGTTTATACTAACCAGGGACTTCTTGTAGGCCAGTGGTAGGCAATAAAGTCCAGTCGCACTTCGGTTGTGGGTTCGATTCCCACAGCCTTGTCCGACACGATGGGTTTTCGCTCGTCCTACAGGTTTTCCTTTTTCTAAAAATACATTACTATAACATCCCATCAATAATATCGAAAAAAGTTCTATCCTTAATCAATACTATCATATGCCCAACATAATCCATTCCAATCTTTTTCTAAAATACTTCGGTCCAAGATCATAGTATAATGAAAACGATTACTTGAAATGTCATCAACCAACCATAATTTATCCCCCATTATATTGTTGGTTGAATTCCAATCATGTGAATACCTTAATCATGTATTCTCTTGAAAAATGAATACCCATTAAACCTTAGTGAAAACATGAATACTGTCAAAAGTTAACTCTTTCCACATACCAAATTCCAAAAATTCTATATACTCAAACCATGATATAAACTTCTCCTTATATCAGTCATGAGCTCATGAATACTATCAAACATTTAATTTTCTCTTTATCCCTTCATTATGCGCATATCATCTACTTTCCAAAAATACAGGTACCATTCATCACACACTATCAAAACATAAGGAAAGACAACAGTGTAACAATCCATAGATGTCTCCTTTTTCCATAGTACCATGAGATTACTTATACAACATTACAATTGATAAACACGTAATCATTCCACTACCTTCTTAAACCATTAACCGAGCTTCAACAATTATTTCATCTCACATATCATTTTTAGTCTCTTCATCATCATCAACATAAATATTACCCATATGACCATACTGATTCTCTTCATGAGACTTTCCCTTTAGGCATTGGTTTGAATAATGCCCGTACATTCCACATTTGAAACATTTAACCATTGTTGATGTTGTAGCAATATCATTGTCCACATCCACGGTGTTAACTAAACCTTTTCCTTTGCACTTACTGGCTTTATGTCCTTCTTTTCCACACCCAAATCATCTTCCAGTTCCTTTGAAACATTCTCCTGGATTCCTCTTCCCACATGATTTACATAGGGTAAATTGAACTTTCTTTCCTCCATGATCACCATGAAACTCCATCTTTCTCTTATTAGCCGAGTCAGGAAACTTACCAAATTTGAGTTTATTGATCATATTATGAGATTCCTCATTCGGCATAATAATGATTTTTGGACTTCAAAATCCCATTTCATTTGGTTTCTCATGAATAATATCATTCCATTGTCCATCATATCCTCCATTATCGTGAATCATCTTGTTTCAAACCATTTTCTAAAACCCAAAAAGAATAGTGTGAGAGGAAAAAATCATAATAAAGGGGGAGTAACTTCAATATCTAACATCTTAGGTTTAATATAATATCGTTACCTTAATTCTAGGGCTATAACCTATACATATACTTAACCTTAGGGACATCCCTAGACATACCTTAGAAATATCTCTAGGGATCTCACTAAAGTTCTCGCATCCCAGTTTCAAAAGGTTGACTAAACCTTTCCTCTGATACCAACTGTAGAGACCCGAAGCTTGACGTAAAGGGACATTACATTACTTTTTCGGAATACTTAATACATAACAAAGAAACAAACAAGTACCGTAATAGTTTAGTGTCTTCGGAAACTCGTAATATAAATAACTAGTCATGTTGAAAGATCTTCAACATCTCCCATAACGATCTTCCAAATTTTTTTTCCTTACCTAAAACCTTTCTTTATTTCCTGGGGAAAATAAACCATAAAAATGGTTAGCTCAAATGCTCAGTAAGGGAAAACATAGAGAACATAAAACAATCCATAAATATTTGAAAGCAAAAACATGAACATGAAATATAAACACTAAAACCATGAGCCAAGACATAAATCTTGGAAGTATGTAAGGCATATAACATAAAGGAACATCAATCACGATAAAATAGAATGGGAATAAAACATGTAATTGTGGCAACCATTAATCACTTGTTATGATTTCCATAGTATCCAAGACATTGCTGCCAAGACCATCTTAGTGGACAAAGTCCCTTTCTGAATCGAGTTCACTCCTCATTTCAGTCCTATAACACTGAACCAGATTAACTTACCATTCTAGAAATGTCTATCTCATGAGATATAAACCTTTACACAATGCATTGGAGGGAGATATATGTCCCACCCATCTCATAATGAAATCATTCTTACTTGTGCCACAACATAAACATAAATCATTCATCATAACCCAAAGAATAAAATGGGTTTCATAAACATCATTCCATCATCACATAATCCATATAAAAGAAATGGATATAATTTCATAATAATAGAAGTGAAACAATTTAAATCATAGAGACATTATACATGAAACATACACATATGAAATAATTTCATCTTAGATGGAAAAATGGTTTTGATAAAACACTTGAAATGAATTCTTGAAGAAAATATCGTTTCTTCTTCAAAATCAATTTCTTTTCACAAAACGTCATGAAATATTAAAAGAAAAGAATTTTTTTGAAAGTATTTATGAAATATTTTGGAGGAAGATTCATAAAAATAAGGCTTTATAAAACGGTAAAAATCCGTTCGTTCCATATAAGTTAAAAAACATTCTTCTCGTACTTTTTCCGAAAAAGTCAAAAAGTACCTCATAAAAGTAAGATTCCATACATACCATATAGTAAGTTTTAAAAATGGGTAAAAAGGACATTAAACATACATGAAACCATTTTTAGGAAACATGGACATTGATGATATAAATAACCCTAGAAAATACTTACGAATAAGCAATCTCGGATAAAAATGAGATTTGCAAAATTATCCCTTACCTTATGTCTGATATGCTTTGTATGTATCCGGACCTCCTGTATAATGATTTAAATAATGTCATTTAATTATTATATAATCATATTCATTTGTATGATATCATATATGGTTCACTTATTACTTTATATTACCCGTTCTTTTGTAAATTCCATGTTAAAGAGTGTTTTGAGTAAAATCGTTTCATTTGTCGTCCGTGTTTTTCCTTGTAGTTATTCATATGATTATTTAGATCATGATTACTTAATTTCAGAATGTAAAACATGATTTAAATATAATATATATTCAGAATATACATATATATAATATATCGATAAATGGAAAGAAATACATCGTGAATAGAGACGGTAGGTTGTACGTACGCATGAACGCTGTTTTCATTTCCTTATTGAGTTGAATGGAATTAAGTAGATGATATATACATAAATACAGTAGTTTTATAATGTCATATATTTCATTATTATTGCCTATATATACTTTATAATCATTCTTAAATGGTTAACAGTGAGAATGAATCTCATCGCGTCGTGAAGACGGTAGTCCGTACATACGCATGAGCGATGATATCGTTTCCATAATTATTGAATTGAATTGGAGTGGATGATATAATATATCAGAATCATTTTGATGTTATAATATCTATGTATAGTTATTATTTACACCATTATACCAATCCATGTAAGGTGTTGGTGGAAAAACAGATTACACCACGGCGTGGAGACGGTATTTCGTACGTATGCACACGCGGTGATTTTGTTTTCCGTAGGATGGATAGAAGTTTAAATGGGGTTGTTTCAAATTTATAATAACATATAATTATATTATTGATACTTATGTTATTAATTTATAATGAAACAACTAAAGAAGAAGAAGAAGTTGAAGAAGAAATAAGCTTGAGAGAATCGGAAGAAGAAATTACCTCTTCTTCGACACGCCTCTTTGAAACCTCCTCTTAGGGCACTAATATTGGTCTTTTAAGTAGACCAAGACCTCTAGGATGTTTCTAGGGAATTTTAGAATAGAATATGGCAGGGTTTGGCCGAGCTTGAAGGCTCAATGTGGTGTGAGGAAGAGAGGGAGGATGTGCCCTTTTATAAGGGAGGAGAGGGGCACCTTTGGAAATATTAATTTATAATAAATCTAACCCACTTAAAAACCTCCAAAAATGACTCATATTCTAATATTAGATAATATAGTGTTGTAATATCATCAACCAATAAAATTTAGACATGTTAGGAATTTATTTTAAACATTATCAACTTGATTTATTCTTATTTAATCAATTTATTTTTATTTGTGGTAATAACATTCTAAATTTTAAATTATAACAAATAAATAATTATTTGTTGTTAATTGTCCATAATTGGATACTTAATAACATTTTAGACCATATAAATTTAAATTTATAATTTGTAAATATTTTTGTGATTTTTAAGCAATTTTATAAGATGTTATTTTTGTAAAATAACAATAGTGTCAATTTTGAAAGTATTCATTTATTTGAATTTAAATAAAATATATACCGAATATATGTTCGAAATAAAATCTTTAATAGATTCATAAAATTTCATATGTGTCTATAAAATTAGTGGAGAACATTATATAGTTCATATAATATTTATTTTATTATTTTTAAAACCATTTATTTGGTTTATCTCTTAATCAAATAATTACTACAACATTTTTTTATAATTATTTAATATACTTATTTGTTGCATAAAAATTAAACATAAAATCCTATGATGAAGATAAATTTATTAACATTTACAATAATACTTTTACTCTAATTTATCATCTTAAAATTACAATATTTAAATTTTTATATGTATTAAAGTATGAATGTGACAAATTTGGCATCATTTAAAATAAAATAATATAAGTGTCATAATATCTTTTATAATTCACCAAATTGTAAAATATTCGACCATTGGATGATTAATGTTTACATTTACATGAAAAATAATTTTTGGTCAGGTTTTTGTGCCTTTTCGGGTCACCATTAGTTTAATAAAAACTATATTCTTGATTTTTCACTAGATAAACAATTTCTTCATCACTATTGTGCCACAATTAATGATAATTATTTAATCCCTAAAAATTATAAATAAATTAATATGTTGTATATAATTTTATTAGCTTTCTGGAGAATATTTATTTTCGAAGTTTAATGAAGTTTATCACTATGCTAAAATTAATATACTTATAAGATTTAAGAAAGTGACATGTTGTCACTTTCTTTGGTTTTAATAATAATAAATTTATTTTCATGGAAAAAAGTCCATTAAAGGAATCCAATCCAACCCTTAGGTGATATAGGTCGACTTTTAGTCATCCAATAGGATTTTGGATGGTGTTAGGGTAATTTTATTATCTTATATTTACCCTTAATTACCCGATTTACCTTTAACTATGATAAATAAATTTTACCGTAGTTACTATTCATAATGCCCAAAAATAAAAAGTAGCTATTAACATAATTTGGACCCACTGATTCCAAATATGAAATCCATTTTTTCAAATTCAATACACAAAAGTTGCAGAAATTAAATTAAATTAATCCCATTGTCGAAAGAAAACGGGTTTTTGTTTAAAACATTGCAAAAGATTGAATTGATTTAACCTACGAATTCAAGGTAAAATCAATGCTAATAACATACGTTATATTAAATGGTAAAAATATATTATATTTATACATTAAAACCATTAAATATTATAATTTAACCATATAAATTATTACGATGAAAAATGTTTTTTTTAATTAAAATATTGTGTGTTTTTACAATTCATTAAAATATGAAAGTTATCAAAAAAATATCAAAACTTTATCCAATGTAAATTTTTATATCATGATTCAACAGAATAAATTTATTTTGTAAAATTTAACTTATAAACTTCTCAAAAATTATATTTAAAATGGGTGCTCCATCAAAAGGCGGCAAAACTGCATTTTTTTAAAAATACTTATTTTACCTAAAAAAAATTTATTTTGTTCTCATACCATGTTATAGAAAATGTGTAAGATGAATAATAATGTTATAAAATTAAAAATTTAGTAAATACTATTCATAACTTCTAGTTTATAATAATATTATAATCATATATCGTTGTTTAGTGAAACCCAGTATTGCGTACTATACACGCTACCGAGGAAGGTCGCGATTGCGTGTAATGAAAGCCAAGTTAAGGTTGTGTGTTGTGAAAGACTCCTTTGTTGTTGCGTATAATAAAATCCAACCATATTTCATTTATAAATTGAATATATATATATATATATATATATACTCAATGTTGTGTAGAATGACTATTATCAAACGAACTTGAAATTTTGTATAACACGATCCAAGAATTGTGTTGCGTATACTGCAAGCTAATACGGTGTTGCGTATAGCACAAGATAATCATGGTGTAACATAAAACACATGACATCAAATTAATTAAAAATAATACTTATCATAAAATATCGGGGTGTTATAGTACATGTTGATAAAGGTGAATACCCTTGATAGATAAATGGTTATGGTATTCACAACACAATGATTTGGGGTAGAAAAACCGTGGTGCAATTTCGGCAGCATAATGCCTTGTCATAAAAATTCATAAAAGATGGTTGATGAGAGATAAAGGGATATCTAATCATATTTTAATTAAATTTACAGTAAGGGGGTCATATAGATACACTTCCCAATATATGTAATTTGGAAATAGAGGGTGTAACATAACAAATAAACTTGAAGAATGAGGAGAAATAAAATAACTCTTACGAAATTTGGTCATGGTAACAGGTGTACATGGGAGGGATTAATGAGAATGAAAGAGGTATATCATAATTTAAACATAAGGAGGAACGTATGGGGGAGCTTCTAAATCATACCACAACATATTTAATTGAAAAAATGTTATAATAATATAGACATATTTTTACAAAAAATGAGAATGGAAGAAATCTCTTACTTGGATGTGTGATCCCAAAGGCGTGGGAGAGGCTTGAAAGAGGTTTCTAGGGATCTTGGGGTGTTTTTTGGGGAATATATACAGAGTAGGATAGAGTTCGGTCGAGATCCAAAGGTTTTTAGAGAAGAGTAATGGGCGATTGAGTGGGTTTATATAAGAATGGAGTGGAAGTTATTTATTATATAGGTTTTGGACACTACACATTAAACTAATCAAAACCACATACCATCCCATGGGTATTGACCATTTTTTTTCCAATGTGGAGTGTAATTTTTTTTTTTCATATGGTAAATGTCATAAAATAATAAAAAATTAGGCTTCCTTACATTGAGGTGAGTCATACTCTCAAGGAAATCATTTTAAAATGTTATAAAGTTTATAAGTCTTGGAGGGTCCACTAAGGCATTGTAAAATTAATGAAAAGAATAAAGTCATGTTATTTTAAATGTAGAACATATATTGGATGAATATCCATTTTATAGTATTTTATTACTTCACTATAGGGTCTTCATGATGTCAATGAACACAATATATATTTAAACAATAATTAAATTTTACCTTCAAATTCAATTATCTCAGATATTTTTTGAAAATTCACCATTATGTAATTTCAACATCCTTAATTCAAAAATAATATTTATTTTATCTAAATAATATTTTAAATATTTCAATTATTTCCTTTAATATAAAACCCGATATTTATCGAAAATTTACAGGTTTTGACAAAAACAGTATTCAAACCTTAATAAAAATTACCATTGTTTTTCTAATAATTATATGATCCTTTATATTTAATATAATTTTATTTAGTAATAATATTTTATATAAAATTTATTTAATCCAAAATTCCATTAATTTATAAAAATAAAATTCTTAATTGAATATTAACAAAAAATACTATTTTTTTCATAAAAACCCATTTACAAAGTAAAAATAAAAAAATTGATGTATATTGTTTATACCAAAAAATAATGCACATAATCATAGTTCTAGGATCATGTTACACAACCTCTTATAACACCCACATGCGACCTTAGGTTAAGGTGTGCGATGGTGACATACCCTTAGGGTGGCACAAATACCATCGCTAGGGTGGTAATATCTGTAAACTTCCACTTCTCTCATAGGAGATTTCATTCAAGCTTAACTTGTTGAAGCTCGGATTGGGATTGGTCAATAGTGATGCCCAGTTATGTACCTTCTTTACAAGATCTAACAAATGGCTTCATATGGAGAAATTCTACTAGATGAGGCCATCACTTCCATTGTCTGAGTTAATTGGATTTGTTAAAGCCCTATTTTTAAACTAGTCATGTGATCACAATTTAATGGCTGTATTAGAAATGGTAACAATTCATAATGGTATTTTAAAATCCATAAAACCACATAAGTTCCTATGTATTATATAAATATTTTATATAATAATATATTTAATTAAATCAATAGAAAATTTCATTAATAAAAGTTTGGGTCATTACATATATAGTGTTTCAATCAAGTTGAAATCAAACATTTATTGATATTGCATTCATATTATTTGTTTTTGGTTCAAATAACTCTATGTGGAAATTTGTTTCAATCTCTTATTATCCATAATCACTTTAAATTCCCCACCAAAGAGGTAATTATTTTATGTTTTCAATGCATGGGCAAAGTCATGTAACTCCAAATAAATTTTGGGGTTGTTCTTCTCATGCACCCATAACATACTTAAGCCATATGCAGAAAAATGATATCCCTACATTATAATGCATCCCAACGCAAATCTCAAACTGTCATAATACCCCATGCTCCCTTATTTAGATTCTAGAAATATAATTATTGATGCTGATATAAGGTGAAAATTAAGCCCTGTATAATATATCTATAATTTATAATCTCATTTGAATGGAAAAATGTTCCTTTATAAAGTTTTAATTAGTTAAGATAGTCAAAAAAATCATTATGAAAGAATATATAATAACCAGATAGATCAAAGAAATTGTTTATCTCAAAGAAATTATTTGGAGGTTTCTAATAGATAACAACTTATATCTTTTATAAATCCCCAAAACACTTTTTTTTGAGATTACATTGCCGTGGAAAAGAGCCACTTTTATCCAAAAAACACAATATGAGAATTTGGAATACATATTATAATCTCTCAAGATTCCCAACACCATCACCCAGCATTGCTCAAGATCAACCCTTTTCTATGAAAACACCGATATTTCATCCAAACATTCCACCAAAAAATAAACATGGTCCATATGAAATATATAATTCATTAATTCTGTAATGACCACCGGTGTATTCATATGGCCTAAATGAATTACCACATACTCATATTGTCTATATCTAGTTATAAATGTTGTCTTTAGAATAACCACCTTTCAACCCTACAATTGGGGATATCCCAATCACAAGTAAATATTATAGAAACAATGATCTATACTGAATTGATTAAACATATCATCAATGAGTGGAAGTGGATACCTATTATTTATCACAACATTATTATGCATATGATATCATACATTCAGCTTATGTGTTATATATTTATTTTTAACAAACAAGATCAATGCTACCAATAGATACGTACTGGAAAAAATGAACCCTTTAATTTTCAACTACTCATATTTCACTTCAAATTCAATTAATTATATTGATTTAATCTCGTAAGATAAAAGGAAAATTGGGATGGTCATCAGAAGGAGATCAATCATAAATTCCACTTCTCTTGGGGGTGGAAATCCTAAGAAATTTTCATGAAGAACATTTCGAAACTGATCTACCACTACGAGAAAACATGAATTCTCGATCTCTTACATCGATTCCGAATTTATCACTACCCACATGTACAAGATTATTAAAAATGGTATTGCAAATAATCCCATTTCAACTTCCATTACATTCCTATCCCCTTTGATGTGATGCTTGATTCCATCACTGATTGTAAAACATACTCGTTGGGTATAACTCTTGATATGATCTTTGAACACTGTGAAGAAACCCATACACAGGATAATATCATATACATTCATCTTATATATTGAGAATTACAATATAAACTTATCTCTATCAACCATTATCTTATATTCTCTTCACCTAAAGGCTCAACATTCTTTTTTTCTAAGAGTATTTTTTTGTTTTAACACAGAAAAATCATCTCATCTTTTAATCCCATAAAAACAACAACACGAGATGTAAAAAAGGAATAGGATCCACATGTATCAAAATAATCTCACATAATGATAGAATTAAAAATAATCATTCCTCCCACCATATATGGTTCAACCTGATCATCCAAAATAACTTGTTCAGCTCCATATAACTAATAACTCACAACATTTTGTTCTGAATTTCTGCATTGAGTTTTCCCCAATTGAGTAGTCATTGTATTCCTACAATCATCATATCTAGCTCTGTTTTTATATTGATAGATATTCTACATCCCTCATGTTATCTATGAAATTGACATATATTACACCTATGAAGTGTCCCTAACACTTTCTCGCAAAGCACAATTTCAATAGTGATGAAGATTCCTTTTATGATTTCAATTGTGGAATGAATTAAGATCTTACACACATTCTCAGTTCATGTGGCCCAAAAAATATTCATTGGAAACATCATGACTTGATCTTCGGTTTTGGAGGAATATTTATTGATCCTGCCATTTTAATACAATCCATTTCACTACCATGAAAATAAGTGTCCATATCCCGCTAGATCCCAGTATTAGAGATTCCACTATTTTTCCTTAGTATCAACATTCTACCTCTTCCCATAACTAGTGAGATGCCATTTTCATCCACCATTTCTCTATTGACAATCTCTATATCATCTCTAATATAGAGAAGAACAATCATTGATATAATCTCATGCCGGAGTCCTGATTCAATGATTTTTTCCTTCAATGATGTACAGTCAAAAACATTGGGTAAAAAGTACACTAAATTCCTAAATTTAGCCACATACTCGGTCACTGGGACACTATTTTGTTTCAATATTAATAATTAATTTATTATTTAAATTCTAAATGTATGAGGATAAAATTATTTGTTGAACCATTCTTCAAAATCCTCTCAAGAAATGAATTAGTAAAATTTAGAATGAACTACTAAATACCACCATTGGCATGGAAAATACTCCAATATAAATGACACTGACTTGAATTTCTGCTCTCATAGTGTTCCATGGAAATCATAGATTTTATTCTTAATATTTGTTCAAACCATTGCCTCTTACGGTTCCAAATCACCCATAAAGATTGATGGATTATTCTTCTCAAACTGAAGGAAAGAAAACACATACCTTGGTTTATCCCTATTTCTCCCGCACTTCATATCTTGTAAAACATGGACTATACTTTGAACCAGATGTTGGATCACCCATGGGTTAGGTGAAACCACATTCTTAGTAGGTTCTTTTTGATGCATTATACAATGCCTACTGGGTTCCATTTTCTACAAAAAAAAAATGAAATATGTATAACTGACTAGAAACTGAAGGCTTAATAATTTTAAATTAATCCACATCGCAATTATCACAAAAATGATTTATAAAATCAACCTTTTCCACATATAGTTTTTTAAGAAATATTTTTTTTTTAAAATGAATCAATTTAAAAAAAATAACCAAAATATTTTGAAAATTATACATTTGAAAACAATTTCATCATTTTTAAAGAATCATCAAATTGAACCTAACCATTACTCAAAGTGAATTATGTAATATTAATGGGATGTCATTTCTATAATGCGTTTAATGCTCATTTCATTGGCTATACCCATGAAAATGATATTTCATATTCCATTAGTGTCTCCATAACAATTAACTACCCAAATACTTGGTAACTTAATATTTATAATAAAAATGATAGAAACATATGTTTATTCTCTACGTTTCAAGACCTGAAAATCACAATCCTTTCAATTATCACATATCATGAACCATCCTAGAATGATTTTCAACTCCAAGACAAAATGGAATGATGACCAAGTAAAATACTAAAAAAATATCACATTCATGTCAAGAGCCTAACAATATGATACAACTTGTAATATTATGCCCTTCCTCGTTATCTTGAGAAGGTGGAAGGGAATCACTTGGCCTTCAGAGACATCACTTGGAGATAAAGGGTGGAAATAAATTCCAAGGTAATTAGAAATATTTGGGTACGATTTTCCTTTTGAAAAATAAATAAAACCCAAAAAACAATCCATAACCAAAATAATACATCATGATTCATGATAACAATGTAAAACATCTCAAAAAGATACCATTAAAATCATAATCGAACTATAAAAGATGACCATAGAAGAAGACTAATAATCATAAAAGTACACAAGGGAAGACAAGACCAAAAAAAGTCAATGAATCTAGTTACACCAACTTTAATTAAAAAATCCAACTTAATTCCAATTTATCGGTAAGAACCAGTAAATATTTTTGATGCCTTAACATTAAATTTACCTCGATAGAAAATATATGTAATAGCACTAACATGCCAAAACAAGGTATAATAATGAATCTCAAAAGGATTTTCCTAAATTACATCCCTACTCATGAGACAAGGATAGAACATGTTATTAAATTTGTATAATGATATTTTTTTAAATAATATTAAACACATTGATTTAGAATATAAAACAATTTCTATATAAAAAAATTCATAAAACAATACGAATTTCCAAGAAACCGACCAAACTAGTCAATTAACATTTTCTCAAATACTATATTGGCATAACTGATTCCATTTAACATAACTAGAAACTCATAAATTCTTCCAAAAATATTGATTTTATTATAGATTGAGGAAATTCACATCCAAAACTAGTCACTTTTGTGGTGGTACCTCATGAACAATATCCATCCCATTCAACTCACACATAATCGATTAATCCAACCATATTCCAAAAACAGGTTTGAAAAATCATTACAAGAAAACTATCCTTTTATTGGAAACAAATTTATATGCCTGAAATCCAAAAAACCAATTTCAAATAATTATTTTAAAATCATGTTACCAATTTCACTTTTTAGCAAAACACCCAATTAACAGAATTTATTAAACCATCACAAAAGTGGTATTCAATCAAGAATTTCAAAATAATATCATAATAAATTTATAGAAAATAATTAAATTTTAAATAAGTCATTCAATTTATAATTATAGGAGTTGAGAGGGTGTCCACCTACCTCCGATAATTTTGACGAAATCAAGAACATCATGCACATGCCCACAAAATAGGTTGAATCTCCAATAACCAGTGTTAGATAACTTACCCCAAGTAAAAAAGACCAAATAAATCTATGATTGGAATAAACCACCTTATAAATATATCCAAATTAGTATAGATCTATGAAACTGTGAGAGATAGGGGGAATTAGATCAATTAAATAACATGAAAAACTACCATAAACAAAGATTTACAGTAGGAATCAGTCATCAACCCACTAAGAAATGCCTCTATATCAATTATGATTTGATAGCAGAAAGCCTCCATGTCCATTGGGTGGAAGGATAATATAATTAAGGTTGATTTAAAGAAAGAATAATGGATTCAAACTTAGTATCAACACATATCCATTTTTTGTATCTTAATTTTAAACCATACACTGTTAGTCACACAGTTAGGAAAACCCTATGAAAACCATGAACCGGCCTCTACCTCAATGGTGGACTTTTCATGGTTATCTAAAATAGTTAGGTAATATATTTAATGACCATGATAAATCACTCTATCTCACATTTAATACTTTATTTGTAGTGGCTACATGGTTAGAATAGACCATGTGCCTAACTGTGTGCCTTCCCCTTATACCATGTCTCAATGAGAACAATTTTCTACAGGAGTTAAATATTTTCCACAAACTGTACACCAATAGTGAACCACTATAAAATCCCAAAAACATTAAAAAATTAATAATAACCTCCTTAAAATTTTCCCAAAATCATCAAATGAAAAAAATCATAATAAAAGGGTTACTTACAAGAAACCAGGGGTGTTATAGGCAGAGATGGTCCCTAAGGACCCAAAATTTTATTGGTACTTGTGTGATATATATATATATATATTAGATGCTTATGTTTATTTCATAAAATTGTATATTTTTTTTCATGATTTCATGGGTATTTGTTGGCGTCCTACTTAGTCTGGTACAAAATCCCTACATGGGAATTTTGGTGCACTAGTAGAATTAATGATCAGGGAATCGATAAAGGGAAAAGGACCAATGGGGGAAAGCTGAAAATGTTGATTGGTATGATTCTAATGTTGTTAGATAGAATTTGAGTTGGATTTTTGAAGTTTGTCTAATTTCTAGATTTATCTTCTACTTGGATCATTGTTTTATTTGGTTTTTATCATATACATATTTTTTTATTTTTCATGTAGTATGATTGTTTAATTTTATCTTTATTATTATTTATTGAACCAATTAAATGATATTGAGGTTATAGTATCCCCAATAATGAACTCAGACCCACACTTAGAAACCTATTAAGTATGGGGAGGTGCACATGAGGTCATGTAGCTTCCTGTTCAAACATGATGGTTCGAGTCAGGATGTCATAAAATTGACTCAAGGGATTACGATTCTGTAACATTTTTATATTTTCATTGGGACCAAACATATTAGGCAGGATTTATGATTATTGGGACTAGGGTATTGGACATATGGATGATTCTGATTGGCACAACATAATGGACCTTTGCATTTTGCATTAAGTGGGAATTTTTGTTTTTACTATTTTATTTTTTGATTGATTGAATACAAATTGGATGATGTACATGATATTGATATAATATTTATGGGTTTTTTTGTGCATTCATACTTCATGTAATGAATATCAGCCCACTTTCCATATATATATATATATATTGATTCCATAAGATAGAGGACAAATAATTAAATGAATACCTAAATTATGATATGTACCTTAGTTGATTATTTCTAGAATTACTTATATGATATTTTTATATCCTATGGTTGGTTATTTATATGTTGGTGTGAATAGCATGCATATATTGGTAATATATACTTTTTCCATGAATATGAAGAAATTGTTTTGTGCGGTCCTTTCAAGGAACATGAATGGAGTTATAATGCATTGATTATAAACCACTACAAAAGAAATAAAGGTTTTATTTAAAATGATAATTTTAATATGAAGAGTATAATTGTATTGAGTACTGGTTCTGTGATATGAATCCCTTCTTATGGATGAGAAGAATTATGTTGGGGTGAACTGTAATATCCTCAATTTTAAAAATATAATAAAACCCTCCTTCAATAATAAATTAAAAGTATTTTGTGTGAGAAAATTTAACGTTTCAATTAATTTTTTTATTATATCTTTATGAAAAGGTAAAAATATTTGTAAATATTTTTAATACATTAGAGAATACTATAGGAGTTTGGAATTAAGTGATCAAGGGATATCGAGACCTGTAGAGCCTCGATGTTGATAGAAAAAAAATATTAAATATATTTTATTTACCCATTCATGATTATCCCTTAAAAATTATCTATATAAATATGTCTCAAATTATGAATATAAGTCCAACATTAAATACGAGATACTGGTTTTACCCAAGGTTTTATAGAAAATTTTTGCGCATTGGGAATTTCGTCAAATCACCTATAAGTATAATTTATTTAATTCTATATTATTTAAATAAAAATAATGGAATATCTGCTAAACTATATCCTGTATGAGAAATGTGATACCACTATTAGGTCTGGAATGCAGGGTTTTCCCTAGGCGTGACCTAACACTTGTGAACGTGAGACGTTTGGTAACATCAAATGTAAGGGTAATAATAATTTCCATTTAAATATCTTAATATTAATATTTTAATTAATATTTGTAATAATTATGTCAAAAAAATGGAAATATAATACTCTGTCTAATAATGGGGTTATGGTGGAAATAATGAGTAACCAAAGTAATTAATGTGATATTACCAATTATTCTAATTAAATTCAAATCTAGTGTTAATATTAATTTATAGAATATTTAATGATTAGAGGTTTCAATATGATAATTTTGAAGGTATTGTGAAATTTTTAATTAGAATAAAAAAAATATTGTTATTTTTATAATTATTAATAATTCGAAAAATAATGTTGGTGTATATAAATTGTGTCTGTTTATATATATATATAAAAGAAATATATATGTATATATATAAAAGTGTATGTGTTTATATGTATAAACAGATGTGTATATACTTATAATGTATATATATGGGTTAAATATATAAGTAAATACATATTCATATGTGAGAGTATATATGTATGTACAGATGTGTATATGTATATAACATGTATATATTTTGGTTAAATATATATATGTGGCTGTCTGTGTGTGGGTGAGTATATATATACTAGTGTATATATGTCTGTTTATATA
The DNA here is from genome assembly GCA_963277665.1 of Viscum album. NCBI lineage: Eukaryota > Viridiplantae > Streptophyta > Magnoliopsida > Santalales > Viscaceae > Viscum > Viscum album. The sequence continues at coordinate 2,114,911,870 of OY728126.1, read as the reverse complement.
TAGTTAAATTTCACATATATATTACATTCAACAAATATATATTCTGAATGGTTAAATTTATTTAGGAGGATATAAAAATAATTTAAAAAAATTTAAAAAATAAATGATAATAGAGGGGACATAAAGGTAATTTACATGAAGAAATGATCATTTTTTGTCTATAACCATTTCATAAAAAAAGAAAATGAAATTTAAATCAATAATTAATAAATAAAAAATATATATATAAGAGAAGAAATGCGGAGTAGCCTTGCACGTTCAGCCCTCTACCCCACCATCTCCCATGCCTCCCACTATCATCTCTCCCTCTCTCATGTAATTTATGTATTTTATTTAATTTTATTCTATTATTCCACCCAAAATCATCTCAATTATATTTTGTTCAATTTTTATTTGTTTGACATGTCATCGCTGTCATTGGGGTTGTCTCGACGAGCATAATTCTAAACATGTTTTTTTTAAGACATTGAGGTATTAGTGGTGAAATTAAATTTGGGAATCAACCTTTATCATTAGTCATACTTGCACCTATGGTAGGAATTTATTACGGTTATTTCAATATTTATATTTGTTATGGACAAGATTCTTGTCATGTAAGTGGTTCATGTGAGTTCTATGTTTAGTTCTTGATTACATGAGTTTGTTGTGTATAGCCTTTGACCATGCTTGTGTTTCACGCATATAAATTATAATGACTATGCTGATGGAATTTCCCAAAATGATGTGGTGTTGATCTACCACTGGTATTATGTATCATATATACTGTATTACTATCTACAATAGTTGATAATTAATATTTGACCTATTGTTTTCGATGTGAGATATGAGACTTTTTTTGTTGACATGGATGAAATTTGAGATGTGACATTGGCATGGGACTATCCTCCAAGTGGAATATACTGAAGAATTTGGCTATCATGTAAATTTGGGCGATTTCATTTGGTGGTATATACCAAATAATTCTATGATATCTTTCAACAGGTATGTGTTTAAAAATGCTCGAATTTTGGGATTTGATGCATGGTTTTTTTGAATCCATAGATGGGAATATGATTTTCATTGATTGGGATGTACTTGCATATCCTAACTAGTGTGAGTGTGTCAAACATGATTTTGGGCTATTCTAGAGTGGGGATGTGTCAATATATTTATCGATGTTCATCCGAAATTTTGATGAAGTAGTTATATTACTCCTAACATGGTGTCAAAGCAGGTATAGCTAGTCCCCGAGGACTCTACATGTGTTTTGTACAATTGTGATATATTGTTGTTATATACATACCATTTTTATGTTCACAGGCTACACATTTATAATTTGTGCATAGATGTTAAGGGTTTTCAGTGGTGTCCTTCTGAGTCAAGTACTCACACCCAACTCAATAATTTTAGTGTGCTGTAAGAATTCAATTTTAATGATCCGGTGGTGGGAAAAATCCCTATAGTGGATTTTTGAGCAGGAGGAGGAGGATGTTGATAACATTTCTAGATGGAGATTGAGTGGGAGATCTGTAGCATCATTTATTTCTATCTTTATCTTTTCTTTGTATCCATGTTTTGTTTTTTTATAATGTATGTCATTTTTAAAATTCCACATGCACTGTAATTATGTATTTACATTTTTATATATTATTGATCATGTGACATGAAAACAAGGGTATCGTCTCCACACTGAAGGACTTAGACAATCCATTATAAAAGGGAACATCTTACATATGAGGATGCGTCCATGATGCTGAATAGTATTTGGCTTAGACCTGGAGGTTTGGGTTGTGATATATCATTACAAGAAGAACAATATGTTCTCCTGTGAAATAGGTTATGACCAAATTATTATTAGATGGCATGCGATAAATTTAGAATAGTGGATTCTATGTGTTTTTTTCTAATAGTGGTGGTAGAGTATGATGATGTCATTCTTAGGGACGTGTTCTGTTTTTCTCCACATCAAATGTTAGGCTTCTAAAATGAATGAAACTAGGGATTGCCTCTAATTTCTACAGCACCATATTAGATGTTACCCATTGAGATTCATATGCTAAAGGTGAAATCATTAGTTTTCAAAGAAAATGGCTATTTATGACCCAATGTGTTCACCTAGGAATCCCAAGGATGAATTTTTGAGAGGTGAGTGGGTGCTTGAGGTTGGGAGTGAGTTGGTGTGACTTGAACCAGGTAATGTGAGGAAGTGTATCCAATCAAATGAATCCTTCACATCTATGACTAGAGGTTTAGTGTAAAGTGTTTCTAATAGTTTGACCGCAATACAAGTTATCAATAGACATGTTTTGGATAAGGATATACCATGAATGGATTTACAAATACTCTGTGGATGTTTTGAGTTCTTGGTGGTCTCATTTATCACTCTTTATGTCTTATAAGAGTTTTAGTACTTATGGAATATATCCTCAACCCTTTATAGATTAGTTCATATAATGTTTTTTGATGACACACATATGTGCTCAATGTCCGAGTTAGAGCATGTGAGACACCTGAGGATGGTGTATTTACATATAATAGATAGTTTATTACCCCACCTATTCATCAATGATCTAGGAAGGTATATGTTATGGATATATATTTTGAGATTTTGCATGAATTGATACTCAATGGATATTTTTTATGTATATTCCAAAGGTGTAAATCTCATAATCTTATGTCAAGGATGAATGATGACCCTAATCACATTGAATAAAGATATGTTGACGATAATTTTCCCTTATATGTATATCTAAAGGATGTGGGGATGTAATGAGCTCTACTATAATTAGTTTGTAAGGAAAAGGAGCTAGCGTATGTTTTATTGTTAAACTCTTATAGTTTCTCCCATCTGATGGTGATTTACTAAATATATTTATAGAGAGTTCAAGAAACCTTTGTGCGAAGAATATAGTTTTCATTTTTTGAATACCATTGATGATAATTATTGTTTTTGATTCATACATCATGTAACGACTTGGAAGATGATGTGGGATACACGTGGGGACACAATTGCAGTTAAGGATATTTTTTTACCCCAATCAGCTTTCCAGATAATGTGGACCAGTTACGTTTTATTTAATATTATTCATGTTTTCATTTTGGTTTTGGTCCATATCATGGAGTATGATCTATGGCAGGTGGTGGAATGCATATCCTCGTGACCACAATAGTTTTGGTTTCTTCAGTTCTCCCCATGTCACAGTTGAGGAGGTATGTGCACGACTCATTGTATGATATTGATTTTGGTTATCTAAGATGTGAGAGTGTATTTTCCTATTTTTAGGACATGGTGATGTTTTGAATAGGTTGAAAAGACCATTCATGGGAAATTGTTTCAGTTGATTAATGTTTTTTGGCAGTATAGGAAACCATTGGGTGAGCTCAGGGGAGTGGGAGACCAGTTCAAAATATCAATATCCCCATCATTATTCTTATTTTTCGTTTTTTGGGGTTGAAAAATTTAAATGAGGGAATAATAATGAGAATTTTCTCCCTTGTATGTCATTAAAATATATCAATGATTATTTTCCGATCAATGAATTGAGAATTAGTGTGATTATAAGGCCTAGTGATACCAATATTAATTTACAAATTTTTTTACTATTTCATATATAATTCAAATGAATCTTTTTCAAAAAAATAATAATATATCTTGAATAGAGTCTCAGATCAGAAATATGAGGCAATAGTTGAATTTGGAGAATGAGGTTTACCCTAAGAGATAACTAACATTGTTCCATGTTGGACACCAAATGATTCAACCATTGGATGATAAGTTAAGCATGTTTATTAATTTAATTATTAATTAAATTAATACTTTTAACACCCAAAAAAATTTCCTCTATAAATTTAATGTTATGGATAATCTCAAGGATATCCATATAACCCTATAATTTTAGAAAGGAGATCCCATTATTCTCCAATGGTGGATCGAGATGGGAAAATGATCTATAATTAGGTTGAGGTGAATTGATATGTTGTGGATATAATAGATCATCATCATTTATGGCCAACACATTCTTCCCCAGCTTTTGATTCAATATTGATGTAGGAAATCTCAATTATTTTTTACCCAAGATTAAAATATTTGTAGTGTTCTTATCTTATATTCTCTAATCTATGATTTATTTTTGAATTTTCATGAGAACGTGTATATATTCAATTTTTTATTTAAATTATTCATGATTATTCAATGTTTCTCACACCAAATATCATTGATCTATTATTTGTTTCCAAGAACAATTGTCTAATGATTTATGTAAAATTATTCTTGTGACATTACTCCACCATTTCATATCATTCTTCTCCATTGGGATAAGTGACCGTGGTTCGACATTTTTTAGTGGGTTGGAGTGTAATCAGACCCCCTACATCATGGTGGATTTTCACACAATCACTGGATTGATAATTTTTGGAAGGATTTGGATCGATTGTAGTTAGTGATGATGGATTTGTGGATCTAGGATATGATGTGGTGATATTGACATAATGGGAGGTGTGTGAGAAAAACATGAGATTCTTACATGTAGATAGATTCTAATTTCTGGCCACCAGAGAGCAATAATCCACCAATATAGGTGATTTACACTGATTTTATGTGGTAAAATGAGTGATTTCCTGGTAGGAGTGATGGCTTCAGAAGCCATATGATATATCTATCTTTTCCAGAAAATACCAACTACACGACCTGTACTATAGTGAACACATGGAAAATAGTATCTTAGTTGTAAGGGTTAGAGTATTCATGAAGAGATATGTTCCACACACTATGTGGGAACTCCATAATTTATTATTACTAGGTGATGGAATCCCAACCTATTCTCTAAGAGTACGTGGGTACAGACAAGGTGTGACACATGAATATAAATTAACCATATGTGTTCGGAAAAGGACATATGCACAGACAGATACACAGATAGGTATATGGGAATAAATAGGAGCACATGTTACATCCATGGGATTATAAGAATCATTGTGTGGGACTCCTACACACCATGTATGATTACATGGCCACAAATCCTTATCTTAAAGAGACATGTCTAGATGATGAGGTTGGTCACACTCAATGTCGACCCTCATAAATTTCATGTACATCCATTTAAAACTTCATTATCACTTAACAAATTTCTTTTGACTCAAATTTTTGCCTAAGAGTATCCAATCATTAATGTTCTTCCACGTAAAACATAATGATTACCTTCATAGTATATTTTTTTTGAAATGATGTGATTTTTTATGGGAATGATGTGTTTAGGTTATGCTCGATGACGATAGTGATCTGAAAAGATCATCAAATAGATCATGGGGTTGAAAACCCCTATCGTATTAGGGTGTGTTTCCCCCATACATCTCACACTTGTATAAGTGGTATCCTGCTGATGAAATATGGCGTGGGTCCTCTACTTACTAAGTTGTATCCTCCTGACTTACATTGGAATGGTTCCTCTATAAACAATGTAGAATCCCCCTGACAGACTAGGGCGTGATTCCTATAACCATTGTGTGGAACCCCCTAATGCAAAAGACTATGGATACATTGTATATATACATAGTGGAATAACCCTATCATACTAGGGATTGGGTATTCTATCTATCTACTGAGTGCAATCCCCCTGACATATTCAGGTGTGAGTCGTCTAGAAATTGAGTGGATACCCCTCTAATGAACTATTGTGTATGCCATCTATCAATCATCTTAGTGGAACCTATCCCCCCACACCCCCATACGATTAGGGCATTGGACCTCTATCTATAAAATATGTGACATTTCTCTGATGGACTTGGGATTTAATCCTCTACTGACTAAGTGAAACCCCCCTAAAAAACTACGATGTGGGTCTTTTACCTATAGATTGGAATCCCGAAGACAAACTATGGATTGGGTCCTCTACCAACTGAGTGGAATCCCCTAAATAGAGCAGGGAATAGGATGTTTACTTATTGAGAGACAACCCTAATATACTAGGTTTTGTCTCCAATACTTATTGAGCGGAACCCCCTTACACACTTGGGAGTGGTTTTTCTTCCTATGAGCTATGTGGAACACCCTTATATTTTTGAGGAGTGATTCCTCCAATTAGAGATTACACCCCCTCGACTATGAAGCATTGTGGTGATGTATAATCCTAAAACATGACTACAGATTTAAAAAGACACAAGAGATAATATAAATCAATGATGGAACTTTGAAACTGTTGGAAGAGTCATCATCTTGTACAAGGTTGGGAGATGATGATTTTGTCTTTTTATCAGCTGGGATTCTTATATGTGCAGACTTATATGACTTTAGGTTTCTTTTAACTTTTTATTATGTCAATTTTACTACTTATATAATTTCATCTATTTCTCCCACTTTATTTTATGGTTTTCCTACTAGGTATGCATATACATATCCATGCATGGATTTTTCTATCATGCTTCGTGTCTTATAAATATGGAAGATAGATCGGTGGTGGAATTAGTGAAGCCTAGGGATACTCAAGTATATGAACTACGTATAGTGTTCACTTTTGGAGACCTATAGTTGGGTACTCTTAGAGTTATTTTCCAATTTTTTTCATGTGGGGCCATCTTCATTGGACCGGTATATATTGTTTCTTTTAATTTTGGTTTACTCAGATGCACTATTTTTTATTCCAAAAGAGTTATTACATTCAAGGATTTCACTCTAGAGGTTATTGTCTATTATTACTATCCATTTTTACTTATGTAAGGATATTTTTATGTTCGTGAGTATAGGTACATTAGTCAAAGTCCTCCTATATTAGTTTTCCCTGGTTGATTGTTGCCGTTAACCCCTAGCTTATGGAGGTGTGCTTGGGATTGAGGTGGTCTAGCCTTCCTCCTGCGATGCGGTCCCTAATGGTTTGAGTCATTACATTATTATTCTATTTTTATGGTTTAAATAATTTTCTTTATATTGCTTTTAAATATGAGATTAAATTATATAAGAACCATATTCATATATAAAATATCATATAAGATTATGTAATAACATCTAATCACCCATTCATTAATGATATTTCATTATTTACATGTGTTTCAAGATGTTTCATCATGAAAGATATGGTTACTAATAATAGTATATACCTAAATATTCTCCCTAATTATATTAATGTTATTATTTTTATATTTATTAATTTGATACACTTTCAGAACCAATCTTGAATGCTGGACAAGGAAAATTAATCACATCTCTTCGGGCAGATGTTAGACCGTTTTTATGGATGAGTGACAATATCATTTCATCAAAGGGTGAAATGATAAGGAAGTGAATGCGAAATTAATTTTATATAATTAAAATCAGTCGATATTTATTATATATATTTATTATTTCTATCATTATTCCTATAAAATTTACTTTGTGATGGAAAATAAATTACATCTATTCATGAGGTGGTAGTCCACTACACACACGGGTGATGAATTCATTTCATGTATGATGGATAAGGAGATGTATAAATGTTACGAAATAAACATAATATCATGTTAGAATATGAGACATAATTTTATTATATTTAAAATGTTATGAATGAATTTCAGGTGAAATAAAAATATGTTAATTAAAAAGTGTAGTGAACAAAATTACCTTAGATTAGAAGAATCTCCTTTGGATATCTTATTAATGACTCTTGGATATTTATTTTTGAAAGAGAAATATCATTGGATTGTGTATAGTAGTATTTAGGGTATATTTTGGTAGGTTGTTTTGAGATAAATGGAATGACTGGTTAAATTAAGCAAGCAGAGGTGTCTCCTTATATATTTGAGGAGGAGTGAAATATTTTCAAATACAAGGAACTATAAAATATTTGAAGTTCAATATGACCCCAATTTTTTAAAATTTGATAAATATTGAGTAAAATGGATGAAAAAACCAATCCACATAACAAAAATAAAAAAATAATTATGTATTATTAATTTTATTCCCATAAATTTTAAAGTTACATATATTTACCATTTTATTTTTCCCAATAGTAATTTGTTTTTTTATTTACCTTGGTAAATTATCCATTAAGATTATAAAATAAAAGATAATTATTATAAAATTTGGGCCCATTTATTCTAAATGGAAAATCAAATTTATAAAATAAAAATTCATTTATTAAGGGAAATTAATTTATCTCTAGAGACTGTAAAATGAAAAACCTATTTTTTATTTATTCATGGTAAATAAATTTTACCATATTTGCAAATCATTATGAAGAAAGATTAAGTTAACCATCTAATATAATATTAATAATTATTGTTACAATTACTGAATCCATTTTTCAAATTCAATTTATTGTAGTTGTAGAATTAAATATAATATTAAACCATCAAGTGTAATGAAAATGTGGTTTTCCATGAAGATTATTTATCAATTACAATAGTTTTCATATCAGAAATCAAAATTAGATTTGTCATAATAGCCATAATTTTATTAATAATAATATAAAATAAATTAGTATAATTTTTAAATAATTTATAAACAATGTTTAATTTTTTAAATGCATTAAAAGTAATAGATGTTTTTAATAAAAATTAGTGACTTTAAGTGTTTGTCAAAAATATAATATTTTTATAATATTATCAAAAATTATCTCAAGGAAAATTTTAATTTTTTATAATAAATTTATAACTTAAAATATGTTCTATAAATTTGGTAAAAATATTGTTAAAATAATTTCTCAAAAACCAATGTATTTTTTTAGAAATATAATGTCTTTAAATGTAAAACTGGATTCATTCTCCTATCGTAATAATGAAATATTAGATAGATAAATTTTTCTATACTATTTAAATTTCAACATATACATTCACCAATAGTGATTGATTTAATTTATTAATATATAAAAAAACTTCATTCATAAGGATTTATTTTAAAAAAACATTACTTTTACTTTCTAATGATATTTAGTTTTATTTTGAGTCAATTGATAACCAATGATTTTATTTGTATATGTGTTAACCATATATGTTTGAAATTTTAGTTAGACATATTCATAGCTACAAATTTAATGGGAAGGATATAATGGTAAAATTTAAATAATATATTTAATGGGTTTTTCATCTATGATGTTTTCTATTATTTAAACTATTCAACATAAAGTTATTATTTTAAAAGTTTCAAGTGTTACATCAATTCATCTAAGAAGGTTGGTGATGAAAAATGGAATTTTACATCTGTAAAGGTGGTTATCATTGCATTCTCAAAATTTACAAGTCTATTTCTCATTAAATGATATTTAATTAAGGTACATGATAAACTATAATTTTAGAATCAACATTCTATCATAGGAAACATATTAATTCTTATAATCAGTCCATTTTATGAAAAATGAATGGTGATAATGAAAAATGAAAAATATCACTTCTTGGAAGAGATAGTATACACCTACACATTATCTATATTTTTTATTTTCATAGTTGAGAAAAATGGATGATAAATGGACGATACATTAATAGAGTAAAAATGGATTTTATTATTAATACATATTTCATTCTTATGGTTGTCTCATTTTTTTAGAAAATGTAGATTCAGATGAAAAAACTAAGTAGTAAGAAATACATACATTGAGAACATGGGACTCCCCATGGAAATATCCTTGAAAATAGGGGCCTTATGGTAAATAATTGGGGGATATGGAAATTAAAAATGTGTAGTATTCTAGGAAGTGTAAAATGGAAGCTTTTTAGAATAAAATGAAAGATATAGGTATAGAATAAAGGGGTGTATCTGATCCTCTTTTACAAGTAAATATAATGGTTATTCTGGTTGTCTCTATTAAATTTCAATGATAGTATTTCACTATACATGGGTCAATGGCATGAAAGGTATAGATTAATATATGTGAATTAATTTTTTCAAGGAAACAGTTAGCAACTCACAAGGAGGAATGTTTTCTAAATGGTTTAGGTCTTTTACACTCAATAAAAATCAATTCAACCTTTTAGTATTACAATGGTAAATAATGTTTTTTACCTTATTAATTAATTTTAAGGACAAAATTTAAAAATAAACTTATATACTAATTTAAACATATGGATTTTCAATATGAAAATAATATTATCAAATAAAATATCTATGTTTTAGAAATGTTAATTTAATAATTAATGCACATTATGCATAAAAATTATTTTTAGAAGAATTTTCTTTTATGAATAAAATTTATATGGATGTTTGGATTTGTAAATGTTATTAATTCACATTACATAACTTACTTTATAAAAAATAATTTTTTTTTGTGTTAAAATAAATCTTAGAAATATTTTTACAAAAAAAGTAATCAATTAAAGTGAATTATGTAAAATTGTTTCAAATTTGAAAATGAAAAAATGGTTCATGAGTAAAAAAAATCAGACCACGGTTTTCTATGTTATAAATATTTACTAAAATACATAATTTCACCACCTAAATAAATATTTTATTATTAAATTTTATTTAATAAATTTATAAATATTTCTTATATAATGAATTTTTTTTAAAAAATTTAATTTTTGAAGAAACTCTACTTTTCACAATTAACATAAAAATAAACTATTTTATAAAATTTTAAAAAATTTAATCAACGGTAATATTTAAAATAAAATTTAAAAAATTATGATAATTTTAAAATGTTAAATTTAGAAACATTATTAATTTATTATTTTCAGGAAAATAAATTATATAAATAATATATTATCTTATTTAGAAACCCTATTAAAAACATTGAGTGTTCTTAATCATATTTTTATTCATTTCTAAATGATTAGTATCATTTAATTTGATATTGTTTTTAATAATCTTATGGATTTTTATTAACATTCATATAATATGTCACATATAATTTTAGTTTCGAGATGCATGTCAAATATTATTGGAAACAAAATATGTTTTGAAGGAAGGAACAATGAATTAGATCATGGTATCACATTCCCAAAGATAAATAAATTATATACTTTAAATATTAATTATCAATAATAATGGTATATAAAATAATATCATGACTCATGGCATAGATTATAAATTGATAAAAAGATTGAAATAATATGTAAGACTAGGTACCATATATGATCCCACATAATAGAAATATATTAAGATTCTCAAACATATTCCAAACATTCACATATTTCATTGTGTTGAGAGATTCTTGAGAAATAACTTCCGGAAAATAATTTTCAAGATCCTATTTCCAAAAATATAATAAAAAAGTATGGATTATAATATAAAATAAAACTTTATTAAAGGAATTTAAGTATGTAGAAACGTAATCCAAAAATGTATGCTCTAATGACATCATTATTTCAACTAAAGATACATTCAATTCAAAAAGGATGTAAATGGATCAACCAATCAACCCATCAGTTTATCATAGAATTCCCATGTCTATTTATATATTTGGGTTTTAACATAACAACTATTAATTTATATTATCAAATTCCATCAAAACCTTTCATAATTTTCCATAAATAAAATATGATTAACCATAAAATATCTACTAAGAGTGTCTCTCTAGGTGTTCTTTTTTAATCCCCATAATCATGAAACATGTTAAGATCATGTATATAAAAAAAACCATTATCATATTGATAATTCCTAAGTGAAGCTATGTGACAACCACATCCATTATTTAGTATCCACACATGGATATAATTGTTAGGAGACTACACAATCTTTACTTTTCAATAAATTTGTGTGGTTATCATAAACATAGATTTATATATTGAATTTTAAATAAATATATATTATTTTAATCCCTAAAATATGTAAACCTATCACAAAAATAACTAATATTATCCAAACAGGATAACAAAACCCTTTTTTAATACCCATTGAGGCCCCCCGAGCCTACACAACTAGGTTCAGTGATAAAAAAACATTTTGTAAACACTTGAATTAATATAAATTGGGATGAAACTATATTTCTTTCAATGAATTACCCTGAGATAATAATTACTTGTAACACTTATAAAAGAACCCAAATAACAAATGTTTTAGTGTGAATGAAGATTAGTTAGATATAAAATTTATTTCGAAGAAGTATTATAAAAGTATATATAATTTAACCACAATAGAAACCCCCACAGAATCATTATAGGATATATTGACCTTTATAACATGAGGAATATAAACATATGAAATGGTGGAAATGAAACTCATTTAATGGAAAAAACTAACAAACATTTCACCAAGGGATAGATTAAATCATTTGAGAAAACTTAACCAGAAGAGAAATATGATTTTAAAAATAATATGGAACAATAGGAGTTTTCACTCAGTCATGATATAATACCATGTATAAAGAGTGTGGGATCATGATATTATAAATATCATTCATCTATTATAACATAGGCATAAAATCCTAACATAATAGTTTGGTATAAACATAATTATTGAAATTATATGTCAAGGATAACCATCAATACATTCATTAAAGAGTATTATTGGTTAAACCAGCTATTTATCTTTTGGTATTGGAATTACCAGTAGTGTAACCACAATGGGTTTGGGTAAATCATCTCTTTTACCATTGGTGTTTAGATAATAATCATATTTACTATTTTTCTTGGGATTATCCTCTTATGTACCTTATGGATTGAGGTATCCTCACATATACCCTATTGACAAAATTAGAAATAAAAACTAATACTGCTTTGAAATGTGTTCTATGACACCAAAAACCATTCATACATACATATGTGTTCCAAATAAAACTAATAATTCATCACATCATAAATAACCAAGGAAAATAAAAATGTATTTTTTAATTTTTCCTTGTGGTATCATGAAAATTGAACTGAATAATCTAAATATTCTGTAACCAATATATAATCATCCGAAATGCGATCTTGATCATAAAATTTAGTGGGATATTTCAGAAAAAATAATTTCTATGGAAAAAATTACTTTTTAGATATAGTTAAAATTGACGTGAAGTCATTATTTTTTTAGAAAGTGATTTTATCATAGGAACGGAAGAATAATTTACAATCGCATTGAGGAGGAATTTTAATAATATTTATGTGAAAATCTGGGATATAATTTACATTTTTAAAAAATAAATAGGTGTTCCTTGAATATGGGATATATATTTAAGAAATAATATTTGAAAACATTTTTAAAAAATCTTTAACTAAAAATAATATCGTATAATGGATCATTGAAAACTCATAATATAGAAGAAAAATGAATGTGAAGAGGAAGATAAAATTATTTATTCTTGAAAGGATAGAAAAACATATTAATATTTTGATAAACATTATTTTTGACAAACCAACATCGTGAAAGGAGATTATAAAATATCCATATAAAATGTAGTAATGGAAAATTGTATGTTTAGATGAGTTAAAGCATATTTGGATTTCAAAATATGTAATAAAAACATATTTTCTCATATAGAACAATTAAATTGGGAAAAAGTATATTTAAAGGAGATGATATTATTTTTTAAAAAACATTTTAGTTTCATGAGAAATAAATTAATTCAGAAAGATTCTTTTAATTTAAAAAAAATATGTTTCCCCAAATAGGGAATAGAAAATAAATTCTTCAATATGAATTATATGAATTTATAAAACATAGAAGATATATTCTTAAAGAATAATATTTTAACTCAAAAAGTAAATTTGATTTATATTAATTCCTTAAAAATATTATAATTCTAGATGAAAGTGACATTTACAAGGGTGTTATATTTAAAAAATTTAAATACCAAGAAAATAATAATAAAATACAACACAATGAAATCAATGTTCACAATTTCTTAACAAATATCGAGAAATTTATAGAATAATCAGAATTGCTCAATGAATAAGAATTTTGTTTATGTTAGTCCCACTAGATAAAATACATGTAGATGGGGTGAATTATTGCATGATATGTTAAAACAATTATGTATTTAGATATGGTGTTTCAAATAAAAAAAAATCTTCTCTCCTTCTCCTATTGTAATGTATTAATAGAAATGAAATAATTCCTTGGACATAATGATTTTACATAGTTCACCATCACTAGAAAATGTCCAAGGGTCATAGAACAATGATGTTAAGATGTACCAAATCCACTAAGGTTCACTACCAAAATAAATCTTTCACGCTAGAACTCTCTTATGCCCATGATCTCTGCCTTTACAAGGTTTATGGTGAGCTCACCACTTTCGTAATGTTCACTCCATGTGTATCTTTCTCTGGATCAGTGTTAGTGGAAAGGATCACCATCTTCCTCCTCATTTTCATACATATATTGGAAGGTATCCACTCATTATTATGGTCTTTTAGGTCCCTTCATTATCATTAATGAATTCATCATCAACTAAAGATGGATGTTCTATTTATGATCTACTCTCTTCAAATTGATGAGTACAACATGACCACAGTTCACCGAGAAATCCCTTTTAAAACACTTTCTTGATTATCACAACCTTCGCGATGATCTTTATTTCATGAAGCACAAATATCATTCATGAAGCTCAATTATCATTCGTGAAGCACCTTCCTTTTATTACGCTCAAATAGCCATTGTGAAGATCATAAATTTTTTTCGACTTTGTATAGCCATTGTGAACTCCCTTAATTTTTATGATTCATAATTCATTTGGTTGGCCATTATGTCCATCTTGACCATTTTATAATGAACCACCTTATGAACTACCTGTACGAATCTGGAGCCTTAAGATTTTGGTTAAGTATTCACGCTTTTCTGAAGGGTGTATAGGCCAATTTATAGCCATTTCCAATTATTCTAGAAGCTTCTATCCATTTCAACACCTTTTCATGGTGATCCCTCATTTCAATCACAATTGTCCCTCTCTTTTTATGTTCCATTAAAATTCACTACTCATGAATCTCTTTATAATCATGGAGTTCGCTGTCAAATTGTTTATAAGAAATTTTTTATATCAGTTTTAGGGAATCCATTCCATTTTATTGGATCATTGTCAACATACCAGTTCAACAATCTATCTTTATCTCCAAAACATAACTTATAATATGACTTTGTCAAAAAAAAATCCAAAAAATGTTTCAATGTTTCCAAGAGGTATTTTGTACCAATAGTTTCCAAAAACTTTTACAATGTCATAATCTTCAAAATAGAAAATCCATTGATGTAAGGACATGAGATTAATTTCAAAATCCATAAAATTTTTAAAAAAATATAATTACATAATAAAATATAGAATATGTTATCCACCATAAAAAGAATATGTGGTGAATACTCATTGTATCTAAAAAATGAAAAATTGAAATGTAAAACCCATTACGGTAACTGGATATAAAAATAAAAATAACATCAAAGGGTAACCATGATATACGAATTCAGATATAATGAAATGAAAGAAACTTATTATAATTTAAGGAGATATGGTATAAAATACCAAATATTACTGAAATTATGGTATACTATATCAAAACAAGAGACACATAAAATTTAACTTTCCTTCCCAGCTAAAATATCATACACAATATATATCATTAATATGTTAGTTATATTTAATGTTCATCATTGAATTTTTGTATTTAGGATTATTTTTTCATATATGGTTCATATATATGGGGTCTATTTTCATTTATTGTTTTAAAGTTAATAATTCCTATGTTATTGATGATAGAATATTAATTTTTTGGTTATTCCTTTTCCCCCATTTTATTAATTGAATGATGTGGATACCATTCCTGAAAAAAGAAATTGTTATGAACATGTTTATATGTATTTAATTAATGAAAGATGGTATATTAATAAAATACTAAATAAAAAAACCTTTTCCAATATAATTAAATCATCCAAAATGAATTATCATTTCATTATATTTCCATTATATAATGTTGCACCCAAACCCAGATCACCCATCTCAAAGTAAAGGACGTGATAGTGAACTTTTGTATACCTCCCCATATCCAAGAGATAATAGTCTATTATTGAGGGACTTATTGGAATGTAAGGAGACTATGAACATACTAATAGATAATAGTCAGAAGTCACATAACATAATAGATTAATTAATCATCATAGAAAACAAAAAAAAACAAGATATGAGGTAATATTAATAATGACATCACATTCTATAATAATATGAATGAAATTATCAATAAAAATAGTCACGAGATCCCCAAATTTGGAAAACATGTATTAAATAAATAAAAAAAATCAAGTAATCTCTACTAGAAGAAAAATTAGTTTGTCTTGACATCGCCGCACCAAACTAGCTCCTCTGGCATAACTACCCTAAGGCATGCCTATTCCCTCATATATATACCTAATTAAAAAGGTTTATATGTAATGATATGATGATGAAGGATGTAAGTATAAATCCAATATGACACAACAAATTTTTCTTATAAAAAATTAAAATAATAATATAAATGTGTATATGATTATTTAATGTAATCACATATAAAACACACAATCCCACTGACTGATTAGTAACTATCTTGGCTTCCCCAAACCCTGACTATACTTTCCTCAACTCATTTTTTGTATGGAATTTATTTCAAAACACACTAAAAACATACTAGAACTCATTTCCACCAGTAATTTCATGGCCTCATCAGGAACCCTAACCAACCCTATATACTTAGGGTTGTACATCAATACAACTCTACACAATCCAGATATAAAAATGTTCTCTGTCATTTACAATGTTTTACCTCTTACATAATATGTGGTCATCTTGGAATTCTAAATTAAGGGTAACGACTCCTATAATACCACATCCATATCAATTAAGTTATGTTCTTCCTCTATTCATGTAATCTATTATATCATCGAAGACTCATTAGAGGCCCCAAACACACTGAACTGTATTCAAATGATCCAGGTAGGTCCATCACACATAAAAAAGAACATAAATCAACATGCATAAATACACACAAGAATGGGGAACTGATCCTTCACAACCTATCCCAACATCTCACTCATAAAGGTTATCATCATAAAAACGAGGTCCGAACATCTCCTTCATGGTTAGACTCACATCACATGTAATAAAAAAAATAATACTCAAACTAACCAACGTTATCTCATGATCATTACCACTATCTCTCTATTAGAACCTCTAAAAAGGAAGGTAAACCAATAAATAAACACCTATATCGAATAATATTATCATTATATCCCTTATCAATCCTAAATAAAACATTCCAAGTATGTTTCCCTAGGTGACCAACCAATGTAGTACCACTAGTATAAGTATCTTGTCCACTATTTATAAGGTAATTACTCAAGGGGGCTCTATTAAAAAAATCCCAAAACAACTCACCCATGTATCCATAGCCTAAAAAAAACAAAATGAATCATTCCAAGCCCAAAATACTATGTGGAAACCTTATGCACAATCTTAATATTCTGGGTTCATTCATTATTTTTAGGGAACACACATCATACTACCCCACTAAGGATCCTACCTCATTAATACAAACCTGACATGATCACACTAAAATCAAGAGAATAGTATCATAGTGTTATACATGAAAATATATTTAAGTAATGGTATATAATATTATAAAAAATCCATATTATAGTAAAAACATTTTTCCTCTAGCCTGACTGAGCCAACTCTCCCTGAATTGATGCCCGAATCTTGTCCAATAAACAAAATCCCTAAAAACATGATCAATTATTTTAGATTAGGGTATAATAATGATTAATAAAAATACTTAGTAGGATTAAAAGAATAAATAGAAATGGTAATATTTAAAGGAACACATTATAACAAAAAAACAACTCAAAGGCTCCTGAAATAAGGGAGAAGGATAAAAACTGTCATAATCAGGTGCTCCATGGGACCAAAATGACATGAGGGCTATAGGAGAAAAGGGGAGGGGGAAAAGGCTACTAAAGGGAGATATTACCAATTTAACTATCTTAAAATATCATCCCATAACATCAAAATCTATCCATTTAGCTTCACCAAGGAGTTATCTCATCAGCTGACATGTGAACCCAAAATCCATGTTGGGATTATATTTTGGTAATCAGGTGGATAGGGGAGCCTCACATGATTGGTAGATTCCATATATTTATATATATATTTAATGAAGAAATATCATCAACCAATCCCTCTTGACAACACATAAGAGTGATCCCTACACCTCTCTCTCTAATGACTTTATTCTTTGAGTGGTTTCTTTATGGTTATCTCCTAAAGACCCTATCATTATATATTTAAAAACCAACCACTAGGGATAAACACACATTTCATATTCTAATGAAATTTTTCAGAGACGTCCATAAAAACAAAACATCCGAGCGAGAGGAGATACTTTTCCCCAAATTCCATTTCTAACCTCTGTCAATCATTCATTTGATGATTCCCAAAATAATCAATTTCCATCGAATTGAATTTTTTCACTAATGATCTAGACACCAGGTCCTTCTCCCATCGCCAATCCCTCATACTAACCACAATTATTTCTTCATGTGCTAATTCCTATGATGAAACCTTATTTCATATTTTCAAATGATCCACACCTTGAAACATGTCACAAAGCCTCGTTAACCCTATAAGGCATATCATGAAATCTTAACCACCGTATGAATCAGGTCACATAAAATTATAAAACTCAAAAAATATTATAAACACACCAGATTTCACCGGGGGGGGGGGGGGGGGGTTGTCCAACAATATAAGCCTCACTCAATTGGTCAACGTCACCCATTCCCACTTTTATGCATCAGAATTGCACATGCACATGGATACATCTTAGTCATCATTACCTCCCATACATTCATAAATTGTTACATTGAAAACCTTCCCCTACTCATTGGTCAGGTTCACATACATGTCACATCAAATGTGGACCAAAAAATTTCTATTATTACTGATCCAACGATGAAAATCCACCTCGTGTCATCCAAGAACTAATAGCAAATAGAATCAAAGATGATCACAAAATGATCACTTTTCCAAATTCCCAATAGATTCATTTCATGTGTCACTCCTCATTGTACTATCAGATAGATCTTACACTCTAACATGATACATCTATACTAGTCTATATTCCACCACACCGAGCAACCAGTTTACCAGTAGATTCTTCTCAAGGGCCATTCCATCTAATACTAGCACAGAAATCATGGACTCCACAATTCTACTACTCCACTGATCTATACACCACCACATCAAGCTACCATATTGATACATCCTTCTAGAAGTTATAATCCACTATAGTCATAGGATTCCATCACATACATCACCAAATCATCAACCACCATATACATTCAGGAACTAAAGACAAAAATAGTCTTTTTTCGCAAACCTCAACTTCTTCTAACTAGATTTGGTCAATATTCATTACAATATAATGTCAATCATGATGTTTTTTGCAACGATATGAGAAAAATAGGGTACATGGAAACCAAAACTGAATGCAATAACCCCGGTATCAAAATTCCTTCGATTTTACATCTTAAATTTAATTTGGATAATCCTCAGCAGTCACCTATGTTATAACACCCTATTTTTCACAAATAAAATCCCAAAAATATTCCACTATTTATCTCCAACCAATAATACCATACACACCATATTTTCTCCGAAACCCTTGATTTGATCCCTAGACAAAGTCACCCATATCATATATGATATTAGTGACGTGTTCTTCACACCACAACATCAATTACTAAAAAAATTGTTTGATATTTTTCCCTAAATGAATTCTCATGAAAGAATATGGAATCTCCAACCGAAACACAATTTTCCCCTAAAAATATTTCTTTAATTACTAGCCATATAAAAAACACAATGCACACACAAATTTATAAACTCAAATTTTAGTTCAATCCCATAGTTATATCCCCAACCGACCCCATTAACCATCACACTAAACATAGATGAACTAACATGTCTCTAATATGACTCACCATTATACCATTCCACCACTCTCATCTATTTGAACACACCTCAAATAATTCTATCAATTCATACAATTTACAGCCATAATGTTTTTCACTATGACCCTACCCATCAAGGTAACATCCATCCATACTTTATTCTATAGAAGAAACTACCCACTAACAAAACATGTATATTATAAGATACACACCTAGAGTATATAATCCAATGATACATACAAATAGCAAAGGTTTCTCAAAATGTGTAACCTAATGAATCAAGGTAATTCAATGTACATATATTTTTCATGAAACATATCGTCACATCTCAAGAACAACACATATTTCATGGTATTTTTCACTACATGGAACAACTGCAGTGTTGTATCTCTTTCAAGCCTCTCTTTGGTCTGTAAAACAATGTAACACGATAAAAATTCCATTATACGAAATCTAACAATATTAATAACATTATTAGGATTCCATTCCTAGAAAAATATCTCAGTTCGTACTATTATCCCTTTCAAGAAGCAACACTTCCGTTACTAACAACTCTAACATTCCAAAATAGACCTCCAAGCTACTTTAAAGGCATTAAGAAACCAGAAATATACCCATATGATAGGTTTTTCACCATCCAAGTATCAGAAATTATATTCTCCACAACCCATGTCACTCACTATCACTCACCAATGATCACAATAACCCACTCACTTACTTATTGAGGAAAGGAGGACAATCAATTTCCATAAACCTCAATGCATATGAATCCCAACCAACCATAAACTTTAAGTTCAATATAGCCCAACCATCCAACTCACTCGTAGAGAAAAAATAAACAACATTGATTTTTTTCTATGACGCTTCAATATATTCTCTCAAATTGAGATTCATGACTCAAACACACATATAATACATGGGTATCGACCTTATCAACACTAAACTAGACTGAAAACTAGACATTTAACATCTACCTCTAGATCAAAGGATGTAACACCCTGATATTTTATGAGAAGTAGAATTATATTTATGTCTTATGTTATACGCAACATCAAAGAAATCATTCACTACACAAAAAACTGTCTTGTCTTGCGGTACACATAGGAGCAACCTTCCACGATAGCTTGTGTTGTACGCAATACTGAGTTTCACTAAAAAACGATATATTATAGCTATTAAGAATAATAATACCCACTTTTTGAAATTTTATAAATTTTATCTTTCAAAATGAAATGTATTTTTGGATTCGTAATAACGAAATTATCCTAGGGTGAATTTTTTGTATTTTTTCTAAAAACATTCAATTTTTGATGAATAGTGAAAACACTAGGTTACTATTTAAAACCTGATTTTTATTTATATAATTATTTATTTTATTTAAATTTATTTTAGGTAAAAATTAATACATAATACCTATATATGTTCAATGTAATTCATTGGAGTCATTTTATAATAATTTTAGATATATAAAAATATTATTGAACTTTTCACCGTCTTTTACCCACCTCCTAGGAGAATTTGCAAACGTACATAAAACATAATTTTACGTTTTCTTTGAGTGGACTTTCGAAAATCCAAGAGACACGGTTAATATCAAGGAGTAAAATGTTTTTAAATAGGATAAAAATAATTTTAGTGAATAGTAACTTTTTACTTTTTTTACCACGGTTAAAAGTAAATAGGGTAATTAAGGGTAAAAATGATATTATTATTATCCTAAAACATGTCCTAATTCTATTGGATAAGTTTAATTCGACCAAAAACAACCTTAGGAATACAATATTACCCTTTAGGTCCACTTGGATTAGATTAGGACACTTATTATTATTTTATTTTAAGAAGAGTTAAAAGAGTTAAAATAAAACTTTAATAACTAAAACATTTTTATTATAGAGTTATAAAGAAGATAAATTCGACTAAAAATATTCATTAGAAAGATAAAAGGATTTCATACATAATTGTATTTTATTTATAATTTTTAAACATTAAATAAATTAATTAATTTATGAGACAATGATGATATAGTAATTACCTTATTAATGAAATATTAACATAATAGATATTATAAATACCCAAATAAATGTAATTTGAGAATTTTTATGAAATACACTAATTCTATAGGTTAATAGGTCATGTTTTTATTGATTTAATTAAATTTTCTCTAACTAATCATGCTGTTATGATTTTCACAAAAATAAATTTCCAAATAGTGTCCAAATTGACATAAAATAGTTTTTTAAAAAATACTACATTATTAATTGTTATTTTATTCCAAAAATTATATGGTTCATCCAAATGACTTAGATAAGGTTATATATATTAATAATTAACAACTTGGGGTTGTTGTTCTTGTTCTAGTATGATTATTAACCATAGAGTGTAAGAAAACAAGAAGACACAGTAAAAGTTAAATTATTTAACTTAGAGTTAAATCTAAATGATTAGTTTAAAATAGTAACCTAAAACTGTGTAAAACATATTTATTGAGAGGATTTATAACAATTAACACCTTAGATTAGAAATAAATCAATTTGGATCTATTAAAAACCTAATATGACTTTATTATAAAATAATATTTTATGTTTTTTCAAAGGTGCCATTCTGCTCCATTATAAAAGGGAACCTCCTCCCTCTCCTCCTCACACAATATTGAGCCTTAATGCTCGGCCAACACCTGACCATTTCCCTTATAATCTTCCTTAGAAAAATACTAGAGGACCTGGTCTTCTTCAAAGAACAATTTTAGTGCCATAAAAGGAGGTTTCAAAGAGTCGTGTCGAAGAAGAGGTAATAACCATTACCGATTATTTCAAATTTATTTCTTCTTCTAATTCATCTTATATAGTTGATTCATTATGAAGTAATAACATAAGTATGAATCATATAATTATATGTTATTATAAATATGAAACAACTATATTTCACCTTCTATCCATCATACGGAAAATGAAATCACGACGCGTGCGTACGTACGAAATACCGTCTCCATGATGTGGTGTAATCTGTTTTCCACCACCACCTTATTGGATGGGTATAATAGTGTAAATAATAACTATATGTATGAATATTGTAAACTGATATTGATTCTTAAATATTATTCATACACTTCAATAAAATTCTATGATCAAGGAAATGATATCATCACTCGTGTGTACGTACGACCTACCGTCTCCATGATGTGGTGCGACTCGTTTTACATGATCTTAATTGAATAATGATTATATAAATGAATTGAATGAATAAATATGATATATATTACACTAATAAAATTCTAGAAATAATTTTTCTATAACCTAAAAATAAGAATAAGACTTTATTCGACAAAACACGCATAAGAAGAAAAAGCAATAAACACCCGAATAACAAGTAGCAATGAAATATTACTAATAAGAAGCTATGAATATGACCATATATGATATAATAACAATGGGAATGATTATGTAATAAGTAAATGACATTATTTAAATCATTATACAGGAGGTTTAGACACGTACGAAGCAAATCAGACCTAAGTTAAGGGAAAATCTCGCAATCTTATTTTTATCCAAGATTATTTATACTTCAGAATTTACTGGGGAATATTTATCAACCACATCCATGTTTCCTCAATATGTAATAATATTTCTATCCTCCTACAAGTATTTAAATCTAATATTACCCTTTGGTGTGTTTTTAGTAAAAGATATGAAAAGAATCTTTTGTCATTTTTAGTACGAGGTACTTTTTTTAGTTTTCCGTCCAAAGTACGAGAAGAATGTTTTTCCTAAACTTATACGGAATTAATGCTTCTTTAGAAAATTATTTCCATGAAGCTTCCTTAACAAGTTTTCAGGTTTATTTTTAATTAACTTATCTTAGTTTAAAATTATATGACATGTTAAGAAAGAAAAAATGTTGAAGTAAAATGGATATTTTCCTCAAGAATGGTGTTCAATTGTATTATCAAAATTATTTTCCATCTAAGATAATATAGGGTTATTTTTTTATACCTATTTGGATATTTATTTGATTATGATGGAATTATTTTTATGAGGTCTTTTTATCTTATATGATTTATGTTATGATGGCCTGATGTTTAAGAATCCCATTTTTATTACATGGGTTATGATATGATGTATGATTTATGATCTTGTGGAATACATAAGAATGGTATCATTATGAGATGGGTGGGACCTATATCTCACTCAAATGCATTGGGTAAAGATTTATATATCCTGAGATATACATGGCTGGAACGACAGGTTAATCCGGTTCAGTGATATAGGACTGAAACGAGGAGTGAACTCGGTTCATAAATGGACTTTGTCCGCTTGGATAGTCTTGGAAATATGTCTTGACTACCAAGAAATGATTCTCTATGATTATGTGTTTATTCCATGATGTTTCATGTTATGATTTTTGGGATTTACATTTCACTACCATGATTTATACCATTTTATGATATTATGATCTCTTTTGCAGGTTAAGATTTTCAAAATGTTATGTTCTTATGAATATGATGTGATTGATATTTCTTTTATTTAACCTTACTGAGCATTTTAGCTCACCCTTTTGAATGTTTTCTTTTCCCCTGGTCTGGAAGAAGGGTATTAAGTATGATTTGCCAAAAAGGGACTCTAGATATGATGAAATAAATGGGAGACAATGTAGATGCTTTATGAACCAGTTGTTTATGTTTCCCAGTTTCTAAAGACACTATACCCATAGAGTCCTTTCATGGATTTGTTATATGTTATGATAAGTGTACTTCAATTATGAAGTAATAACAATGTATGTAAAGTATGGGTTGTTATAGTTGGTATTAGAGGGAGGTTATAGTCAACCTTTGGAAACTATGATGTGAAATCCTTAGTAAGAACCCTAAGGATATTTCTAAGAATATAACACAATCTTAGTGTTTTAGAAATGGCCATGAAGGACCTATGATAAGACCTAAAGTGTAAAATTGTATTCTTGATTATGTGGTTTTTCTATTATTATTAGTGTTTCTCACACTATGCTTATTGGTTTTAGTCAATGGCTTGAACCCGAAGGAACTGTGTTAATGCTGAATGCGATGGGCAATGAAATGATTTTCCCCCTGATTAACCAAACGTTATGGGAGCTGGAATGCAAAATATTGTAGCCATTCTCAGATAACATTGTCAACCTATGAAACATACAAGACTTCCAAATGAGCAATAGAAGGAGCAACATTCTGTTGAATCCTTCATGAGGTAGCGTCAACCCTCATTCAGTGGGTCTACTGATCCATTAGTGGCTTAACAATAGATCAGTACCACTGAAAAGATATTTTTAGTTCTTAAATGTTCTGAACATGATAAATTCATCCTATTAGTATATCGTTTGGAAGGTGAAGCTGATCAATGGTGGAATCATATCAATAATATGAGGCAAAGAGATGAAATTGATTCCATGGAATGGGACGAGTTCAATAACATATTTTTCAATAAGTACTAACCTCATATTCTTCAAAAATATATGGAGAAAGAGTTTTTGGAACTAAAGCGAAAGGATGATGAATCTTTTGGTACCTACAAAGAATATTTTACAAGACTTGAAAGGTATGCTTCTGGAATTATTATCCAACCTGAGAGTAAGATCGGTCTATTCTT
Organism: Viscum album; assembly: GCA_963277665.1. Lineage (NCBI taxonomy): Eukaryota > Viridiplantae > Streptophyta > Magnoliopsida > Santalales > Viscaceae > Viscum > Viscum album. The sequence goes on along the minus strand of OY728126.1, from coordinate 2,114,886,487 downwards.
TGGTGGCTTAAAACCAAGTCTTCGAAGGGCGTTAGCCATAAGGGAATTTAATAGCTACGAGGAAATTGTTCGATGTGGTCTCAAGGTTGAGATGGATATTGGAGTAAGCCATCAGTTATATGCTTTTGATAAGAAGAGGAATATGGAATTCAAATGAAAATCTAAAGAGCACACTGAAAAGAAGATGAGTTTACCCTTATGCTCAAAATGTTGAAAGAAACATGGAGAGAGTTGTCTTAAAGGGACAAGTAAATGTTTCAAATGTGGAAAATAGGGTCATCAAGCATTTGAATGCCACAGTTATGGGAAGAATGTGTCTAGTGATGCGAACAAAGAAAAGGCTACACAGAGTGCACCTCCTACACTTCAATGTTAAAATTTCAAGGAAATGGTGATTTACTCTAATCAATGCGTTAATCCAAGGGTTGTTGATGATGATCGACGTCAAAAAAATCTTAAGGTCAACGATAATGGAAAGTCTCATGCAATTTCTATCGGTTATGTGGAGTACAATAACGACGTGGTGAAAGGTACACTTAACATCCACTCTAAAGTTGCAAATGTTTTATTTGATTCTGGCTCCACCCACTCTTTTATTTATAAAGAATTTTCTAAGGGTATCTCCATATTACCTCAATAATTAGATGTTGAGTAAGCTGTGACAACCCCTAATGGAACAATAGTTGCATCAAAAGTTTACAATTCTTCTCCGATTGACGTTTATGGGAATGTGCTTCCTGTAAATCTTGCGATCCTTCCTATCGTAGAATTTGATGTGATTCTTGGCATGGATTTCATTTCTTTATAAGGAGCTCATATCAATTTCCAATGAAGGGAAATCACATGTAATATTCCTTATCAATCTACTATCATCTAGCGATGCAAGGATGAACATAACCATCCAATGGAAATTTCATCCATATTATGGGTCTTGATTCCAATAAATGTAGGTTATTTATCTCAAATGGTTGGAGAGAAACTCACAATTAACAATATTCCCATTGTATGGGAGTTTGATGATGTCTTTTTGTTGGAATTTCCAGGTCTTAAACCAAATCTTGATGTTGAGTTTTCAATATAACTCATACCGAGTCCTATGCCTATTTCAAAGACACCATATATAATGGCCCCAATTGAGTTGCAGGAATTGAAGAAGCAAGTCCAAAAGAATCTTGATAAAGGATTCATACGCCCTAGTGCGTCCCATTAGGGAGCACCTGTTCTGTTTGTTAAGAAGAAAGATGGATCAATGAGACTCTGCATTGATTATCGAGAACTTAACAAGACCACTATCAAAAACAAATATCCTCTCCCACACATTGATTACTTATTTGTCCAACTACGTGGAGATCAGTACTTTTCCAAGATTTATCTTTGTTTAGGGTATAATCAATTAAGTGTCAAAAGGGAGGATATAACAAAAACTACTTTCCGTACAAGGTATGGACACTATGAATTTATAGTGATGCCATTTGGTCTTACTCATTTCGTTGCTATCTTCATGGATATGATGAATATAGTCTTTAGAGACTATCTTGATCAGTTTGTGGTAGTCTTTATATAAAATAATATTGTCTATTCAAAGACAAAGGATTAACCTGAAGATCACTTGTGAATTGTATTAAAGACCCTAAGAAAGGAGAATATTTATTCAAAATTTACAAAGTGTGAATTTTGGCTTCAAAAATTTTCATTTTTGGGTCACATAATCTCAAAAGACGAGATATCTGTGGATCCAGCAAAAATAGAGGTTATCGAAAGATGGTTGAGACCAACAACAGTAACTGAGATCCGAAGTTTTCTTGTTCTGGCTGGATATTATCGACGTTTTGTGAATGATTTTTCAATGTTATCTAATACACTCACCAGGTTTACTCGAAAAAGAGTTATGTTCGTGTGGATGGAGGAGTGTGAAGATAATTTCAATGAGTTAAAATGAAGGATATCTAGTGCACATGTGCTCACACTACCGTGTAGTGGAGAAAGTTTTGTGATATATAGTGATGCATCCAAGAAGGGGCTAGGGTGTGTTCTCATGAAAAAGGTTATGGTGATAGCTTATTCCTCATGACAGTTGAAAATACATGAGAAAAATTACCCAACTCATTATTTGGTGTTAGTTGCGGTAATATTTGCATTAAAGATTTGGAGGGATTATCATTATGGTGAAAGGTGTGAAATTTATACTGATCATAAAAGTTTAAAGTATATTTTCACACAAAAGGAGCTGAATATGTGCCAAAGAAGATGGTTGGAGTTGATTAAAGACTACGACTGCTCAATTCAGTATCACCCTTTGAATGTAAACAAGGTGGAAGATGCATTAAGTCGACAAGACCATGATAGCATATCCATGACGAGGATCATAAAATATCCAATATTTAGGGATTTACAAAGGATTGATCTTGGAATTATAATGGAAGGGGAAAAATCTTATATTTCTCAAATTAATGTTCAACCATCAATACATGTGAAGATTAAAGATTCACAAATAGAAGATGTAGAGTTACAAAAGAAGGTGAGAAATGTTCCTGAATTCATCCTGGATTGTGATGAGATAATAAGACTCAGGAATCAGGTTTGTGTTCCTGCCATCCTAGAATTAAAGAAGGAGCTGATGGATGATTCTCATAGTTCTTCATTATCTATTCATCCTGGAATCACAAAGATCTCTAGGTACCTGAAAGAGTACTTCTGGTGGGATTGCATGAAAAGAGATGTTGCGGAATATGTCTCTCGATGCTTGTTTTTTCAGAAAGTTAAAGCTGAAAGACAGAAGTCTAAGGGGATGCTACAACCATTACCCATACCCGAATGGAAATGGGATAACATCACTATGGACTTTTTCACTAGACATCATAAAACATCCAAAGACAATAATGCTCTCTAGGATATAGTTGATCGTCCTACGAAGTTGGCACACTTCCTTTCTATTAGAGAAGATTTCTCTCTGGATCAACTTTCTAGGATATATGCAAAGGAAGTTGTAAGATTGCATGGAGTACCACTTTCCATTATATATGATCAGGATACGAGGTTTACCTCGATGTTCTGGCAAAGTATTCAGTATACTCTAGATATAGAGTTGAGTTTTAGCACTGCTTATCATCCTCAGACAGACTGTCAGTCTGAGAGAACAATACAATCTCTAGAAGATGTTTTAAGATCTTGCTCTATGGATTTCAAAGGTGGTTGGGATCAACACCTACCTTTGGTGGAATTTTCTTATAATAATATATTTCACTCCAGTATTTAGATGGATCCTTATGAAGCTCTCTATGGAAAGAAATGCAGGACTCCAAATTGCTAGGATGAAGTTGGGGAAAGAAAGCTATTAGGACGTAATCTTTTTAATGAGATGGAAGAAAAGGTCAGATCTATTCAACACCATATAAGAGTCGCTCAGAGTCAACAAAAGATTTATTCTGATAATCGAAGAAAAGACCTAGAGTTTGAAGTGGGTGATAAAGTGTTCTTACGAATATCTCCATGGAAGAGAGTAATGAGATTTGGAAATAAGGGAAAGCTGAGCCCTAGGTATATCGGTCCTTTTGAAATACTGGATCATGTTGGGAAGGTACCTTACCAATTGGAGCTTCCACCGAATCTCTCTCAAGTTCACGATGTGTTCCATGTAACTCTCCTAAGAAAGTACATAACAGATCCTTCACATGTACTCAGCTTAGAAGTTGTACCGCTGGTGCAACATCTTTCTTATGAAGAACAACTGATAGAGATTCTGGATCGTAGCGAAAAATTTCTACGGAATAAGACCACTTTCTTGGTGAAAGTTTTATGGAGGAACCACAAATTAGAAGAAGCTACACAGGAGCTTGAGAATATGATGAAGGAGAGGTATCCTCGTCTGTTTGTTACGAAGTGACGAATTTTGATGGAAAAATTAATTTTAAGGGGGGTAGAATGTAACACCTTGATATTTTATGAGAATTATATTTTTTTTATGTCTTATGTTATATGCAACATCAAAGGAATCTTTCACTACACACAACACAGGCTTTTCGTGCATTACACGCAGGAGCAACCAACCCCGATAGCCTGCGTAGTACGCAATACCGAGTTTCACTAAACAACGATATATTATAGCCAATATGAATAGTAATACCCTCTTTTTGAAATTTTAAAAATTTTATCTTTCAAAATGGACTTCATTTTTGGATTCGGAATATCAAAATTACCCTAGGGTGAAATTTTGGTATTTTTCTGAAAACCTTCAATTTTTGATGAATTGTGAAAACAATGGGTTACTATTTAAAAACCAAATTTTTATTTAAATAATTAATTATTTTATTTAAATTTATTTTAGGTCAAAATTGATAAATAATACCTATAAAATTTCTATTTAATTCATTGGAGTCATTTTATAATAATTTTAGATATATAAAAACTTTATTGAACTTTTCACCGTCTTTTACCCACCTCCTAGGAGAATTTGGAAGTGTATAAAAACATAATTTTACCGCTTCTGTGAGTGGAATTTAGAAAATCCAAGAGACATGGTTAATATCAAGGACTAAAATGTGGTTCAATAAGATAAGAATAAATTTTGGTAAATAGTAACGTTATACTTTTTTTACCACGGTTAAAAGTAAATAGGGTAATTAAGGGTAAAAATGATATTATTATTACCATAAAACATGTCCTAATTCTATTGGATAAGTTTAATTCAACCAAAAACAACCTTAGGAATAAAATATTACCCTTTATGTCCACTTGGATTAGATTAGGACACTTATTATTATTTTATTTAAAGAAGAGTTAAAAGTGTTAAAATCAATGTTTAATAACTAAAACATTTTTATTATGGGTTTATACATGAGATAAATTAGACTACAAATATTCATTATAAAGATAAATATATTTCCTACATAATGGTATTTTATTTATAATTTTTATACATTAAATAAATTAATTTAATTATGACACAATGATGATGCAGTAATTACCTTATTAATTTAATATTAACATAATAGATATTATAAATACCCAAATAAATGTAATTTGAGACTTTTTGTGAATTAAAATAATTTTATAGGTTAATATGACATGTTAGTATTGATTTAATTAACTTTTTTCGAACTAATCATGCTGTTATAAGTTTCAAATAAATCAATTACCAAATAGTGTCAAAATGGACATAAAATAGTTTTTAAATCTAATATTATATTATTAATTGTTATTTTATTCCTAACAATCTATGGTTCGGCCAAATTACTTAGATAAGGTTATATATATTAATAATTAACCACTTGGGGTTCGTTTGGCTTGTTATAGTAAGTTTATTAACCATATAGTGTAAGAAAATAAGAAGACACAGTAATAGTTAAATTATTTAACTTAGAGTTAAATCTAAATGATAAGGTTAAAATAGTAACCTAAACTTGTCTAAAACCTATTGGTTGAGAGTATTTATACCCATACCCACCTTATCTTCGAAATAAATCAATTTGGATCTATTAATAACCCAATATGACTTTATTATAAAATAATATTTTATGTTTTTCTAATGATGCCTCTCTCCTCCCTAATAAAAGGGAACCTCCTCCCTCCCCACCTCACACAATTTTGAGCCTTAAAGCTCAGAAAAAACCAGCCCATTTACCTTATCAACTACCTTATAAAACTTCTCTAGGTCTTGGTCTTCTTCAAAGACAAATTTTAGTGCCCTAAGGGGAGGTTTCAAAGAGGCGTTTCAAAGAAGAGGTAATATCCGTTACCGATTCTTCCAAATTTATTTCTTCTTATACTTCGTCTTATTTAGTTGTTTAATTATTAAGTAATAAAATCAGTATCACTCATATAGTTATATGTTATTATAAATATGAAACAACCCTATTTCACCTTCAATCCATCCTACGGAAAATGAAATCACTGCGCGTCCGTACGTAAGAAATACCGTCTCCACGTTGTGGTGTAATCTGTTTTCCACCACCACTATACATGGATGGGTATAATGGTTTTGAGAATAACTATATATATGATTATTGTAAATTGATATTTATTCTGAAATAGTATAAATACACTTCAATACAATTCCACGATCATGGGAATGATATCATCGCTCGTGCGTACGTACGACCTACCGTCTCCACGATGTGATGTGACTCGTTTTACATTATCTTAATTGAATAATGATTATATAAACGAATTGAATGATTAAATATTATATATATTACAATAATAAAATTCTATAAATGATGTTTCTATAACCTAAAAAAGAAGAATAAGAATTTATTCGACAAAACACGCATTAGAAGAAAATGCAATAAACACCCGAATAATAAGTAGGAATGAAATATTACTAATTAGAATCTATGAATATGACTATATATGATATCATAACAATTTGAATGATTTTCTAGTTACTAAATGACGTTATTTAAATAATTATAAAGGAGGTTCGGACATGTACGAAGCAAATCGGACCTAAGGTAAGGGAAAATCTCGAAATCTCATTTTTATCTGAGATTGTTTATACTTCAGAATTTACTGGGGAATAATTGTCATCCACATCCATGTTTCCTAAATATGTAATAATATTTATATCCTAATACAATTATTTAAATCCAATTTTACCCTTCGGTGAGTTTTTAGTAAAAGATATGAAAGGAATATTTTGTCGTTTTTAGTATGAGGTACATTTTCGACTTTTCCAGCCAATGTACGAGAAGAATGTTTTTCTTTAACCTATACGGCATGAATGGATTTTTAGAAAATTATTTCCATGAAGCTTCCTTTACAAGTTTTCAAGTTTATTTTTAATTAACTTATCTTAGTTTAAAATTATATGACATTTTGTGAAAGGAAAAATGTTTTTGAAGTAGAAATGATATTTTCTTCAAGAATGGAGTTCAAGTGTATTATCAAAATTATTTCCATCTAAGATAATATAGGGTTCTATTTTTTATACCTATTTTTATATTTATTTGACTGTGATGGATTTATTTTTATGAGTTCCTTTTATCTTATATGATTTATGTTATGATGGCATGATGTTTAAGAATCCCATTTTTATTACATGGGTTATGCTATGATGTATGATTTATGATCTTGTGGCACACATAAGAATGGTATCATTATAAGATGGGTGGGACCTATATCTTTACCCAATTCATTGGGTAAAGATTTATATCTAATGAGATAGACATGGCTAGAGTGGCAGGTTAATCCGGTTCAGTGATACAGGACAGAAACGAGGAGTGAAATCGGTTCGGAAATGGACTTTGTCCACTAGGATAGTCTTGGCAATATTTCTTGACTACTAAAAAATGATTCTATATGATTATATGTGTATGACACGAAGTTTCATGTTATTATTACCGGGATTTACATTTCACTACCATGACTTATCCCATGTTATAATATTATGATCTCTTTTGCAGGTTAAGATTTTCAAAATGTTATGTTCTTATGAATATGATATGATTGATATTTTTTTTACCCTTACTGAGCATTTGAGCTCACCCTTTTGTATGTTTTATTTTTCACATGTCAGGAAGAAGGGTATTAAGTTGGATATTCCAAAAAGGGACTCTAGATATGATGAAATAAATGGGAGACAATGTAGATGCTTTATGAACCAGTTGTTTTTGTTTCCTAGTTTCTAAAGACATTATACCTATACAGTCCTTTCATAGTTTTGTTATATTTTTTAATAAGTGTGCTTCAATTATGAAGTAATAACAATGTATGTAAAGTATGGGTCATTATAAACAACCCCATACAATTATAACCACACTCAAATCACCATAGGGATAGCCAAATAATTATTACATGATAACCCAAAAGGAAATATTACCCTTAAAAGGGTTTATCACTATCCAATTTCCCAAGCCAAAATCGTTAACCACCTATAAACCATCCCTTCTAGGATACTACAGAGCAAATCAAAATCACAAAAAACCTGTATGGATGAATCATAAAAAAATCATACCCATTGTTCCATTATCCATATCATACACAACATAAAAAACTTGTTAAATAACATTCCAATTGAGCGTCACAAAATTCCATACTCAATGAGAAAACCCAGTTACACACTTTTGAAAACCCATTTCAATAAAATTTTCTTGAAAAAACCTTTATAGAACCACTTCCAAACCATTTCAAACCCATTCAAATAATATAAAACTTCATCTTAAGGAATTCAACAAAAAAAATTCATTTCCCCCTCATTAAATAATTGTATACAAACCATAAATTTAGAAAGTTCCTAACCAAAATATAAAAATACAACCATTAAAAACACATTACCATTTCATGTAATCCTTTTAATCCATTTATGAACTAATAAAAAAATACAGAATCTCATTTTCAAAAAAAGTTCATTTAAAATACATTTAAAACATTTTATGTTAATTTAATTTTCCTTTCAAAAAACATATAAATATTTATAAAAAACCAAAATGTTAGAGGAAAAAATGCACAATATATATTCTTTCTTACCTGAGGGTCAATCCCAAGCTATCAATACCGAAATGTTTCAAACAGTCATTCAAAAAAAATTATCATTATTAGGTTAAATTAATTAAATTTCATCAATATTAAATTTTTGATACAAAAAATATGTTTTTAGAGATATTTAATTATTTTAATCCCCCATCAATAATATGCAACCAAGTGCATGGTATGTGATACCACACATGTATCCCTGATGCATGATATCAACCACTCTTCTGGATCAGTCCAAGAGAAAAATTCCTATAAATCATAACACCCAAACCATGTGCATCAATAGAGGTGACATCAGAAAATAATAACCACACAAACTAGAACAATAATCACATCCATGTAAACATAAACATACATAACGAACAAATTAGATAATAAAATGAATGAATTACGTACCCTTTCTTAATAATTATTTATATTATCCCTACGAATTCATAATATTATGGACAAAATGTATTCTCATACCATGTTGGGATGCCCCTACCTATACCACTTGGACTGAACCGAAGGATACAATTATTACCCTCATGCATGAATCCTTGTCTGAAAGATGTTATAGACTATCAGTGACCACCTATGTAGAATGCAGGGAGAATTTCCAAGAGAAATAAATAACAATTAGAGTACAACACACAATAACATAATAAATAAGACTCATAGTAATAAATAGATTTAATGTGTAGAATGTGTATCTATAATAACATCCCTTTCTATAAAAATATAAATAAAACTTACCACACATTCATTCAATAGATCCACGCTTGTGGAATATATATATATATATATAAATTCAAAAAAAATACAGTGTAATGTCCTCTACATGACAAAAATTTCTATCCTATAATATCCTTTAAAAATAAACCCTACATAACTACCATTAGTATGGAACATACCGTCATCCAAATACCTTACCCAGAAAGGCTACACAGGCACTGAGATTATCATGAATGTTGTGTCTATAAAAATAATAGGAACAAAATTTTGAATCCTTATAATAAATGAATTAAGTCATATAATTGTGTATATATCAAGGAAAACTATTTAAATAAAAAACATATAATCTGATAAGTGATTATGCACTAGCTGAAGCACTAAAAACCTAATCCAACTTAATTAAGCTGATGTAGAAACAAATTTATATTAAAAACCAAGTGAAACATCTTATATACCATTAAAATAACTTAAGTCATGACCTCATTATGAACCAAAACTCATCCTTACATACTTAGGGTGGTCCATCAATTTACTCTGACCCAATCCATGTCAGGAATGGTTATTTTTCATCAATAACCCACATCCTATCACACATTATTTAGTCAAAATTATCTTCTTACTCATGTATTATATCTCTTATACAACCACTACCATATCTCTTATGGTATGGTCCAAATTCATTCATGCACACCATCCAATCCCCATAAACTCTGCAGAGGTCAAAAACTAGCCAACCCATCCTCACAGATTCTAGGTAGGTCAATAACATATTAGAATAAGAAATTTAATCCAAATTCATCAATTCAAACTATCAAGGGGGATCTTTCTATCAAAATGTGGACCATCATGTCACTAAAGCATACCTATTGTGGGGAGTGGAAAAACTAATATTATTTTCCTTGTGAATCAACGTGGACGGAATAGGTCATTTCACAAGAGGAGCCTTTCCATTTTTCTATATAATTTATCTAAATAACTTGTTATACATTTTTGGGTTTTAAATTTGAATAAAACAATGAATATTATTCTTAAATCACAAATTATTAAATGTGATTACATGAAAAATAAGAATTTTAAATAAAATGATAATCAAAACATAATGTAAATTGGAAGAAAGAACCAGGTTTTGGAGTTCAAGTTATGTTTCCATAATTATTATAGTCTATATGTTTGATTTCAGTTTGATATACAGAATTGAATATCATATATGAGCTACAATTATTTATTTTTAATTTGTGGATTATCATTCAGAGCATAAGCAATCATAATTCCACTTCCCCGTATAATCATTTTTGATAACAAACATTCATCTAGGGTGTGCCATCTACTAGAACCCAACAATATTGATGTTCTTTCATCCATTGATTATCTCAAATCCTTTTTATGAAGATTTAACTTATAGATAGAGGGAAAAGGTATTTAAATAAAAGAATTGAAAAACATTGAGTTGAATGTCATCATCAGGTATTCACTAAATCGGGTAATTTATCGTCACCATGAATTCTACTCAAATTTATAAAAAAAAATAAAATAAACATTAATGAAAATTCATGAAAACCTTGAACACCCACCAGGGAAATCCATAGGGGTGACCTCTCGTTTCTGAGATTCAGAGACCATGTTGGTTTAAATAGATTGAAAAGAAATATAATATTAATAGAATAAAATAAAAAATATATTTACTAAAAAATTAAGAGAAATAAAATAATAAAATAAAAAGAATGGGGGTGGGATATTAATAGAATAAAATAAAAATTGAATTGGTATGAGGAGAGAGAGAGAGAAATAATTTAAAATAATAAAATAAATTAAATGAAAATAAATTTTATTTATATATAATATAAAGTATGTTAATATAATAACAATACTAATAATAATTATAATTATAATTAGTGGAATTTTTTATAAAAAAGATACAGAAATAAATGGATAAACAATTTTCTAAATAAGAATATTATAATAAAAATAATAATATCTTTTAATTATTATTATAATTATAATTAAAGGAATATTAATAGAAGAAAATAAGAAGAAGAAATTGGTGTGAGAAAATTATAAAAAAATTCATTGATTTTATTTATGTACATGTAATTAAAATTATAATTAATTTATAACAAAACAATTATAGGAAAATAAAATAAAAAAATAGGGGAGTGGGGGAGAAATGAAGCTGATCTTTTTTATGGGGAATCTACTTCAGTCTTCCACCGATGGTTGGAAAGGAGTAGGATCCCACCATTCATACGCATCCAAGGAGGGTCCCATCTAGCAATCTTACTTAAGGCACCCCTATAAATGGAAGTGCTGTTCATTTGGAGAAACATGAAAAAAAAGCCACAAATATGAATCCACAACGTGGAATTAGTTCACACAGTGCAAGAAGTGTAATAATGGGTACACACATGATGTTTCAGGTGGCTCCTTTGAGTGTAGGGGGTGGATGAAAAATGTAGTAGTTGATGTGTCATGGAGGAGAGGCTGGTGGTGAAGGTAGTGGAGGTGCGAGCAGTCTTCTAGCATGGGGGTAGCCTCCCTATTCTATTCTAGACTTCATAGTTCCCAGAGGAGCTTGATTTCTATTTCTATGATGGAGACACTAGTAGAAATGGAAGGAGTGAGTAGTGGTGATGCATAGGTGTTGGGTGGAAGTGCATTCATGCAGCGACCTCACCTCCATACAACCATCGATGTGGCTAGAGGAGCTTGATAGTGGCATACAATGGTGGGGGCCACATAAGTTCAATGATGACGGAGATTATACTCAAATTGGGTGGATAGATACATCAAGGTGTGAATCTGTTATGGATATGGTGGATCTCAGTAATCGAGGGTGCCATAATGGAGGTGAAGGAGGAGCCTGAAGGTGAAAACGATAAGGATGGGGGTGTCCAATGACATTGAGGGAAGAAAAGCGGTGTATGTGTGTGATAGTGAGGTGGAAATGGTAGAGAATGATGTATAATGATGGTAATATTGCAGATCTCATGTCCCAGCTAAAAATGTTGGAATAGGTTCCAAGACGTTATACGGTAGGATGCAATATCATCCTTCTAGAAACCTCTTTATGGATGGGAACCCTCAAAACACTACACAAACCATTTGGGTTTCCAACATGTGGCCTGTGCGATCCCAAGGGATCATCTAATGTAACACCCTGACACAAGATTCCTAGAGTCGATGCATCATTTTAATACATTGGCATGATTAAAAGGAATAAAGTTCCGAAATAGTGATCAATTTAGCAATATTGGAAAATATATTACATACATGGACGTTACATTACACTTTCTAACATACAACCCAAAAAATAGAATTTTTTGAGAATTCCATTGTTCCCTTAGCTTAACCTTAAATATCAAACATAAAACACTTATTGGGATCCTAGGAAGAAAACATAAGAAATGGGTGAGCTCAGATGCACAGTAAGGGGAAATAATTTAGCAGAAGTTATAAACATTTAAGGGAATATGTGTAATAAAAACAATATCCGTTTAAACATAAACATGAACATAATATGGAAAAAATAAATCAAACATTACCATATAAACATGCAATGGATATTTTATTTTTCAAATAATCACATGTAATAACAAATTTCATAATGTGAGAATGTATAGTACTGGACATTAATTTATGTGTCAAGGCCTTGTGCTGGGAGATAGGGGATAACTGTAACCGGACCCCAACCCGGAGAGCCTCTGTAACCAGACTCCAACCCGGAGATCCTCTCTAACCAGACTCCAACCCGGAGAGACTCTATAACCGGACTCCAACACGGAGAGCCATTGTAACTAGACTCCAACCCGGAGGGTCTGCTGTAACTGGAACCCAATCAGGAGGGCTTACTTTTATCGGTCCCCTACCCAAAACATACTAGTCCAATACATTCATCTTAACAAAAGGTAGAAATATAACATAAACATTCATATTAAAACATGCATAAAAAATTTCAATACTGTAACCATAAACCATGAATGGCCTAAAAATAACTCATCCACATTCAAACATATCACAAAACCTAAAATAAAATAGGTTATATTTGTATAATAATAAATCAACTTCAAACAATCATAAAATTTATCAATGTATGTGGACATAGATGAAATGAAAACTATTTGAGAGAAATATCCCTTTCAAATTTGAAATCATTTAACAGTCACATAATAATAAAGAAAAAATTTATTATGAATATATTCTTATAAGCTTGTATGGGAAGATTCAATTATGTTATAAGGGTAGAAAATTGCCATACCCACCGTATAAGTTAAAAAAACATTCTTACAGTAATTTTGTCGAAAAGGTCATAAACTAAATTATTTGGAAAAAGATGTAAAGATTTCTTTATAATCATTTTATAAAAGGACAAAAAAGGGTATAAATGACTTTATCTCATTCTAATTGCATTTTTAAAGGAAAATTCTTTTATAAAAGATAATATTTGGAGTTTATTATATTTTGATAGTAGTTTAAGCTAATTTGATAGTCATGAAAAATTTCAATCATTTTAATTTGAATAACCAAATACCATGACACAGATGTATTAATTTAACTTTTAATATCTCATGATTGAGATATAGTAAAGACTACGAATAACCAAAAATTTAATGAATATAATATATAAGGAATAAACTATTGATTGAATAAATTAATAACATGAAAATTTTGTTTGTGCTGCCAAAACCTCATTTCCCACCTTTTAGTTTAGATATATATGATGATATAAATATTATACATCAATCATTTCTCTATAACACCACAAAATATTTATACAATCTAATTAAAAACAAATAAGATCTACTTGGACCACAATACTCTCTTTCCTCACAGTTTATTCATAAAAAAGGTAATCTCTCCATTTTCATAGGATTGCGGCCAAGAGAGAAGACATTTTTCTAGAAATATATGATTTAAATGTCATGGTTTACACCAAAATCTCTTTTTTTATTAAATGTAATGAAGCTTTTAGAGATATATTTTATTATAATATTTTGTTATATAATTTTCCATTACTAAGGGAATCTATGAATAAATTTTTATTTATATTTAATGAAGTGTAATTATTATTAATTATTTTGGAGGATTTATATTGATATTCACATTATTAATTTTATAAAATAAACTACTATGATTATGCATGTACAACTGACTGGTTATAATTCATTCATGTGTGGTTTTTTCCTTTGATATGTAAAGAGTGAAGGGTTAAGGAATTAATATATTCATTCATAAGGAAGTTGTTTTGATTTATAATTTTGTTGTGAAATATTAAAAATATAAACTATTATTAATTATTTAATGAAACATAGTTTTTAAAAGAGGAAATTCAAGATGATTGAATGAAATTATGAAAATTTATTTGAAATTATCATTTACAGTAGGGTTTATAATTAATTAACATTCATTGATTAAGTTATTTGATTAATAGAATAAAATTTCATTAAGTATTATTGATACATTTTATTGAATTGAAATTATTTTAAATTTTATAACTTTATACCAATTTACTCAATGTATTTATGAATGATAGTATTACACATTTTATAAGAAACCACCCATTAAAATTGATTTGGTTGTTCTTATTTCATTATTATTTTTTGAATTTCTTTTATATTTAGTGATTATACATATAATAATAATACATTAGAGTTTTATTTTCAATTAAAATAGGTGAGATATTGTTACATTGGATTAAAGTTTCATGGTTTAGCATTATACATATACTATAATACCTTTTCTGATTTTTAGTGTATTGGATGATTAAATATTATTCTTAAATTCCAAATCCACCTTTAAGAATTAATAATTCATTTGTTTATATCAATAGGCATCATATAATTTTTTTCAAATTGTTATTATTTATTATCTAGAAAATATTCAATTTTATATATTAAATATTTTTCTTTATTCTTATTAAATTCAATAACATATATTAGAAAAATAATTTTTCAAATTTTTATTAATAAAATTCAAATAAATTTTGTGAATAATTATTGAAATATTTTTATAAGTGAATATATAAAACCAATTATTTATTGTATTACCCGTAAATACACCATCATCGTCTATTTTTTAATATTATTTAAACTTATACCTTTATCTTTGTTAAGGCATAAACCCGCATATAGTCAAAAATATTTATGATCCTATATTTTTGAAGCATATTTCATTTGGAGACAAAACAGAATTTGGTCTGATCAAATACCAATACATTACATGGATATCAATAATGATAACTTTTCATTAGTAGTATATTGATTTGAATAATTCAAGAAGTAAAATACTAACCACTAAAAACTCTCATGTCATTTCTTATGGTAATACAATTCTATTATTGGGTTTGGTTTGAACAAAATTAATATCTGATTCCTCATTTTTCTTGATCTAATAGAAATATCCAACTAGATTATTCTATCTTTTTTCATCTCCAATAACTCTAAGGATTATTCTTATTTACTTTCCTATATTTCTTCTATAGTTTTTTTATTTATCAGTGGCTTCAAACATGTAGTTCATAAACAAGATGATGGAAAATTGTCTAAATTTATACATAAAAGATATGACATATTAATTATAAGGAGTGGAATATGAACTTATGGATCAATAAACATTCTAGAAAACCAAATAGAAATTACTATTTTCCAGAATATAAACCCATTTATATTATTTTTTATAATATTCCAATTTTATAATACATGAAGAATAATTTCAACATCCCTTTTAAAATTTATATCACCTAAAGTAGAATCTTTACGGGCCAACCTTCTCATGTTTCAAAGACTATAATTTCCTAATATTCTATTCAATTGAGTATTTTTAATTCACAAAAATGTTACATGAATTATGATTATTTATAATTTAGAATATATTTTATCTTTCTCTTTTATAATTTAAAATAAAAAATTCTTTAAAAAAATTTATAAAAAAGAAAATGATGTTTAAAAAAACAGTATAATATATACCATATAACAATGAAATATTGAAAATATTATTCTTTAAAAAAATTAAAAACAATGTTTCTGTAAATAAAATTTATAATTGAATATTTATACACATCCAAATCCAATTAATTTTAGTGACATGTTTTTTTCAAGTGAAACAAAGCCTCAATCATACTCTTTTAATTATTTAATAGGAATAAAATATTGTATCATTTTTTACCAGTATGAATTATCATGTACCAATAGACACTCCTAATATTGTTCTAAGGATACCCCAAAAACCAAATCATTATTCTTCCCTTCATTGTATTTATAAGAATCAATAACATTATTTTGAATTTAAATTTGATAAAGAAACACAGTAAAATAATTATCAATAATTTACCCCATCTTGTAACATATTCCATACACATCCTCAATAACTTGATATTTTTTGGCTCCACTTTTTACTTAATAGTTTTCTTTAGGATTTTAATATATTATATGATTTTATCTCCCTCAATGATAGCATTTAAACAATATTATATTTACACTTAATGATTCTACGGAACAAACATTTTATTTAAAAATAACCAAAAAATCAAAAATAATAACATAAATCCTTAAATATGTATCATATTTGATGAAATATTATTCCAATATTCTTCTTTATAATATTAATTTTTGAATAATATTTCCACATCTAGTCTTCCTATAAAACAAAAAAAATTTAAATAATTTTTCCTATATCATTATATAAAATTAAAATCACATAAAATATCCCGATGTTTTTACCCAATTTCTAAATCTTGAATAATTACACTTGTATAGTCCAACATAACATCTTTAATTTATAGGTAATTTCAATAAAATTTTAAAAAAACATTTTTGAGTTATCATTTTCAAAACATTATTTCATAATAAGGATTTTATATCAATAAATTTTTTCGATGGTATTTTAGTACCCATTTATTTTTTGTAATTTTTTTATTAAATTATATTTTAATTTATCAGAATCATTGTTATTTAATTCAGATATACTTTTATATAAAATTATTCATAAAATCATCAGAAATATACCCATTATAATTATTTTATTTTTATACATTTTACAAGGTCTATCTTTATTTATCACATTATCTTATTTTAGAAAAAAAATTAATTACATATTTTATTAAATTAGAAAACATTTGTGTTAGCATGACCCATCACATAGGGGTCTGTGCTATGACTCCCCAAGCCCGCCACTAATAAGTCAGTGGATAGTGACTATCTTTAAGAAAAAATATCTCTAACATGGGAGGAATTTTCTATATACCTGCACACATGAACACATATCGAAGATCATAAATGATGGAAAAAACATTAAGTAAATCATAAATGATAGTAAGACTTACATTGAGAGAAATAGTAAGAAACTAAAAGTATAGAGGGATAGTTTACAAGCCCAGAAAAAGAAAATCTAAAAAAAAGCAAGTACTCAAGTTGCCAGAAACTAATTGGTTGGAAACCCTACATGAAGGTTTGGTGAAAGGTAACTACTAGATGTTTTATGAGTACACCATGTATGTCTAATATAACAGGTCATCACCTTGTCTTGGACCACCAAGGACTCTTTTAAAAGGTTAGACTTCTTCACACGACATGACACATGCAGTAAAAGCCCATGTAGGGGTGTTTAAAACAGTAGTCAGTAGGACATCCCAAAACCATAACGGGAATACCAAAAATAAAATTACACATGATTTATTGTGATATAATATTGTTATAAATATATGATACTGAAAGAAATTTTATCATTTTTAGTCCTCAAATCACTCAGTATCGATGATACACTTAGTGGTAATGAGACATTAATTTCTAATGAGGCACTTAGTCTAAGTGATACAATTTGTTCAGGAGAGTTACACATCCTCAAGGTTACATATTCTTAAATTCATATAGTCTTCATGTCATATAATCTTCTCATCAAAGCTAGCCACATGATTCTTCTCTTAGTGCACTTTATCTGGGAGGACCTACTCCTCAAGCCAACAGTCATATGTTAATTTTAATAAAAAATCCATTTATAGTATGTCTAAATGACCGTGTCATCACACTGATACCAACACCGCAAATGAATCATCAAAAATACATACTGGTTGGATGTTATGAGAATTTTATTAAAAAGGGTATGGTTGGGTTTGAGTCCGGTCTGACTCAGTCAGACCGACCGAACACACTACGCCCGACCCACCAGCTCCGACCAGGCCCATGTGATACATGCTGGGTTGGTCCACCCAGACGTCGCGTATACCATGTCCTGCCTTGATAATGAGGGTGGAAACTCCTCCCACACATGGTCTGTGGGACCACATGCTAGTCGGATGACCCAATGCCCTGGAAGAGGCTCTCGTCCCCACTCATGGTTGTACGGCCTTTCACTCCTACCATAGTCATCCGTCGAGCTGGAGGCCACTATATTGGCTACCTGCAACCTCCTGCCATGGATTTTCATATTGTCGTGGCCCCATTGGAAAATGGGTCGTCGCCGAAAATAGTTTCCTTGTCATCGGCCATCCACCTAGCACAATCACGCCAATGTCATGGTGCTGCTTCTTCTATTAGTTGCTCGGATTGCGACCTTGTCTCGTGTCCCACCTACTGTTTCACCTCTATGGCATCGTTTGGGTGACATATTTTTGTTTTGGGTTGTTACACCACAGATTGGTGGTGAAACAGACCACTCTCTTTGAATATCATGAAGAACGCGAAGTACATGGGAAAAAGGAGAGGTACAAGAACACATGAAGAATGGTTCATACCTTTGTTTGTGTTGACCTTACTTGGTTCTTACTAGTAGGATCACAAAGAACGAAAATAATAATCACAAAATCAAATTCTCATTTAATTTCTGAATGGTATCTATATTCTACATGGACGATCGACCCACGAACCAACACCTTATTGGTTTTATCCACATTCTTCATTTAGAAAGAAAAACAGGGATAGAGAAATCACATAGAAATAAAACCCCTACCTTGAGGATTGAATCAATCCTTGACGAAGAGTGAGACCCGAATTTCTCATTTTTCAATACGCCGACACATTCTCTGAATTCGATCATCAATTCACCAATGTTCTTTGTCACTCACTAACAAAGGGTTCCCCATCAACTTCCCTCTTCAGATTCTCCCAAATAATTTTATTTGTGGTTATGAATCAAACCTTGTATCCCTTTTAATACATTAAATGGAGGAAACGGGTTTCACCATTTTAGTATCTCTTTTATATTTCATTTCTGTATGAAAACGGTCTAACTCGTCATTCCATCATAGCGTCACTGCAAGATGTTTGAAAAGAAATCAAATAAAACTCTTTATGTTTTTTGCACTATTTAAAATGTCAAAAAATTAATGTTTACCCATGACCCACAAAAGTTGAGGTTAGTCCCTACATAAGGTAATGTCACTATTATGAATGTAATGGTTCCCTTATATTTTCTATCAAGGAACCCATTTAGAATATATTAAATTTATAATTTAGCCACCTGAGCATTTTTAATTAACAACTGAAGATTATTCATATATTGATTTGGGGTACATTGGGCCTCTGAATCTTAGGTCGTCTCAATACCTGGTCATAGAATTTTTTAAATTAAATTTTAAAAATAATTTTGAGAAAAATATTAGTCATTAAATGAATATCCATTTATTCACTATTATCATGACCATATCTACGATCTACCAAATTTTAATTTACATTAGCTATTATAAATTTCACTACATATTCCATTGAAAAAATTACTTCATTTTCATTATATTTTATAATAATTGTTTTTTTATAAATTTCCATTTTGTAGATATAATGATGCCTTAGGGTTTTGAAATACTAAATTATTTTACATATAATTTTTTTTATCTTTTTTATTTTGAAACATTCTTGATTCAGTTTATTCTTAATTTTCATTCTCCATGAGGTTAGGATAGCTTTCAAAAAAAAATTTAATAACACCTTAGTTAAATTATTTAAAAAAAGTATATCCATTAGGATTTCCTTTAGTATTTTTGAATATGATATAGACTATACTAATCATTATCTCAAACATATAAATATTATTTTTATCAAGGTTGTGATTGTTTTTTTCATTCAACAAGTGATTTTTTATAGCTATAAATGAAATTGTTTCCCATTTTTATCTTTTCTATTTAGTATTTAACCCATCATTATTTTACTATTACAAATAATATGTAAATAATCAAGTAAAAATTTATCCATATTCTCATCTTTATGAGCATATAAATATTTGTCAAAATTTTATAAAAAACATTCCCAATATATTTTTAAATATATAAGAGACTTTTTTTAATTATCTAAAACTAATGAAATATTAACAATCTCTTTCAATTATGTAATAAAAATAATCCCCAATTTCACTTTACATTATTATAACGTCTTCAAACATTTATACCTAAATTTTATTCCTTTATTCCATCATTTCATTATCACCTTAAAAAATGTTTTGATGTTAATTCTATGTTAATCTATAAATTTTAATTCCCATAACATTATTAAACTATTTCTCATTTCGGTATGATATTATTTATTTTATATCTATCTTACAAATTTTAAATTTTTTTATAAGAGTAAATGATTCTCTATAATATAATGATATAGTAACATATAAAGTTACAACAAGAACATCAATAATTATAAAAAACAAGTAAAATATAATTGTTTCATTAATAATTATGTAATGTCCCGGACCCTCCTGGCCCATTACTTTTCCAAAAGTGGGCCTCCACTAAAACAGTGGCACCGTGAGGGTGGCACCATGATGGTGGAACCGTGACGGTGGCCCCGTGATGGTGGCCCCCAGATAGTGGCACTGGGACGGTGGCACCGTGAGGGTGACACCGTGACGGTGGAACCATATCCCCTCACCGAGCCTTTCGTTCTTTTTCCAGTACCTAACTTTTCCGCTCCCGCAACGTAAGTTTTGACGTAAATTAATTCTTTTACTCCTTTTAAAAACATTCAAAGCACATAATTAATTCCTAAAAATCCCGAAAGACCTCTGTGTGTAACTGCCCAGCCGCGTGGTCAACCCACGACCCCCGCGCCTTACACGTTTTAGCGTTCTCACCTCAACCGTCCGTGGCTCTTATAAACTAAGGGTTAGTCGTGGTTTCTCCTTTCCTCAATTGCGGCTTTTCACGAACAGCTTCTAGTGCATCGGGCGCACCGCATCGTTATCCGTAAAGTTCTGCATCCAGCCTAAACATCGATCTTCTATCAACAAGTAGGGAATTTCTCCTTCTCCTCTCTCTTTTGTGTATCATGCGGGGTGGGCGTGTTTTTGTTTCTGTAGAATTGGATAAACCAGATCAAAATAAAGATAATGAACGAATCCTATAATGAATGAAGGGGGGCTGTGATTGTTGATGTTGTTTATATTAAAATCATCTTTTTGAGTTGTGCTGGCTTACACGTTTCTGAAAAGCGAGGCTGTTGGTGGTCGCTGTTTGTGCACTAATGAACCCCTGTTGATGTTTTAAATGGCTTGTTTGTGGTTGTGAACTCTTACTGTTAAAAAGGATACTAGTTAATCACGTACACCCGGCTAAATGAATTGAAAGCCCTTGGATTAATCCTTCCCTGATAACCCCCAGTTAAAACACACATAAATTGAAATCATGGAGGGTGTAAAATCTTTTGAATCTGAAAATACTGGAAAGGCCCTGCTTAGTGTTTGTGACGGTGGTTTGGTTGTTTTCTTTCACAGGCCGATTGGCGAAAATGTGGGGGGGGGATGGGATCCCCTGTTCTTATACTCTTAGTGGTTGTGAATTGGGGATGGGATCCCCTGTTGTTATGGATTCAATGTTTGCGTGTTTAAGACCAGGTGGTTACCTTGTGTATATCAAAAATTGGGGTGGGACCCTCTGTTGATAAAGAACCTTTTTGGGGGAGGGGACACAAGGCAATGTCTTGGGGTTTTCTGGTTTGATTACATCGAGGGTTCTCACTTTTCCTTTGTTGTTGTGACATTACAAGAGAACTGGGTGTGAATGTTTAAATTGATGATTGGCTGGATTCCTTTCCTTGGTTATTCTTATGGTGTTAGTTTCCCATTAGTGCATAAACATTTAAACATTATTACTGAACATGGAACAAGAATGGGAAAAGGGGGTTTTGTTGGCGAGAGTCGTGACT
This sequence comes from Viscum album, assembly GCA_963277665.1. Lineage (NCBI taxonomy): Eukaryota > Viridiplantae > Streptophyta > Magnoliopsida > Santalales > Viscaceae > Viscum > Viscum album. Next base: position 2,114,864,192 of record OY728126.1, on the reverse strand, counting down.
TGTGACTTGGACGTAGTGGTGTTGTGTTCTATAGGCTGGTTAGAAAAACCTAAACTTTTGGTGAGTGCTTGTTACCTATATCTATACTTGTAGTTTTTTGTTTCTTATTTGCGCGCCACCAATGTTGAGCACTTAGTGCAGAAAACCCCCATTTCATGGGGGAGGGTGTTTTTCCTAAAACTGTTCTTAGTGTCTGGTTATTAGCTCCTTTTCAGCTCCCTTTCCCGGATAGCCCAAGTATCTTCGGGCAGGCAGTGATGGCCTGAGGTCCATTATTATCCAAAGAACCTTCGGGCGGGGTAGTGTGGTGGTTGGACAGGTGTGTGCGGAAGGCGGTTTCCCAAGTGTCTTCGGGATGAGGCCCAGGTGTCTTCGGGCGTGGCAATGGATTTTTCTAGCCCAGGTTTCTTCGGGCGTAGTGGTGGTTGTTCTGGCCTAGGTGTTTGCAGGCGTGGTTACATGTGATAGTTTGGCCCATGTGTTTGCGGGTGGGATTCGGCAGTGGGACTGCGTTTGGTGGTTGTGGCCCAGGTGTGTGCGGGAGGGTGTGGCAGTGGGACTGCGGTGAGAATGGAGGGATTGGTTCGATCCGTAGGATGTCTTAATAACAGTGGGAACGTGGCGCGGGGTACCCAAACATCGATGTGCTCTAATTATATATATTACTTGAATTGTGTTATATGGGGAGTGTGCCTTGGTGAGGCCGGGGGTGGATATTTTACCTTGGTAGGTGTTTGGTTTACTCCTTTTTCTCACGAGACTTTAGTACGTTCCCCCACTTGTGCACGAGAGTCTTTGGTTTTCCCTACTGGGTGTACTTGTATGCTCACCCTATGTATATAAAACTACTTTCAGGTTTCCAGGAGGACTTCGGGGATCATGCAGGACCATACTAGCTCGGACATTTGGGGCAGTTTCAGTTGTTTCTTTTCTTCCTTGGTACTTAACTTTGTAGTCACCTTTTGTACTTTGCGGCTTTACTTTTGGAACATGCATGTGGGAATAGTTTACTTTTGGCTTTACTTTTCTTTTACCTTGGTGTTGATTAGATTCATCATCTTATCTCTTGATCTTATAAAATAAAAAGGGGTAATGCCTTCCATTTGTGAGAGATTGTTATACCCCTCGTGCTAGTCACCACTCCGTGATCTTTTGAAGGTGGGTCTTGGGGGTCATTATCTGTCCTTCAACTTAAAGAAGGAAGGGCCTGGCAATCTTCTGACCCTTCCCTCCTTTTGGTGAAGGCAGGTCGTGACAGAATGGTATCCGAGGAGGATGAGAGATAGGATGGTGTCTGGAGTTAGGCACAGTGAGGATTGCATGGGATGGTAAGGCAATAGTTTTGGGTGACCTTGGCGCGTGAATTAGGCCAGGGAAGACTGGCTAGGACATGGGATTTTTACGGCCCCCCCGTGATCCGATGCAAGGACTCTGGACCTACCGAACGACCAAGTGAGGCCACACTGATTACAGGGTAGAGACCCTTGTAAAGTTACATGCATCATAATGACTGGTGTTCTTGTGTTTCTGGGATGTCTTGGGAATTAAGAATAAATTAATGTTTTAAGAAGTTTTGAAGACGATATTCTGCACTACATGGGCTTAGGAATTCCTTGTTTACATTGCAGCTATGGAACCTGGAAGGAAACCACGTGTGGTACTGGCGATCGAGGCCCCGAAGACTACTTTAGCCGATCGGTAGAGAGATGATCAAGAGGAAGAGGATGACTAGTGGCAGAAGACTCTTCGGGACTTTCAGAGACAGGGCCTTGAGAAGTATGATGGCAGCACCTCCGACATGAAGGCAGAAGGCTGGCTAGAAGAGCTAGTTATAGCTTTCGGCCTAATTCAGGCCCAGACTAAGTACTGGGTTCTTCTGGCAATCAGCCAGATGCGGGGAGCGGTGCGTCAGTGGTGGACGCTTTACCTGGGGGAGAGGAGAGAGGCTGAGGTGGCTTGGGCGGATTTCGAGAGGGAGTTCCGGGCGGAATTCCTCTCTTCGACAATGAAGGTGGAAAAGAGACAGGAGCTACTCTCCCTCCAATAGGGAAGTATGTCCATGATGGAGCTAGGGATCAAGTTCAAGGACCTCCTACTTTTTTCTCCAGACATCTTTCCCGACGAGGAGTCTTGGGAGAGACATTTGGAGGAGGCGCTCCGACCCTCCCTCCAGTACGATGTTACCCCCTTTACCCTGCCAACGTACTTGGAGGTCCAGAAGAAGGCCGAAGTGGTGGAGAGAATGCACACTCTAGGAGGTGTGTCATGAGAGGGGATCCAGCTGCGACAATCAAAGGGGAAGGCCGTCAGCACTAGGCCTCCAGCATCAAGACCATCTAGGTTCCGACCCGCAGGGAGCAGGCCACATCAGTTTCAGTTTCGATCCCCTGGTCCTCGCCCCTTTTCTTCGGGCCCAGGACCATGGTGCTTCATCTGTGGGATCCCTGTACATCTCCAGAGTCAGTTCCTGGACCGGGTGCAGAACGGCGGTGGTGGACAGCCCCACCACCCGCCCCAGCAGAAACTTCCAGCCAGACCTTTCCAGCAGCAGCAGCAGGGACAGCGAGCTCCCGCTCCTCCGAGGGCAGACGTAGGAGGAGGAGGCCGACCTCAGGGCGCACCTCAGGGACCTCGACCGGGGTGTGGTCGGGGAGGTGTCCGGTAGCCGAGGGGTAGAGGAGTTGGGCGTGGATAGTTGTACGCCGCAAAGGCAGCAGTTCCAGTAGGGCCAGAGGTTGTTCGAGGTACGATCACTCTGTTTAGAACTCTTGCTTCTGCCTTGTTCGATACCGGAGCTTCGCACTCCTTTGTTGCACCCAGTCTATCCCGTGCCTTGGATTTAGATACAGAGTGACTTCCAGTTCCCCTGGTGTTGAGCACACCAGTCGGAGGTCAGACCAACTTGTTGTTTTTTTTTGGGATGTAGACTGATGATAGGGCCACATCTGTTGGTTAGGGATCTTCTTCTGCTATAGATTCATCCATACGATGTCATCCTAGGCATCGACTTTCTATTTTTTGTGTGTGCCATCATCGAATGTTTCTGAAGAAGGGTGGTGTTCTCGGACTTGGACGGTCGGCGTGTTACCTTCACCAGCGAGCGGAGAAGTCAGAAGGGAAACAAGCGAGAGGAACCCCTCCTCTCCTTGTTGACCGAGCTGACAGTGGAATCAGTAGATGCTGAAATGGTGGAAGTTCCAGAGATTGTATGTGAGTTTTTGGACGTCTTACCTGAAGAGGTGACGACTCTACCCCCTCAGCCTGATATCAAGTTTGGGATAGACCTGCAGCCCAGAACTCGACCGATCTCTATGGCTCCTTACTGGATGGCACCTTCAAAGCTACGGGAGTTGCGGATCCAGATTGGCGATCTGATGAAGAGGGGTTATGTTCGCCCGAGTGCGTCACCGTGGGGTGCTCCAGTCTTGTTCTCAAAGAAGGCAGATGGTGGTCTCAAGTTGTGCATAGACTACATGAGGCTGTATCAGGTGACGATGAATAATTGCAAACCTCTTCCGAGGATAGACGATCTTTTCGACCAACTGAAAGGGGAAGGATGGTTCTCAAAGATCGACCTGCGGTCTGGGTACCACCAGCTGAGAGTGAAGGAGGGCGACATCCCGAAAATTGCGTTCAGATGAAGATATGGACACTTCGAGTTCGTAGTCATTCCCTTCGGTGTTACAAACGCCCCGGCTGTGTTTATGGGGCTTATGAACTCCATCTTCCGGGAGTACTTGGATCGGTTCGTGGTTGTGTTCATCGACGATATCCTGATCTATTCGAGGTCAGAAGAGGACCATGAAGAGCACCTGAGGACAGTTTTGGAGGTCTTCCGACATCATTAGCTCTATGGGAAGTTGTCGAAATTTAAGTTCTGGACATGAGAAGTGCACTTACTCGGGCACGTGGTGTCCGATTAGGGGGTAGTAGTGTACCAATCAAAAGTTGAGGTGGTTGTTTCTTGGGAGGCACTCAAGAATGTGGAATAGGTTTGTAGTTTCCTTCGGCTGGCAGGTTACTATCGTAGGTTCGTACCCAACTTCTCCCGAGTAGCAGCCCCATTGACAGCCCTTACCAGAAGAAGGAGTTGGCTGCCTTACACCTAGATGTGAAGATGGATAGCGGTAGAGGTTGTCTATATCATATGATAGTGCAGTAATCTCTGTTTCAAAAAGTGGAGGAGTCTCAGCAGGGACACCCGAAGTGCGAAGTGATGTGTGACCGGGTTGACCAGGGCAATGTTCCAGAAGGATGGACAGAGGATGGTCAGAACCGGATGTTTTTCCATAAAAGGTTGTTTGTTCGAGGAGTGATGCGCGGAAAGGTTCTCAGTGTGTTCCACAACTCACACCTGGTGGTACACCCAGGAGTGTCCAAGATGTACCAGGGACTGAAAGGATAGTTTTGGTGGGCCGGAGTGAAGCGAGCAGAGGCAGAGTTTGTGGCCAAGTGCTTAGTGTGTCAGCAAGTGAAGGATGAAAAACGAGTTCCAGGTGGCCTACTATAGTCTCTAGATGTCCCCGAGAGGAAGTGGGACGACATATCGATGTATTTCTTCACGGGACTACCCAAGGTCCAAGGTGGATACGACACCATCTGGGTGGTAGTGGACAGGTTGATGAAATCGGCTCACTTTCTGGAAATCATGGAGTCGAGTGCAGTGGATTCTTTGGCATGAAGGTATGTGGATGAGGTGGTGCGGTTGAATGGAGTTCCGAGGTCTATAGTCTTGGATATGTATGCAAGGTTTACCTCGCGAGTCTGAATAGGATTGCAGCATACTTTTTCCACCTTGTTACGCCTTAGTACTGCTTTCCATCCCCAAATAGATGGACAAACATAGCGCACTATCCAAACCTTGGAGGATATGCTGCGGGCATGTGTTCTGGACTCAGGAGGATCATGGATGCGACACTTGCCCTGGTAGAGTTCGCCTACAATAATAGATATCACTCTACCATCGGTATGGCCATGTTTAAAGCCTTGTACGTGAGGCCATTCCGTTCAACATTGTGTTGGGCCGAAGTAGGAGAGGCATGCATCCTTGTCCCGGAGGTGGTGCAGAACACAAAAGAGAGGGTTCAGCTCATACAAGAAAGGATAAAGGTGGCCTAGGACCAACAAAAGTTGTATGCTGATACCAGGAGGAGGACCTTGTAGTTTGAGGTTGGAGACCACGTGTTATTGAAGATCTCCCCTCAGCATGGGTAGAGGAGGTTCAGCAAGGGGAGTATGCTTTCTCCCAGGTTCATCGGACCCTTCGAAGTGTTGCGGCGAGTTGGTGAGGTGGATTATCAGCTAGCATTACCACCACCGCTGCTGAGGATACATGATGTATTTCATGTGTCCCAGCTCTGTCGGTATCTGCACGACGTTTCACACATCCTTGATTGGGGTGAGTTGGACATCGAGGACGACGTGACCTTTGTGGAGATACAAGTGATGATCGAGGATCACAAGTAGAAGGTGCTTCGTGGGCGAACCATTCCCTTGGTTCGTGTGTTGTGGAGACATGGTGGGCTTGAGGAGAGTACGTGGGAGAGGGAAGCACAGATGCGTACCTAGTTCCCAGAGTTGTTTTCAGTTTTTTTCTGTGTTGAACCTGTTGTGGTAGAATGTTTTGTCTTTTGGCTATGAAATGTACTGGTTTTTCTTTCCTATGATTGTGTGTGAAAATTCCTTTCTATGGGGGAGGAGAGAACCCGACCCATAATCAAGACGCATTAAGGTGGATGCGATTAATTCCGTGCGGGCGAGTCAGTGCCGTCCAAAGAGGATAATATCTTGACATGGGGGAGGAGACTCCCCAACCCACATGCCCCGACAGTTTGGCATGGTATGATGCTTGGTTCTTGAAAGAGAAGTGTTTTTGGTTAGCATGGGTTCACTTCTAAGAGGTATCTTTCAAGGTGGTTGTTACGACCCTCTCTTTCCTTCTTGGTTTGTTTTGATTCTCGAGGATGAGAATCGTTTAAGAGGTATCTAATTTAATGGCTCGGACCCTCCTAGCCCATTACTTTTCCAAAAGTGGGGCTCCACCAAAATAGTGGCACCGTGAGGGTGACACCGTGACGACGACACCGTTTCCCCTCGCCAAGACTTTCGTTGTTTTTCCAGTACCTGATTTTTTCGCTCCCGCAACGTAAGTTTCGACATAAATTAATTATTTTACTCCTTTTGAAACAATTTAAAGCCCATAATTAATTCATAAAAATCCCGAGAGACCTCCGTGTGTAACTGCCCAGCCGCATGGTCAACCCACAACCCCCGCGCCTTACGCGGTTTCACGTTCTCACCACAACCGTCCACGACTCTTATAAACTAAGGGTTAGCCGTGGTTTCTCCTTTCCTCGATCGCGGCTTTTCACAAACAGATTCTGGTGCATCGGCCACACCGCATAATTATCCGTAAAGTTCCGCACCCAGCCTAAACGTCGATCATCTATCAACAAGTAGGGAATTTCTCCTTCTCATATCTCTTTTGTGTATCATGTGGGGCGGGCGTGTTTTTGTTTCTGTAGAATTGGATAAACCAGATCTAAATAAAGATAATGAACGAATCCTATAAGTAATGAAGGGGGGATGTGATCGTTGATGTTGTTTATATTAAAATCATCTTTCTGAGTTGTGCTGTCTTACGCGTTTCTGAAAATAGAGGCCGTTGGTGGTCGTTGTTTGTGCACTAATGAACCCCTGCTGATGTTTTAAATGGCTTGTTTGTGGTTGTGAACTCCTGATGTTAAAAAGGATACTGGTTAATCACGTACACCTGGCTAATTGAATTGAAAGCCCCATGATCAATCCTTCTCTGATAACCCCCAGTTAAAACACATGGAAATTGAAATCATGGAGCGTGTAAAATCTTTTGAATCTGAAAATACCGGTAAGGCCCTGCTTAGTGTTGGTGACAGTGGTTTGGTTGTTTTCTTTCATGGGTAGATTGGTGGAAATGTGATGGGAGGGTATGGGATCACATGTTCTTATACTCTCAGTGGTTGTGAATTGGGGATGGGATCCCCTGTTGTTATGGATTCAGTTTTTGCGAGTTTAAGACCGGGTGGTTGGGTTGTGTATATCACGAATTGGGGTGGGACCCTCTGTTGATGAAGAACCTTTTTGGGGGAGGGGACACGAGGTAGTGTCTCGGGGTTGTCTGGTTCCAGTACATCGAGGGTTCTCACTTTTCATTTGTTGTTGTAACTTTACAAGAGAACCAGGTGTGAATGTTTAAATTGACGATTGGCTGGATTCCTTTCCTTGGTTATGCTTATGGTGTTAGTTTCCCAATAGTGCATAAAAATTTAAACATTATTACTAAACATGAAACAAGAATGGGACAAAGGGATTTTGTTGGCGAGAGTTGTGAGTTATGACTTGGACGCAGTGGTGTTGTGATCTATAGGCTGGTTAGAAAAACCTAAACTTTGGGAGAGTTCTTGTTACCTATATCTATACTTTAGTTTTGGGTTTCTTATTCGCGCCCCACCCAAGTTGAGAACTTAGTGCCGAACACCCCCATTTCATGGGGGAGGGTGATTTTCCCAACACTGTTCTTAGTGGCTGGTTATTAGCTCCTTTTCTACTCCCTTTCCCGGATAGCCCAAGTATCTTCGGGCATGCTGTGATGGCCTGAGGTCCATTATTAGCCCAAGAACATTTAGGTGGGGTAGTGTGGTGGTTGGCTAGGTGTGTGCGGCAGGCGGTTTCCCAAGTGTCTTCGGGATGAGGCCTAGGTGTCTTCGGGCGTGGTAGTGGATTTTTCTAGCCCAGGTGTCTTCAGGTGTGGTGGTGGTTGTTCTGGACAAGGTGTTTTTAGGCGTGGTTGCATGTGATAGTTATGGCCTAGGTGTTTGTATGTGAGATTTGGTAGTGGGACTATGTGTGGTGGTTGTGGCCCAGGTGTGTGCGGGGGGGGGGGGGGGGGGGGGGGTGTGGCAGTGGGACTGCGGTGAGAATGGCGGGATTTGTTAGTTGCGTAGGATGTCTCAATAACCAGTGGGAAAGTGGCGCGGTGTACCCAAACATCGATGTGATCTGATTATATATATTACTTGACTTGCGTTATTTGGGAAGTGTGCCTTAGTGAGGCCTGGGGTGGAAAGTTTACCTTGGTAGGTGTTTGGTTTACTCCTTTTTCTCACGAGACTTTAGTACGTTCCCCCACTTGTGCACGAGAATCTTTGGTTTTACCTACTGAGTGTACTTGTATTCTCACCCTACGTATATAAAACTGCTTTCAGGTTTCCAGGAGGACTTTAGGGATCACGCAGGACCATACTAGCTCGGATCTTTGGGGCAGTTGCAGTTGTTGATTTTCTTCCTTGGTACTTACCTTTGTAGTCACCATTTGTACTTTGTGGCTTTACTTTTGGAACATGCATGTGGGAATGGGTTACTTTTGGCTTTACTTTTATTTTACCTTGCTGTTGACGAGTTTCATCTTCTTATCTCTTGATCTTATAAAAAAAGGGGTAATGCCTTCCATTTGTGAGAGATTTCTATACCCTTGGTTCTAGTCGCCACTTCAGGATCTATTGAAGGTGGGTCTCGGCGGTCATTATCTCTTCTTCAACTTAAAGATGGAAGGGCCTAGAAATCTGCTGACCCTTCCCTCCTTTTGGTGAAGGCGGGTCGTGACAAATTAGATATATTTTACCATAAACATCTGAAAATCATTGTAATTAATAAAATAAATGTATTAAATTTCAATATGAAAAATAAAAAAATTATTCAAAAAATAAAAATAGACAAAACACCAAATAACAACACAGTCTTATCTAATATATTTTCAGTTTTCCCAAGAGATATTCTATTAACACCTTGGGGGTATGAATTATTATATTACTCTCCATTATAAAATTTTAATTCAATTTGATAAAAACAAGTATAATTTAGATAAAATATATTAAATGTTTTTAAAAAATTCATGTAAAAACTATTTATCAAAATATATAAGAGAGAGAGAGCATAATGATTTAAAAGTTTGGCCAATAATTATAAATGGATAATACTTAGTCCAGTTGGAATCATTGATCATATTAATATATATTATATAGATTTATAATAAATAGGGTTATATCCTATATTTCATTACAAAAGAATCACTAGATTCCTTACTGATGATTATTGATATTCGAATTTATCCGAAAATAACGAAATAATTTAACATGTTTGTTAATAGAAACCATAAGAAATTACTTATTCCTTTACAATACTATCAAAATATTTTTCTTCTTTTTATTCATATATAATTATGATTATATTATTCATTCAAATAAAAAACATGTATATCTTATCTCTAAATTCTATAACTCCCCAACATTTTATTTTCTCTAGTTTTTGGGATTTTCATGTATTTAAATAGTTAATTTTTTCCCAATTAGCAATAAAACCGCATTCATATTCTATATCAATAAATGTTGAAACCTCTACATATTATATATGTGTTTTATATTCCATATCTAATTAAAAAAATACACTTTATTGAAAATAAAAAATACTAAGATATTGTATTTCAACCAATCACTACCTTCAACATCAAAATATTCCCCAATATATTCAATTTATTTTGGAAAACATTATATGTTTATTTTCATTCATAGTCCTTCTCTAGTTTATCAAAAATATTTGAAACCACTAATCATAAATTTTTAATTAATATATTTCACATTGAATTTATATTTAACACTATATTTTTTCTATTGATAAATCCCTAACACAACTCTTGAAAATTCTCTATAATTAATAAAAAATATAGCAAAATTAATTTTCACAATTATAAAATAGTAAATAAATAATTATATATATTATTTTCATTATTATGTTACCAATTGATCATTTATAAATCATATATAAACCCAATGAAATATTTTTCCTAAAGATACGTAATGTCTCAAAAATTATTATACAGGGATTCATATTTTTTTATCAATTATCAAATTCTAGCTCACACTTACATGTCTCGTTGAAACCAATATTTCATATAAACTTGTTAGATTACATTTAAGAACATAATTTCTAAAAAAATATTTATAATTCATTATAAATTATACTTCACCCTTATACAAGCAAAAAAATCAATTACATGAACATTGAATATTTTTATTCAATATTAAACTGATAATGTGAATTTTAATCAACACATACATCACTTATAAAAACACATATTAAATATTTAATTCATGTATTGAAAGAACAAAAAATTTTAAATAAACATTCCATCAGTCCAAAAATAAAACGATCATCAATACACCAACATCAACAAAAATTAAATATAAAAACCTTCATGAGGTTATGGGTACATATAAGTGATGCGGAAAATATTGATAATTGTATGAATCGACCCACAAAAACCCTATCTGGGATATCAATAAGGCTAGGTGCACGTATCCATGCTCACCATTAATAGTTCACGGTATATTGACTAGTATAATTAGTTAAAAAAGGAAATGGTTGAGTTATTCATTCTTTAAATATATTATGAAAAATCACCACACATATATTGAGAAGAAATATATTCCTTCGAAATTAACAAGTAAAACACTATTGTGTGTGATTATATATGAAATAAAAGTATTCAAGAATTCAAAAATAGATAAAAAATTTCGTACAAGAACATGTTCAACGCAATTCACCAAAAGTAATATAGGCCTATTTGAAAATATAACCATAGTGGAACACCTCAAAAAATAGATACATAATCCAATGTCAAAACTCCACAGATGATTAAAACTTTATCAAAATCTATTGACAAACTCCACATCCTTTATATAAATTTTTTATAGTAATGGATATAATACATTTTTAAAACCAAAATTACCTCCCCATAGATGTTTCCCTATTGGGGTAGTATGATTATTCATTATGATATCCCAAATAATGAGCAATACTATAAATGAGATCATAGTTATATAACCAAAAACCATATAGAATCAAAATATACTTTTAAAATATCATAGATCAACACACTCCAATGTTATTATAGTATAATATTTATAATGGATAAATTACTAGAAAAAATACTATACCAACTATTTGGAAACATCTTTATATGCCACCGACCATTACTATACCCTATTACAACAGTTTATAGAGCCATTATCTATTTTTTCATTTTTATTAAACTATACTGCCTATTATTGGGAATCATGTTGGTATTGGTGGCCTATAAAAATGGATAGAAAAACCCTTGGTACAGTATTTAAAAATACAGTTTCCAATAATAATGGTTCTCAAAACCATCGGGGTAGACCTATAACCGTCATTTTGAGAACTCTTGGAATTGGAAAACTAAAAAATCTACATGGTAAATGAACTTATCAGCTTCTAGTAATATTTTAACAACCTAAACACTACAATATAATTGATTATGTAAATAAAATATCTAATTATGTATATATACTTATAGAGAAAATATATTTTCATTTATTTAATGTTATATGAAAGATGAATTGAAAAAATATTAATCATACCTATACAAAGGATATTCAAATGGTATAATGATATACTAATGGTTTTGTGAATCATTGGTATACGTACATGAATTATTTGGACTTATACCAACATAATTTTAAATACCAATGGTATATGGTTTATATAATCAACATATTCCAATAGTTATTAAATAATTGTTGCTATTGTGTATCTATAATCTACATATACCAACAAATTTTTAAAATATGTTTTTATAAATCACCTATAACAATGGTATTCAAAAACATGGGATTAGGTCCACGGTTATAGATCCATTTTTTATTAGTGATACTATAGCATCCCCAAAACCTTATATGATACTACACATGATACAATATCATTCCAGTACATCATAATTCATCAATCAAATTTTAAACTCATTATAGTGTTTAATTCATAACACTACCACAAGAATCTTCCCCCCAAAAAATATTAACAACAAGTACAAACTAATATAAGGCCTCAATAATGAACACATAGGTATCATTGAAAAATTTAGTTATTTTAATTAGAAAAATACATACTCTAGAGACCAATCTATAGAGTAATACCCTTACACCTATGACTGTATGTATCTATCAAGGTAGCACCTACCTCCACTAATAGAGGATTTACCCCACATCGTGAAGAAGAAAGATGATTAGGGGATATCCAAGTCTGAATAACATATGTGAGATGAATGGAATATCAATAATTATGGGAATTAAAATATTATGTAATCCTCATATATTATATGAGGGGACCATTCCCTATTAATTATATTATAAATCATGGGATTACATAATAATATGCCTCATATAGGGGACCCATGACCCATTAAGAATGAGATCGATTAGCGGTGTATCCAACCATATATTTCTAACTAAAACCCTACTCAAATCCATATAGTCCCTAATCACATTTTTATGTATACATCAAAATAAAATACTAGGCAGTATTCAACATTACCACTATTACTAAAATAATAATATACAATTTATAATTACATGATAACCCATTTTCATTATTATTACAGGGAGATACAAACCTAGAATAGCATATTCCATCATCTATCACCCAAGACAACTTGTTTATCCATCACCAAATCATCAGGTGTAGGATTAATTTAGTAGATAACATGTCATAAGTTATATAAAATTCTAGTAGTCTAGCTTATCATTATAAGAAATATCATAAGTGATAACACTCACTACTCTTATCTTCATTCATGGTGATCAAATGAATGACATTTTAATTAGTTTCATTAACATGTATTTTTCCCATTATAGCGAATGGAGGAAAATTGAATAATTCATAATTAGTGTGAATTTCAAATTATATCATTATTTACACATATATCAAAATATTATAGGGATGTGAGTCTCATGACTGTAAATTTGGAATAAAATCACACATTAACAAGTGAAAATTCACTTTGGATCATGTTTTTAGTCTTGTAAGTTTGCTTTCATCATTCATGAATTCCCATTACTAAACAAAGGATGTTATGTTGGTTGTCCCATTATATATTCATCATTATTCATAATTGTAAAAAATATCCTCAATGCCTTATCTATTACTAAATCTCCATCATATAATACTCTTTATATTGGGTTTAATTGGGAGATCTGTGTATGTATATGTAATCTAAATGCTCACCTGATCTATCACTTCCATGCACATCTCTAAAATAACATTATTGTAAGAAATACTATATTAAAATAACCAAATTTCTCAACTGAATGTTCCACTGTGTTTTAAATGAGAATATAATAAAAATGGTAATCTCAAAATTTTTGTGGCCTGAGTCACCATCAATCCTAATTTTAAATAATTTACAACATAAAAAGTAATATTTTAAATGTGTTAAATAGAATAAACAAGAACACAATAATGATCCACTTGAATAAATATGGGAAAAATATTTTCTTTTCATTAATATAATCACCAATATAAGAAGAGATAATATTCCAAATAATTTTATAGAAAATAAGAAGACCCAATATCCTATAAACTATTGACATGTGGTCCCTTACATGATAAATAGAGTTTATAAACACACCTCACTATGGATTGGTCATCCATGACCCTTAACTAGCATAGTTCCCAGATTTGGTCTAGAAATTAAGAAATAAAACTCTATTAGATGACTGATCCCTACCAATATTAATTATCCCGAAAGGAGGTGTATAATCTGCATTTTTTCCCACTAACTATAGGATTATTTATAAAATTATTTAACAATGTTGATATATAATTTATATCTCAATAACCAATTCTTTGAATCTATGTGGTCCACCTCACCACACATTGATATTTCTAATAGAATCTTCCATAACAGATAAAATAACAAGGTTTATAATTTTTTAAAATATTTAGATAAAATTGTTGAAAATAATTATATATTACTACCATATATGTAGAAAATACAAATTCTTCTTGAAAACTAAGTCTATTTTTTCAAAATATCAATAATTTGTGTCCCCAAGTAATCTCATTTTTTTCACCCCCACAATCTATATAGCCAAAATCTATAATAAAATTCAAACTGGTTTCACAAAATATTTCATATCTCTCATATTTCATCGCCCATGAATGCCTTTTAGAAATTTATGCTTACCTCTCACCCCTATAACATTATCCGATTTTCCTGCATTTATTGATGAAAAATTTAACTATAAATTAGAAGTGGGAGAAATGACTAGAATTCTCTTTATAGTTGGTATTGGTGATGAGAGGTAGAACAAGAGATTCTCCAAGTACTTTTTTTAATATAATTACTGGGTGAGATCTATTGTACTAATGTATGGTGGTTGTGGAAATTCTGGGAATAATGGTGGTTGGAGGAGTGCGATCAACAACAATTATCCAAATTATTAAAAATACATAATAAAAATAATGATGATAACAATAATAATAATAATAATAATAATAATAATAATAAATGAGTTTAAGCATGAGTTGGATATCCAAGTCATTCTTCCTTTATCAAATTAAAAACAACATACAATATTGTTTTCATGAGGTGCATCGATATTTCAAAATCTCTTAGTAATATAATATCACATAAACATTGAAAAGTATTTAAAAAATGAAAATAGATTAAATATTATATATCATTCACTATATTTGTTGATATGATTAAACAATACTTTTATCAACTCTTTAGTCGTCTTTTATATAACCTTTTGATTGGTTAAAATAGTGTTCTTACCACCAACCACCATAATCATCTAATATTTTTTCATTAGAAGCAAGAATAGTTACATGAAATAAGGTGAAAACTTCATTCATATATATATAATAAATTATAATCAACATCACTGAGTGACATTTACAAATTACATGATCCTATTAAATACCTCATCAATATAATATTCATTCAATAGTAGCTTATGATTTTTCAGAACACTAGTTAATATCATTGATCAAATAATAAATAGAAAAAATAAAATCCTTCATGAATCATAGAAACTCCCTAATGATGAAATATATGATACACTTACATAAAAAATTAAATGATTAATTATTAACCTTCATCAAATAGTATTCTATATTATAAATAAAAATATATTCATCGATGAATAATGTATCAAGCTATCCAAATATAGAGAAAACATTATACATGATATGATCAACATCAATCATAATCCAATAATAAACACCACCATGAATTTTTTTAGGAGAGTGCAGATCCAGGTGTAATCCAAATCATCTTTTGTGAATCTAGATTATAGATACAACAACATATCTAAAATAATATTACATTCCTATAAAAAAGTTTAGAACTATTATGTATATGATGATGGAAACATGAATGTCCAATTATTTAGGGGAAGTTTTAGCCATGAAATTTATGAGTAGTTTATCAAAGAATGGTTATGTATTAAAGTGAACCACTATTATATTCATACAATCATGAGTAATAGATTATTTAAGTCATGATTATGTATTCTAGTGTATGTATTGATGTAAAACAATGAGAATGCATTCATCAATTAATGTATAGGAATAGAATTTTTTTGAAGTGTATATAAAGAATGAAAAGTATAGATTCATCATGGTATGAACATATATTTCATCGTATATACTTTAAAATAGAAAAAATAAAAGTGAATAATTTTCCCCCCATTTATCATTCAACACAACTAATGTTGGAAACTGAGCATTAATTGGAGAACATGCACCCCCTTGTAATCATCCCGTATACGAAATAAAACTCCAAATTTAACAAAATATATTCATATTAGAATGAAATATTAACTGAATAATACTATTCTAAAGGGAGATATATGATCTTAATTCTCATTTTAGTCTTGAAATTCTATAATTGAATAACTCATTATCCATTTCAACATTTTCAACAAAATGAAATTCCACAATCAGGAGTATATTTTAATAAATATAATTCATTGACAGGATTCAAAATCCATCAAGAATGAGAAACCCATTTTAGAAGTAAGAATATATATCATCATTTGTTTTCCACTATTGAGATATTAAACAAATTCATTTATCTAATATAAAAATTAATGTAAATGATTTTGTAGATAATGAGTATTGGGATTCTGATAAAATTCCAATTCAATTTTGTCTAACATATGATCACAAATTCATAGGTAGTCATCCTTAGTTGTTTTCCATTTTTGATATCTCTGAATGTTAAATAGTTCTTATTCTACAAAATAGCGACTCATTAGGATCCTCTATAAGAACACTTTTACTTTTCTTGATATTGTATGCATCTTCGATATTTTCATCAAAATGGGATGAAATAATATTCTCAACCACATACCGTTGTGATGAAATATGATCTAAAATAGATTTATGGATAGATGGAAAATAATTGATCATGGAAGTATATATTTCTATAGATCTTGTAACAATATGTATCTTTAATATAAAATTATCCTTTCACTTATTGTTCTTGTTTGGGTGTGGGGTAATTAATCTACTTTGGTCCACCACTGGTTCTTGCTATTTTTTTGTAGTCATGCCAAGCTAACATGCATTAATTTGAAATTATTTTATGAGTGGATATTGATTAGATTATTCAAAATAAAATTAGTACTGTTGATCCCCATAGACTATGGGGGGTCAAAAAATTTTGTATTAATGGTTGAATATAAGATATGTTTTCAATTATCTCAGATAACCCCTTTGGATAATCCTTATCCATCAAATAAATGTTATGGAGAGAATTATAAAAATGATAAAAAAATTTATATTATTTTTCACCCATATAAGGGTGTTGTAACACACCAATATTTTCGATTTTAAATTACATATAAAATATATTCAACATATTGTCTTATAAGAATCATTGATCTCAAAAAAACTATAATATAATACCGAAATAATATTATTTAAATATGGTCCTTACAACCAAGTCGTTGGGTCAGAGTTTTTATATAAGAATAATGATATTATTAAATATATGTATATAACATTCTATATTATAATTTATAATTAATTTAAGATTTACTTAAAACTTTTTGGAAATAATGATCTAATATCTTGATTGTAAATGAGATATTATTAATAAAACCACATTTATGTGCTCATTAAATTTTTATATTTGTATATTAAATTAAGCATTATAGATAAATGAATCAAATGAAATTTTTTTATTATATATTCAATTTAATTAACTAAATTAATTTAATTATATTTATTAGGAAAGGAAAGTGAATAATGTAATTTTATGCTTCAATAATATATTTTCCATCCCATATGGTTTTTATTGCATGTTGTGCATGGATATTATAAGTAATTTTAGCCAGATAAGAAATTTAATATCATAAAATGGACATAATATTTTAAATCATCATGTTATAATAGTATTAGGATGATTTTTAATTTTTTTGGAAATGGTTGACATAAGAGTTAATTGGGAAAATGTTCTTTTTGTGAAACATTAATTTTTTCTCCAAATGATGTAATTTTAATGCCCCACAATGTTTTTTATTTTTCATTTATCAAACACAATTATACATTAATAAGACATATTCCATTTAATTAATAAATAATTATCATCATATTCAATCTTGGTATGAGATCATTTGTAGGATTAAAAACACTTTTTTTTAAAAAATTATTGTGTTTTACACAACTACTATAAAGAAATTTAACTTATAGATATTGAGTCTTAAAATGATTGATTCCATATTTTGAATTATGATGTTCAAATTTAGTAAAAATTATCCTTTTATTTTTTTTATAATGAATTGTAATAATAGTAAATATCTATCTCATTAGTAAGTGTAATACAAGAAAAATAAAGTTTAAATTATGAGATAAGGCCTACAAATCTTTATAAAAATTTTATTTATTTAATTGTATGATTTTGTTTAACCATAACGATCAAATATTCTATTTTTTCAATTTCAATTAAATTTATATAGAATTAGACCGTCATATTTTATACAGTAAATGATAAATAAGAAATTACACTCACTTCCTTTTAAATTTTGGTATAAATTTTAATTTGGATAAAAAATGTAATGAATAAATATAAAATGTTATTTTGAACATAAGAATATTATTTTTAGGCTCGTAATTTATTTTTTTACTTTCAATGTTTTTCTAATTGACATAAATACTCATGAAATTATGATACAATGCTTTTACAGGAAGTAAGAAAATCCTGGTAAATGATTTTTAAAAATTAGAATTGGGATAATTTTAATATTAAAGGAATTTTATAGGAAATTAAAATTTATAATTAATAATAGAAGTTCTTATAATCCTATTTCATTGTCGTGTTGATATATTTGATGTCGAATTAAATGAATCGAACAAAATACAACCTTAATAATAATTTATGATAAAAAATATTTCATTAAATGTTTTAAAAATAATAATAATTAATGTAATTTCCTATTATATAGATTGGTTGAAAAATTATAAGAGAGTTTTTGGTTTTTATATGAAATCTGGACCAATTTTTTCACCTTAGGAATGTAAATCTAAAAGTTTGATCACATTAAAGTGTTTTTTTGATAAGGTTAGAGGTCTCAGAAATGGATCATGTGTTCACATGTTCTTATGGAGGCTCAGGCTCAAAAACCCTATTTTTAAGAAAATTAGATATGAGATTAATGTTAGAAAACTATTAGATCACATTTATAACTAACCATGCAGTCTAAAAAAACTGAATCATGTTTCTATGGGGATATGGTTTGATTAAAACTGAAACACCTTTGGAATAACATGAATAAATGATATATAGGGTATAAAGAGGGGCCTCATGGGCTGTACATGGGTTTGAAAACCATTTTCTTGTATAGAAAGGGTATCCAAACTTTACCATTAGTGGTGGACAGTTTGGGAGACCATGAATCCAAACCCAGAGGCTTAGTAATATGAGAAAATGAAAATTTCCCCTTCAGAACCTTAATTGGTTTTCATCCCTTTTCCACAAGCATTTGTCTAGGATCCTCCCCAATATTCTATTTTTTCTCCCTGTACTACTACATTGGTGTTCTACCTCATTCACATTCATATTTAATTTTAATTAGTTGATTTGGAGGTGTAATGGTGATCCTATTACTAATCTTGCCTATTTTATTAGTTTATATATTTTTTCTTTGGGGAAAATTGTTTTTCGAACTAATTGTCCTCATTTTAAAAGAATTTATTAGAATCTTCTGTTTTCTATCAATTTGTCTTGAATAGGTGATCGATAATGAAACAGTTAATTAAACCTAGAATATGGTAGGTGTTTCACATGTATTTCCATTAATCATGTGTCGTTTATAAAAATCACCATTATGCCACACACAAAACATCTCAATAATTTCCCATTATATTAAAAATGTATTTAGATAAATGATTGTAGCAAAACCTTGATGTTCCTTTGACCCTTAACATGGTTAGAGGTTGGTGTAATAAATCTGAACCATCAATTATGGTGGGTTGGATTACATTTTTTTACCATAACTGACATGTCATTAAACTACCCCTATTGTGTGTTATTTGAATTCCTCATAACATTTTTAAATTTCCCATTGAAATAAAAGTTTCTACATAATCCTCTTAGTCCTTTATAACTTAATTTATATGTGAAATTTTATAATTTCTCAATAAAAGTTTTTTAATTGAATTGGAATATGACTAGTGATGTGTGATGTGAATTGTGTTATAACATGGGAGTTTTCCATCTAATTCATCTTTATTAATAAATGAAATGATATAATTCTATATATTGAACTAATTATAGAATTGATATTCTCATGGAACTGTTTTATTAGGGTTTTATAAAATGAGGTTTTACACCCCCCCCATGTTGAGGATGTTGGAAATGGTATTTCATGAAACATGGGAACTTGGACACAATGTTTCACACCACCTCTTAATATGGATTCTTGACCTCATATCTGAATTCTTCAATAAGGATCGATTCTTTGATTTAATCCCCTTACTAAATATTTGATCGCATTATTATATCATCATCTACATAAAACTAAAGTTGATGTAGTGCCTTATTATTCCATTCAAATTTAAAATATCATTTTGATTATTTCCACTTACCATTTAATTTTTTGTATCCATAAAACTTATTAATTTATATATAATGACTTCATAATAGTATCATTATTATTTATCAGATAATTTTGATGAAATTACATTTGGGTAGCTTCAAAATCATTATTGTTTTACTTAATAGCCTCTGAACTATCTCTATATCTAGTAGAAATTGTTTTAATAATCAATGTTAATTTTTAAGGTTGATCTTTAACTACATCATCATGATATATTCATTATTTCATAAATACATCATCAATTGTATAAAACAAATCAATTTCCATAGATGAAAACATAACCATTAACACCTGTAACTAACTATACCATCCACTAACAATGATATAATATTCCATAGCCTATAAATTTATATATTCACAAGATCTATAATCCTTTTAATTAACAACAACCATATTAATCAATGTCACATTCCAAATATAAAATATCTTATTAAAACCATTGAAATCACTGAAATGTGATGACAAAAATTCATGTCTTTCAAAATATTCAACTCCATGTCTTTATTCAAAATTAAATGTGTGAACAATATTTTATATTCGTATAACATTAAATAATTCTACCTTGTCTAAAATAACAAATATACTATATAATATATCACTTAATACTCAAATTATTCTTTTTCAATAACTATAAAAAATGATGGTCTTGATATAGAAATTTCATATATTCCACCACTATTGGGATATACCAATTTTAATAAATATAGAAAAAATTAGTTTTATTATGTATGTTTTTTAAAATTTATTCTCGATATGTGATGTCAAAAAGAAGTAATAGATAATTATCGAAGACTTAATATCCCAATAATATACTAAGTAACAACTTAAAATATGATTTCACTAATGGGGACAACTAATGTTATATTTAACCTTTATAAAATCCCACGAATACACTTCTCTATTTAATTTGGGGATATTAAAAACAATAACATCCATAAAATTAAGAAACCATTCCTAAAATGTTGTGTATATTTATTCTCATAGAAAAAATATATTTCAATAGAATTTAAAATTTGATTACAATATTGAAATATTAATACATTGTTCGAATTCAAAATCATTTTATTAATCATTGTGGAATAATTAGTTTTCCATAAAAAGAGTCATAATATTGAGCCATCAATGATATATCACTTACATACCAATAATGAACTGACATCATTCCTCTCTATTTTATTCATGATCAATGTGACCATTAGGTTCATGGTTTATTGTTTACAATATAAAGATAAATTCTAAGGTGTTAATGAAATTTATTTTTTAATAAAAATTATAAATATTTAAACTATTGAATTAGAAAAAATTACATGAAACATTTTTGATAATTCCTTAAAACAATAGAATGAAACTTTGAAAATGTATGACTTCAAAAGAAGAAAAATAAAAAAAAATATTAAAATTATGTAACATGAAGTTAATATCAGGTATCTCAATATTATGGTCAAACATTGATTGATTTCTATTTTATACCAAAAACCCATGAACATTAATATAACATATTTTTTTTGTAAGAAATGTTTTTTATATGAGTAGGTGCTTTGGTGTCAGTATACTTTTGAGTATAACCATGCTTGAAATTTAATAATTTGTTAAGAAATTATTATTTAATTATATATAAATTCTATCATTAGAATAAGTTAGTTATTTTCAAATATAAACTTGAGAGAAAAAAAATATGATATATCTATCTAGAATAATTTTATTAATATCAATAAATTCCATAATGAAAAATACATAATTTTAATATGTGTATTGGTATAATTATCAGTTTATTAAATATTTCATTTTGGATATTTAATCTTACTCTGAGTTTACCTATACAATTCTTGATATGAACATGTATTTTTTAATGATATGCTCCCTTGAATGAATATACCAAAAAATCGCTTTAATGTAATATCTTCAAAAAACTACTCATAAATTATCTTATCATTTGTAGATTAAGATGATTCATGTAATTCAAATATAGGTTTCAATTTTATAACATGGTTAGAAAAATATAAATTTGAAAAAATAAAATTATCTTAATATTTCTAAAACTATTTATGATTTTTCTTAAAAGAATCACTTTTCCATTGAAGAATGTTGAAAAATTAAATAAACTAAATAGAGGACCATTCCTTATATTTATGTTTACGATAGAAAAATCATTACCTCCTTAAAAAATGTATTAAATAAAATATAATTTTTTTGGATTGTTCGACCTCATAATCATAATGATATTTATTTCAAGAATCCATATAAGCACTCCATGTATTATTCCTAGATTTATTTCCCTTATTTTTATAATATTATTTTTTATGAAACATTTTTTTAGTATTCATCTTATATAATGGTTAAGGAAAATCATGTTTGATATTCCCAAGATTCATAAATTAATATAATTTACCATATTTTTTGTTTACAACATCATTTTTATTCCATTTCATGATATTTTAAAACCCATTATTTTCATTAGAATCATTATAATTCTTTGAGTAATTTTCGAAAGATCTTCCATAGAAGATATGATAATATACTCTACATTATCATATGTGTTAGAACATATTTTATTGAAATTATTTTAAAAAATTGAAGTAAAAATATTAATAGAATAATACAATTCTTTAAATTTTTTTTTCTAATCAATAATGTTATATATGATTTTAATTTCATACATTAAGAGACAACCAATAACATTTTCCTTTTTTTGGATAATTAACTACATTATATTTTCAAATTGTAATATAAATTAGATCCTATATTATAGGTAAGACTAAATGTTTTCAATTTTTTTTAAATTCTAGAACTTCAAGACCCAAGGAAGATACAATGATCATTATTTTAGTACATATTCCATTTACCTGTAACATGATTTTTACATCAAAAATTATGAATGTAGAAAATTTCATTTTTATAGTACTATACCATAGTTTTCCAAAATTATTTGTAATTTGATAAGAAAACAATATTTATCACATATCATAAGTAATAGTTTATTTATTTACCTCTATTAAATTCACAAAAATCAAATACAATGATAAAAATATTCATTTCTACTTAATTTAAATCATACTCATCCTCTTATTATTCACTCCAATTCTTATGTTAATCGGTATGAACCTTGTATGAATCAAATACCCTCATATAAAATTCAATCCAATATTCAAAATTTATATAATAATTATATTATTCTAGAAACCATGATTCTTGGTATAAAATAGCAATTTATAACCATTTACCTAACATCTCTTAGATCAACCATTTTTGAAAAAGGTAAAAATATTTAAGATACACCTGAATAGTGCAGATAACACAATATCTATTCCCAATAAATAGTGTTTTCCATGCTATGGTGATCCAATTAATCATGATCTATCATGGGTGGGGGTGGTTAACTAGATTCTTGAAATTCACTATATAAATATTTAACGTCACTTCTCAATTAAATATCTCAGTCTACCTTATTTACTAGAAAATATTATACGACATAAATAATGAAAAGTATAGATAAGAAGAAACTTTTCTTTGTTGTAGTTCAAATTTCTCATGTATATATATATACGCCAATCCACCAACACCTAATAAAAGTATGGTGACTTTATTCATGTCCTTTTATATGGTATCTAACAAATTAATATAAGAATCTATCACATGATCTATACAAATTATAAAATATATCATCAAGGGTCTCTATCTTCATTAAAATTGGAAGACTTATCTTTGGTATCACTCTATACATAAAACAATATTTTTCCACATCAGAAATTGTATTGATGATATTGAAATAGTTTACATCAGTTGTACATAGTTATATAGTTGTTAAACAAAATTAAGCTAAATCATCTTTTAAGTAACATGTGTGTCCCCAAATTGCATCTATAAAGGGTCCACAAACATATTTGAAATATATAATGTTATAAAAATTCTTCAAAGAATTTTATCCATTCTCTTCTTTTTTCTTACAAGTCTCCAAATTACATGTAGAATAAAAATCATCAAATTTTAATCAATATTTAATTCATAAAATGAGAAAAACATAAGAATTATTTTTTAAAGTTTTCATATATTATTTTTCTCCAATAATCATTACAAAAGATTTTTATATTTTTCATCATGTTTAAGTAATAAACCAAATTAAATATTCTAAATAGATTCATTAACATTATAATTTTAAATATAAACATTATAAAAAATGTAAAGCATTAAGAATCCAAAAAATATCATTAATAAAACATAGTTTATAGTTTATCAAAATATTTTTATTTCATTAATAAACCACTGCAATATTAAAAAAAATATCCTCCTTTAAAATAGCATCCATAAATATCCACGAACAAATAAAACATAATTATTTTTCAAGAGTAATATTTCAAAATCATTATATATTAGAATAAAATTATCTATACATAATAATTTACTTGGAAAATACACAAGATTAGGTATTGGCTTCAATATAATATACAATATTTCCTTTTCAATAAGAGTAACTTTGAATATAACTCAGTATATATGATTAAAACCTCAATATGTAGAATATTTTACTAATGTATAAGATCTCTTATATTTCCATTCATTAGTATGGAAGAATAAAATATAGTTATTATTAATTGTGTAATTATAATATCATCAAATTTTATATTCATTTATTTATCAAATAAGAAATACATAATAATAAATTAAAAATTCTAGTGAACATATAAGATTTAATACATTGATATATTCCATAATGAATGAAATATCAAGACCCTATAATATTTACATAAGAGTAAATTCACTATAAATAAAAAATTTATATAGAAAATCTTTATCATATTTAATATGATAAACTAAAAATAAAAATTCTCCTTGAGAAACTTATATAAAATAATAAATAACCTATACTTCACTCAATGTAGTATTTGAAATAAAAAAATGAAAACATTTCTGATGATTTTAAAATAGAATTTTATAGGATTCTAATTTCATTGACCACTAGATTAACACTAGAATATATTTTTAAAATGTCCCTTATATCATCCCATAAAATTCATACCTCTATAATTATGAATGGAAAAAGATATCATGCTTTCATTTTCTCAGGATGATAATAACATGTGTAAGTTCATCACACATTTTTAATTAACTGAATGAAATAATATAGATAATTATATATAAATGGGTAGAACATAAAAATGAAACATATCTTATGCTTCTATAAATTCAAATTGATATATCATAACTGAGATTTAAAATATGAATCTTGATCAGAGAAAACCATCAATAGTTTAATATCCAATAACTCAACCCAACTTGTGAACAATGAAATGGTATTACATATAATTCCTAGATACCTAAAAAGTATCCTATAAAATGTCTACTGATATGATAGATAGTTTTATTATAATAAATGAATAGTAGATCATGAAAATCACCATTAAATGATGATTTTTTGAAAATAAATAGGGATTTGTTTTAACCACTATTATCTCATTTTGTACTATCTTTACATGCTACCCTATTTTTCATTATTAAATATAAATTAGCTAAGATATCTATTATTTTCATTTGGTTTTATAAAATTTTCCTACATAATAAATTAATTCTTGTTTTTTATTCAGTTAGCGATAATTTTTATCAAAACGTTTTATGTTTGGTATAGAGGTGGTTTAACAAAATCGCCACAATAAATATAATTTTCATAGGAAATTAATGTAACCAAAGATATTAAATTATATTTAGGGATATTTATATTTTAGTAAAACTATAAATCAATAAAAATAGTAATATTTTCATGGTATAAAATTCCAATTTGATAGGATAAAATTAAATTTAAAAATTTATTGTTCAAAATAAGCTTCGAATAAGTTTTATTTATTTTCCCATAGATATAATATTTTATGTATAATTGAAAATATATTATTTCTCTATTAGTCATTTTATTTATAATAACTTTTTATTAAATTCATAATAAAAAATTTAATTCCTATAAATGAAATATAAATAATAATAAGATTTTTTGGAGGTAAAAACGAATATTTGCAGAAAAAAATTGAAGCATAAAGTCCATCCATTTTCATAAATTAAAATAATTTTAATGAAAATTGTTTTAAATTATATTTACTAATTATATTTTTATATACTTAATTTTTTATTCAAAAGAATTATTATTACTAGTTATATAGTTAATGTAAGATCATCTTATTCTCGATGAATGATTTTTTGAGAACAATTTTTATATGTTTTTTGTGTTTTCTAAATTAAATTCACTAATATAGATGAATTGAATTTGGAAAATTATATTAACTAGTAGGAATCAGATTATATAAATTTTTAAATGACGGTACTTTCATTTTATGTACGTGATTAATTGTAAAAACATTACAAATGGATCACTATGTTTAATGTTAAAACATGTTTACTGTGGGGTTAGCCTGAAAATATATGAGTTAAAATAACCTAAAAATTATTAAACACTATTAGTTTGTTATATTTAAAAAATAACATTATAAAATTATAATATGACTCAGTTAGCAGCCATTATTCCAGGAAAGAGACTAAATATTATTTTCAAACATTAAAAATTTACAATTTTTCAACCCACCTCAATTATAAAAGGTTATGTCATCCCCTCAAATATTAAAACCTATTGAGAAATTTATATAAAAAACCATAAAAATATATCAAAAAAATTATATAAACAATATTGATGTTTTTTTCTTCCAAAAAGACAAAACCTATGTTCCTTAATAAGAAATCCCCAGGAGGTTTCTTTTAAGAGAAAATAATTGTCTACACCAAGTTATTTCCTTTTACATCTGATTTTTTCACCATAAATAATGTCATCAAATTAAAAATAAATTATAAAGAAGTTTATAAAATAAAATACTATTATTTTAGGATTATGTAATAATACATATATTTCTCTTTCTCTATCAAATTTGAAACAAAAGAATCACATATCTGTACGGCAGAATACCGCTTCACAAAGTGATGTAATTCTGTTTTCCATTACTAAATCACATGGATAGTGATAATTATTGAAATAATTAATATATATTTTAATTAATACATATTATTTATAATTATTAGTTAATATATCAAACAAATCTTTACACTTTCACCAATTAAATAAATGAGAAAGTCACTCATGCACACGTACGAGCTACTATCTCAAAAAGATCAATGTGATTCATTTTCAATGTCAAAATTTCAAGAATGGTTATAAGGTTATATTTAATGAAGAAATATAATATTTATAACTACAATATTATTATAAATATTATTGATATATATCCTATTAACAAGACTAGACTTGTCATGACAAAACACACATGAGAGAACAAATCTGTTATCACTGGAAACCATTGAAATATTGAAATATTATTAACGAATGTGAGAAACAATTTCATAAGAGAATCATATCTAATTATATATGTATTAATATGTTATTTTATAAATTAATAAATATTTTAAAACAATTATATAAGTTGTTAACAATCATTCAACTCAAGGTAAGCTTGTGGTATAAGAATTCATTCCAATTTCATTCCCATTAAGACACTTTTGATAGTATAAACCTATTAATTTTTTGTGATATATATATTACACCATTGAAGTATATATTAGTCATAAGGAATAATTATTGGTGAATAATGTTCCATTTAAATTTTTCTATTCTAACGGGTAAACAAATTATCATTACCACGGTTGTAATAATTTTTTTTATAATATCAATTATTTAAAATTTCATGAATTTTCATTAAAGGAATCATAAATATATCCTTCATAAAAATAATATTTATTCTATTCTTATAGTAATATTGGGCGCTTCCATATTATCACTTAACGTTTCCTATGATTGGAACTTGAATCAATTTTTGAAATTTTGAAATGGGAAGCCGATCATATTTCTTTTCTTGATCAGATATATTATTATTTCATCTTTATAATTTAATAATTTTTTTAGAAAATTTATTTTTATTTACTGAATTTATTTATTAAGGATATTTAATTTAACACTTTCATGTTTAAAAGGATTTAATTGTATCATTATAATGTTTTCTAAGATGTTTATTTTCACCTTTCTTTATAAAAAGTGAAAACTAATATTTCATTATAATATATAAGGTTTAATAGACCATCACACCACCATAACCATTTTATGATATACAAGTTATTTTAAATGATCAAAGTGGATTTTATGAGAAAACAATTTAATGGAAAAATATTTTAAATGATTCATATCCATTATGTAAAAGTATTAATTCTAATATAAAATATACTTTTCTGATGGTCATGTCTCTTTTCTTGATAATTTTTTTAAATTAAAATTTTCCTAGAATAGTAACTTTATTATGCTCAATATACATTGATTGTATTTAAAATATTTAAATTATTTATCATGGATATCATTACTACTTACTATATAACATTTCTATATACATTTTTTGGTATTAATGTTAGTTGATTGACTAGGGAAAACATGATAAATATATATTCTTCACACAAAATAGATATTTTTATCGAATGAATATTTTTTATGAGGGAAGTTCATCATTAAATATTTGAGAAATTAATTGGTAATGAACTAATGGGTTGTGTCCATTGATAAATACCCTATATAAGCATCAATAGTATAATGAGAAAATTATGTTGGTTAACAATATTAAATGGGTTTTTGGATTATATCTTATAATCAATTTAGCTAACTTAAAATAAGGATTTAAGGGTATATATATCATGAAAAATGTTATCATGATCTTTAATAATATGAATTTGATTAATTAAAAATTATGTTATGATTTTCCATGGTATTCAATCATATATATTATCCTTGTATTCACTAAGTAGAGTAGTTATTAATTAAATGACATGGGATTTTGTTATTTACCTCACCAATATGTTATTGATTATTTAGTCATGATTGGTTCAAATTTATATTACCCATAACACGTATTTGATATCACCCTTATTTCTTCCCTTCCAAAGGATATAACTAATAATTCATTGAATGATTTTAAAGATACTAAATTTTTTAAATTACTCCGTTTAATATTTTATTTGCAATGTAAAAGATTTAAATCAGATATATATATCTTGTTCTTTAAGAATACTAAACTAATATTTCATTTTTTATGATATCTATTATATATTATGAAAATGTAATAAATTAACCACTTACTATTGGTTTCTATTGTTAATGATGTCCTAGTTAGTATCATGTGTTGTTTATTAGAAATGATGGCAGCTATATTTTATAAATCACAGATTAAGGAAAAAACACTATGAAAAAAATTTGGGGATATGTCTAATTGTAAAATAATATAAAAAAAGGTTTTTAGGATGATATTATGTGGTAATTCAAAAAGTACCTGTATGTATGGATACTACAAGTGGATATGGTTTTTTAATAGATGAATCTGTAGTTAATAACATCCAAACGTTTTATTCATGAAGATATCATACATCATTGTGGTGATTGGTTAATAGAACCTTGATATAATCTATATTTGAAACTCTATGGCGATATTATGATGTTAATTCATGT
This sequence comes from Viscum album, assembly GCA_963277665.1. Taxonomy (NCBI): domain Eukaryota; kingdom Viridiplantae; phylum Streptophyta; class Magnoliopsida; order Santalales; family Viscaceae; genus Viscum; species Viscum album. The sequence continues at coordinate 2,114,834,687 of OY728126.1, read as the reverse complement.
TTTCTTTATAAAGCTCTATGAATGATTTAATAATATTAATATGATTTAATGATATTCCCAATGAAATCATGTTTATAATACTGAGATTCACAATGCATAAATTTTAAATTTATTTCATTTGTTAAATATAATTAAGGAAAATATATTTTCATATAAAATTCATAATGATATTTTTTAATCTTGTTTATTTATTTTTTTACAAATTATTCATAACATATTTAGTGGTATCAATACCTGGGGAAAATATTGAAATTTCTCTTTGAGCAAGCTAATACAAATTATGTTGGGATATAATAGATCATGGATATATATGGGAAACTAAAACATGTTTTTAATAATAACATTTCAAAAATGGGTAAACATGTTTTTCTATAGGATGATAAACATATACTGGATCATTTCAAATGACATAAAACCTCATATTTTATTTGAATTACTAATCCATTTATACCTTAGAAAGTGATTATTTCCTTTGAAATGATATTTATGTCCATGGGATTAAATGAAATGGAAAAGGTTATACTGGTACCATATTTTATTAATGGTGATGTGGATCAATGGTGGTAAATGATCTATAATTTTAAGGAGAAATAATAATTAAAAAAATTTTAATGTAGAGTTTTTTATTTATAATTTCCTGATAAATATTTATCTCATAAGTAACAAACTAATATGACGAGAAAGATACTCATATTAAAAATCTGGATGAATGAAGATGGAAAGAGTACGAGGATACCATTAAAAGGCATGTCATGTATGATATATATAACATATTTAATAAGGAAATAACGATGGGCCATTTCATTTGAGGGATTAATAAAAGTATTCAAAGGGAACTAGCTTCCAAAACTATGTCATCAAATGTTGAGTTTGTGTTATTCACCATTAAAATAGAGGAATAATTTTTTGGATCCTATAATTCAATTCAAAATATTGGTGGATGAGTTTTTAATAGATACATGAAAAATGTAATGTGTTAAAGGAGAATAATAACAAGGTGATGTTTATATTGTGTGAATTTTTTTGAAAAGAAACATCCTGAAAAATATATGAAGGGATTTATATTTAGATTCAAGTAAAGAGGTAAGGGTCATAAAGACATTGAATTTAATGGAAAGAAAGGGAAGAATAAAATCGTGTTTTTCAACTATAATTAATTGGGAAATTATTAAAACCAATGTCTCATGCATCAAGGGACCATACTATAGAATATTATAGGGGGATATAAAAAACCAATTATTATCATTATAGTTAGATTTGTTGTTCTAAAAGATACAGTGGATGTGACTTTAATCATATATTCCAATTTATATAATTCCTCCTTTGATCCCAGATCATCACAATCATTAATTTCATTGTGTTCTTCCAAAAAATTATATATTTCTCTAGAACCATAAGATGATATTTTCATACTAAACTCCTAGTAAAATTATATCAGTAATAATGATACGTTAGATGGATCCTTTTATGACATAAAAATATACCATATTTTCAAAATGTATTATTAATATTATGGTAGAATTTCATATAATTTTTTATAGAATAATAATAACAAAATAATGAAAAAATAGATATTAAGTGAAGAAAATTATGATATGTGATGTAGGTGTGGAATTATTTATCATTAGAGTGGATACATTATCATCGATGTCAGGAATCAATTCACACATAATAGATATTATAAATGAGATTCTTGGGAAATAAAAGTATACAAAAGCTATTTATGAAAATGGTAACCATAAAATCATCAAGGCACCTATTTTTCTATAATACAGTGCTGTATTTATTAGGGAATTACCTTGACATCCCATAGAGTGTGATGTTTATAAATAAATCAATTTAATCCCAAATAGAAAAAATATATCAAATAATCCCTAAAGAATAGATATTGTGGAAATATTTTTATTGTGACATATACAATTTTTCTCATATTAATATATTATTATTAACATAGAAACTCGTTAGTATAATCAAGGATCAATAAGGCCTAGTATCATTGGAAGAAAAGGTTTATAATAACTAAATGGAACATGAAACTTATAATACATATTTTTTTCTCCATAATAACCTCCTAAAACCACCCATTTTAGTTCTTAAAATAACCTAAGATATCCTATGGAATAACTGAATGAAAGGATTATATAATAATCCATGTATGGGAATAAAAATGATAAAGAAACATGGAATGTGATTCAAAGGTGTTACATGATATTATTAATGAGAATGTGTATGAGTAATTACATAGAAGAATAAAATAGTGTTCATAGCATGATAAAAACATTTTCTCATAGGAAAGTAGAAACATCATCGAGGAAAACATAAACATAAGTCAAGGATAACCACCGAGACAACATCATATGATGGAAAATTATAATAATGGATTTGGTTCACTGCCTAATCTCATATGTGACTAGTCAAAAGACTACAACAACACCCAATTAATTATGGGGATATATAATTCATTTCCTAACCATCACATTCATTTCAGGGGGATTAATTCATGTCACACATAAGGAAATCAATCTTAAGGCATATACATAAGAATTACCCACGGAGAAAGATGGAATTTTAGAAATGAACATAAGACAAGGATTTTCCCTATAATGGAGTAGGTATGGGATATGTATATATATTTACAATACATGTGTAAATAATTTAGATTAATTACAAAATATTATAGTGAATTTCGTATTGAGTTATAGGGATAATGGTCATAATCAAGTGGAAGGGTGGTTTGGAGATACCCCACACCTCGAGCATGATTCATCGTCTACCATATTTATATTCCAAAATAATAAACATTTGTTAAATACTTTCATACACAAGTAATATTTTTAATATTACTATCCTTTTTAGTTTTTTCATTTCCATTTGATATTTAATTACATAATCATTTAGGTTCATGTCATATATTTTGAGGATGTTCATAACACATGTCCATGATCGCATTAGTATGTTGAATAATGTCAAAGAGGTCATTAAATAATCATATAAAGGATAAATATATAGAAATAATTATACTTTTAATTAATTGGTTATACTTATAAAATCAATCATGAAGGATGTTTATGATAAATGAACACCATTATAATCAGAGAGACAATATTTCATACTTACTCACATGTAACATTTCCATTTTTTAATGACAATTATGGAATGAATGAATGCTTTATTTTATCATTAAAATAATGATAATTATAATATATATATCATATTATTTCACTAAATACTCTTACATATACAAACCATTTGAAATAATAATAAAATAAGAATCACATCCCTTCGTGAGGTGTTTGTCTTCTATTCACATGAACAACATTATGTTTTATAAATATATGGAAAGGTAACACATTATATTTTATATTAACTTATAATAATTTTTAGTATTTAATTATTTTCATATATCAATAATAAATCTATAAAAATTAATTTTTTTGAGAGGATATCATGGAAAAATACTACATCGGTTCACGAGGATGTTATACTATATAAAAACGATTGTTGGTTAGAATTCCAATTTGATGGATGCGAAGAAGAATTTAAGGTATTAAATTTACATAATAGAATCATATTATAAATTAGATACTGGTATTATTATTATATTATTATTTTTTATGATTTAATGGAGCTGTAATAATAAATAAATAAAAGATGCTCAAGAAAGATCTATACCACTTTACTAGACCACCTATTTAAGACTATGTCTAAAGTGTCCCTTATTTGATTTAAAATGAAACATTTACTCTCGATAATGTTAATGAATGTAAATAATGTATTTTGGTATGGATTATCTGAACCAATATTGTATCTATGTTTGTAGAAGAATGAAATGGGGTGCCCATTTACAATGGAGGTGGAGTGGCATTCTTGTAAATACCCAAAACTATTCTATATTGGTACGTCACTCCTAGAAAAGGTGCCTCAAAAATTAAAGAAAATAGGATATTGGAATAATTTTATTGTATATCCGCAGCTCTATCACAAAAAATAAAAAAATTAGATATTTATTTTCTTTACCTTCGGACTACTCAATTTTTTCATTTTTTTTTCTACCACCATTACAATATTTAAATGTTTTTGAAATTCATTACGAACAAAATATGTTAGACATATTTTAAAATATAAGTTATTATGAAAAATAATATTAAATATTTTTTTAAAAATACAATTAATTTAATTTCTAGGAATTAATATAAAATAAAACAGTCATCCACGACGAAAACTGGTTTAAAAAATGCATTTTTCAATGATAATATGATCTTATATTAATTGTATGACTAAAAATTAACATTAAAAAAATTTAAATTAAAATAAATAATGATAAATTATCTATAAATTTGATTTAGATAATTTTTCTTTAGGGGTTATTTTAATTAATTAAAATGGATAATCATTATGCACTTTAAAATTGTTTTATAAAAAAATGCATCTTTATTATTAACAGTAAACTTATACTAATGTCTTGTAAAAATATGATTTAAATAAAAATAAATAAAATAAATAAAAATACATATTAATATTTAAATTTTAAAATCAAACTAAATTAAAAAAAATTATATAATTTATTAAAAATAAATGGGAAAATACAACAAAAATTATTTTCTACTATTCACAAAAAAATAAATATTTTTGAAAAAAATCACAGAATTTATCCATATGTTAATTTTGATATACTGATTTAATAAAATAAATATTATTTTTAAAATACAATTCTATCATTTTTATTGAAATTAATTTTAATATTTTCTCATAAAAATAAATAAAACTCATTTGTTGGAGAATTTCTTTAAGAATACAATGACTTAATAAAATTAAGTTATTATTGAATAATAATTCATCAATACATTTCTATCAATTATAAAAATTAAATCAATTTCAATTTTTTTTAATCATATTCATATCAACCAATTTAATGACTAGGTTATAAGGGTAATATTTGAATAACCCAATTTTTTGGGTTCAATGTTGCATATTTCATATGGTATCGAACGTAGTATTTACATTAAAAGACAATGTGTTAAATTATTCACTGTTAAATAATTTAAATGTAGAAATTTTATATTACATACTAAGGTGAACACATGATATTTTAATTCTAATTCATCACCTCTTCACGCACCCATTTGGTATCATCAAAATGTTCGTTTCACAAAAGAACAAAGGCCATGTGAATTTTAATATTTCATAGAACTTTTTCACTATGGTCGATGATCTTATCCAACATCACCTCTTATGAATTATGATTCTACAATAGTTCTACTACTGGATTTTACATGTGTGAGGGATTTGGTGAAAACAACCTCATGATGGATTCATGGAAAACATCTTATACCTATGATAGGTTAGGTTGATGTGCTAGTTGATAGGCCCCCACTTCAATGTGATCAAGGATTTAAAAGGGATTGATTTATGTTGGACTATGATTCCCCTTATTCCAAAACCTCATTAATTTATTCCACAATGAAATGAAGAAGAATATTAAATCTCAATCCTCAAACTATGGGTATCATTGATGATTGTATCATATATTTTGTAACACCCCGAGATTTTATATGATATATTCTTTTTAATTTCGTTCATATCATGTGTTTTATGCTACACCAATACTATCTTGCGCTATATGCAACAATGTATTAGCTTGCAGTATACGCAACACTGTTCTTGGATCGTGTTACACAAAAATTAAACGTCGTTTGATAGAGGTTATTATTTTAAACATTGAGTGTATATATATATATGCAATGTCTAAATGAAATATGGTTGGATTCTATTATACACAACAACAAAGGAATCTTTCACTACACGCAACCCTGACTTGGCTCGCTTTACACGCAATCGCGACCTTCCACGATAGTGTGTGTTGTACGCAATACCGAGATTCACTAAACAACAATATGTTTTAAAAATATTATATAAACGAGCCATTGCGAATATTAATACCCACTTCTTGAAATTTTATAAATTTTATCTTTCAAAATGGACTGCATTTTTGGATTTGGAATATCAAAATTACACAAGGGGGAAATTTTGGTATTTTTCTGAAAACATTAAATTTTTTATGAATAGTTAAAACAATGAGTTATTGGTTAAAACTTAATTTTTATTTAATTAATAATTTCATTTATTTAAATTTATTTTAGTTCAAAATAGGTACATAATACTTATATAAGTTCAATGTAATTAATTGGATTTATTTTATAATAATTTTAGATATATAAAAATTTTATTGAACTTTTCACCGTCTTTTACCCACCTCCTAGGAGAATTTTCAATTGTACATAAAACTTCATTTTACCACTTATGTGAGTTGAATTTCTAAAATTCGAGAGACACGGTTAATATCAAGGAGTAAAATGTGGTTCAATAAGACAAAAATAATTTTTGGTGAATAGTAACATTTTACTTTTATTTACCACGGTTAAAAGTAATTAGGGTAATTAAGGGTTAAAATGATATTATTATTACCATAAAATATGTCCTAATTATACTGGATAAGTGTAATTTGACCAAAATGAAACTTTGGAATAAAATTTTACCCTTTAGGACCTATTGGTTTAGATTAGAACACTTTTTATTATTTTATTTAAAGAAGAGCTAAAAGAGTTAACATCAATGTTTAATAACTAAAACATTTTTAATATAGGGTTATACATAAGATTAATTCGGAAATAAATATTACTTATAAATAAAAAAAGATTTCATACATAATTGTATTTTATTTATAATTTTTAGACATTAAATAATTCAATATATTTTTGACACAATGATGATTCAGTAATTACGTTATTAATGAAATATTAACATAATTGATGTTATAAATACCCAAATAAATGTAATTTTATAATTTTCATTAATTAAACTAATTTTCTAGGTTAATATGAAATGTTATAATTGATGTAATTAATTTTTTTCAAACTAATCATGCTGTTATGATTTTCAAAAAAATCAATTTCCAAATAGTGTTAAAATTGACATAAAATAGTTTTTAAAACAAACATTATTTTATCAATTGTTATTCTATTCCTAAAATATAAGGATCAGATAAATGAAATATATAAGATTATATATATTAATAATTAACCACTTGGTGTTAGTTTATCTTGTTATAGTAAGTTTATTAACCATATAGTGTAAGAAAATAAGAAGACACGGTAAAAGTTAAATTATTTAACTTACAGTTAAATATCACTGATAATGTTAAAATAGTACCCTAAACTTGTAAAAAACCTATTGGTTGATTGTATTTATACCCATACACACTATATTTTATAAATAAATTAATTTGGAGCTATTATAAACCGAATATGACTTTATTATAAAATAATATTTTAAGTTTTTCCTAAGGTGTCCCTCTCCTCCCTCTTCTCTTTACACAATTTTGAGACTTCAAGATCATCCAACCCCGAACCATTTCCATTATAAACTTCCCTATAAACATTATAGAGGTTCTGGTATCCTCAAAAGACCATCTCTAGTGCCTTAAGTGAAAGATTAAAAGAGATGCGTCGAAGAAGAGGTAATATCTTCTACAGATTATTTAAAGTTTATTTCTTCTTCAACTTCCTCTTCAATAGTTGTTTAATTGTAAATTTGTACAATAAGTATCACTAATATACTGATATGATATTGTAAATATGAAAACCCCATTTCACATTCTATCCATCCTACATAAAATGAAATCACCGCGCGTGCGTACGTACGGAATATCGTCTCCACGCTGGGGTGTAATCTAATTTTCCACCACCACCTTACTTGGATGGGTATAATGGTCTAAATAATAACTATATATGGATATAATAACATCATACTAATTGTTAGATATTATTTCATCCACTCAAATTCCATTCAATAATTATGGGAACGATATCATCACTCGTGCGTACGTACGGATTACCGTCTCCACAACGCGATGAGATTCAATCTCCATATTAACAATTCAAGAATGATTATTAAGTATATATAATGAATAATAATGGTATATATAAAATAATAATTCTACTTTATTTATTTATATGTTATTTTCTAACTTCCATTCACGTCAATAAGGAAAGGAAAACATCGTTCATGCGTACGTACGACCTACCATCTCCATGAATGGTGTATTTCCTTTTATCTATCTATCTACTATATATATATATACTAAATATATATGATATATAAATAAAGTTTGACTTTCTGGAAGTTATTAAATCATGATATAAGTAATAATAATATCAAGAACAACATGTCCAAACTTTTATGATAAAGAAAATGATTTTACACAAAACGCTGTTTTAACTTGGAATTTACATAAAAACGGGTCATATAAAGTCACAAGTTAACCATATATGATATCCTAATAGTGAATATGATTTTTTAATAAGTCAATGACATTATTTAAATCATTATATAGGAGGTTCGGACATGTACGAAGTATATCGGACCTAAGGTAAGGGATAATTCTGCAAATCTCATTTTTATTCGAGATTGCTTATATGTAAGTATATTTTATGTGGTTATATTTTTCATCCATATCTATAAAAATGTTTTTCATAAAGTGTTTAATATCATTCCATGTATTTTTAAAGTCATTTTACCCTTTTTTTGGCTGTTACTTTGTGTTATGGGAGGAATCATTATTTTGATTACCATAAGAGGAACTTTTTTACTTTTTCAAAAGTACGAGGAGAATATTTTTTTAACTTCTACTGCATAAACAGATTTCTATGGTTCCGTAATGAATTATTTTAATATAGTTTACTCTATAATAATTCATGATTATTTTCAAAACAATTCATTTTCTTTTAAAATTGGATGGTATTTTGTGAAACGAAAATGATTTTGAAGAAGAAAGGTTGTTTTCCTCAAGAATTCATTTCAAGTGTTTTATCAAAACTATATTCCATCTATGATGAAATTATTTAATATGGTTATGTTTCAAGAATAATGTCTATAATATTTACATGGTTTTATTTTCATACAATGAAATGATATCCATTTGTTTTATATGGATTATGTTATGATGGGATGATGTTTATGAAACCCATTTTATTCGTTGGGTTATGATGCATGATTTATGTTTATGTTTTGGAACACATAAGAATTATTTCCTTATGAGATGGGTGGGACCTATATCTCCCTCAAAATCATTGGGTAATTATTTATATCTCATGTTATAGACATGGTTGGAACAATAAGTTAATCTGGTTCAGTGATATAGGACTGGAACGAGGAGTGAACTCGATTCAGAAAGGGACCTTCTCCACAAAGATGGTCTTGGCAGCATTGTCTTGGCTAATATGGAAATCATTTCGTGTGGTTAATGGTTTTCTACAATTACATGTTTTATTCCCATTCTATTTTATCATGATTGATGTTCCATTATGATATATTCCTTACATACTTCCCAGATTTATGTCTTTGCTCAAAATTTTTATGTTTTGATTTTATTTTCAAATTTTTTTGCATTCAAATGTTTATGGATTGTTGTATGTTATCTATGTTTACCCTCACTGAGCATTTAAGCTCACCCTTTTTTTGTTTTCTTTTCCCCAGAATATAAAGAAAGGTTTTAGGTAAGAAAACAAAAGGGGGAGATCTTTATGGGAGATGTTGAAGATCTTTCACCAAGATTAGAAGATTATATTCCAAGTTTCCAAAGACACTAAACTATTACGGTCTTTTGGTGTTTGTTTTTGTTATGTATTAGGTATTACACTAATGTAATGTAATTTCCATGTATGTCATGATTGTGTTTCTACAGTTGGTATCAGAGGAAATCTTTAGTCAACCTTTGGAAACTAGGATGTGAAAACATTAGTGAGATCCCTAGAGATATTTCCAAGGTATATCTAGGGATGTCCATAATGTTAAGTACAAGTATAGGTTATAGGTTTAGGATTACGGGAATGATCATAGAATTAAACCTAAGATGTTAGATATTGGAAGTAATCCCCCTTTATTATATTGTTTTCCCCAGCATGAATTTTTCCACTCAGACTATTCTTTTTGGGTTTTAGACGATGGATGGAACCCGAAGGAACCGTGTTGATCAATGTAATGGAAAATGCAATGATTTTCCTTTAGAACAAACCAATTTTATGGGATATGGAGTGAAAAAACTTATTTATATACATACACAAGCTATGAATCATTCTGGACTTCAAAATGATCAGAGAAAGGAACAATATTATATTGAGTCCTTCATGAGGCAACACCCACCTTCTTTTAGTGGGTCTTCTAATCCATTTGTTTCTGAATAATGGATCAGTACCATTGAAAAGATATTTTCATTATTTCGCTGTTCAGAACATGAAAAAGTCATTCTGGCTGTTTACCATTTGGAAGGTGAAGCAAACTAGTGGAGGATTACAATTAAGAATACAATGCCCCAAGATGAAATTGAATCAATGGAATGGGACGAGATCATGAACTTGCCATTCAATAAGTACTTACATCATATTCTTTGAACAAATATGGAAAAGGAGTTACTTGAGCTTAAGAAAAATGATGATTAATATTTTGGTATATACGAAGTGAATTTTACAAGGCTTGTAAGGTAAGCATCTGGCTTTAACATCCAACCAGAACGTAAAGTTGTTCGATTCTTCAGTGGCTTAAAACCAAGTCTTCGAAGGTCATTAACTATAAGAGACTTCAGTACCTATGAAGAAATTGTGCATTGTACAATCATGGTAGAATTGGAAGTTGGTGTTACATATTCATCTCATGGTTTTTGACAAAAAATGAAAGACAGAGTTCAAGGAGAAATCTAAAAACAATGGTGAAAAGAAGATGAATTTTTCTTTATGCTTAAAGTGTGGGAAGAAGCATTGTGGATATTGTCTAAAAGGTAGTATAAAATGTTTTAAGTGTGGAAAAGAAGGTCATCGAGCAGTTGAGTGTCGATGTAATGGGAAAATGTTAGCTAATTATGTGAATAGAGAAAAGACAACAGAGAACGCTCCACCAAAACATCAATGCTTAAATTGAAAGGAAATGGGGAATTATGCTAATCAATGCCCTAATCCATGGGTTAATGATGATCAACATGAGAAACCTCTTAGGAAAAAGATAATGGGATGTCACATGCGATCACTATTTGTGATCTTGAGTATGGCAATAATGTTGCGGAATGATTAAGTGTTTATGTAATGGGATTTCAAAATAGTATCATGGAATCTCATTTATGGTATCCTGGAATTTTGGAATATCTATTTATTTTTTTTTCAATAATTATATGATACTGGTAACCATGAAAAGTGATTGAAATATTTTTTGAAAGAATATGATATGCTCATAATGAAGGGATAAAGAGAAAATGAAATGATCACATAACTGATATTAGGAAATTGTTCAAGGCACTAAGAACAGTGAGATTGTACGAACATCAAGTAAGTATTTCTTTTAATTAAAAAAATCTTCAACATTAGGGAAATGATATTGAAAACCAAAAATGTTGTCCTAGTGCTCTCATGTCTAAGGTATCATATGGTACCTTATATCTTCACAATATTTTTGGCTTTGTGACTGTTGGATTTTTCATAGCCATGCCCACTAACACTCCCCATCAAAAATTGATGGTTATATTTATCTTCCATATCCATATTTTCAACTATGTTCTCTTATGTGGAAACCCAGTGATGAGTTAATTTGGGTTACCATTACTTTTCATATATTAGATTTTAAAATTATGTTTTAGTATTCCTTTTTATGATGTGGGTTTATCTGAATGCAACTTTCAAGTAGTAAACGATTTATAACCCTGACTAATTTGGAAGGCGAAATTAATTTTCCGGGGGGCAGAATGTAACACCCCGAGATTTTATATGATATATTATTTTTAATTTCATTCATATCCTGTGTTTTATGCTACACCAAGATTATATTGCGCTATAGAAACACCGTATTAGCTTGCAGTATACACAACACTATTCCTGGATCGTGTTACACCAAATTTCAAGTACGTTTGATAGAAGTTATTCTACGCATCATTGAGTGTATACATATATATATTCAATGTATAAATGTAATATGGATTAATTCTATTATACACAACAACAAAGAAATCTTTCACTACATGTAACCGTGACTTGTCTTACATTACACACAATCGTGACCATCCATGATAGCTTGTGTTGTACACAATACCGAGTTTCACAAAATAATGATATATAATAAAAATATTATATAAACTAGCCTTTATGAATAGTAATACCCAGTTTTTGAAATTTTATAAATTTTATATTTCAAAATGGACTTTATTTTTTCATTCGGAATATTGAAATTAGCCTTGGCTGAAATTTGGCTATTTATTTGAAAACTTTTAATTTTTTATGAATAGTGAAAACACATAGTTGTTGGTTAAAACCAAATTTTTATTTGAATAATAATTTATTTTATTTAAATTTATTTTATGTCAAAATTGATATATAATACTTATATAAGTTCAATGTAATTAATTGGAGTCATTTTATTGTAATTTTTTATATATATAACTTTTATTGAACTTTTCACCGTCTTTTACCCACCTCCTAGGAGCATCTGAAATTGTACATAAAACATAATTTTACTGCTTCTGTGAGTTGAATTTCGAAAATCTAAGAGACACGGTTAATATCAAAGAGTAAAATGTGGTTCAATAAGATAAAAATAATTTTTGGCGAATAGTAACTTTTTACACTTTTTTACCATGATTAAAAGTAAATAGGGTAATTAAGGGTAAAAATCATATTATTATTACCCTAACACATGTCCTAATTCTGTTGGATAAGTTTAATTTGACCAATAACAACCTTAGGACTAAAATATTACCCTTTGGGTCCACTTGGATTATATTGAGACATTTATTATTATTTTATTTAAAGAAGAGTTAAAAGAGTTAAAATCAAAGTTTAATAACTAAAACATTTTTAATATAGGGTTATATATAAGATAAATTCTACTATAAATATTCATTAGAAAGAAAACAATATTTCCTACATAATTGTATTTTATTTATTATTTTTAGACATTAAATAATTTTATTTATTTAAGAAAAAATTATGATGCAGTAATTACCTTATTAATAAAATATTAACATAATTGAATAATATAAATACCCAAATAAATGTAAATTTAGACTTTTTATGAATTACACTAATTTTATAGGTTAATATGACATGTTACTATTAATTTAATTAATTTTTTTTCGAACTAATCTTGTAGTTATGAGTTTCTCAAATATCAATGATCAAATAGGGTCAAAATTGAGATAAAATAGTTTTAAAAAAAATATTATATTATTAATTTTTATTATATTTCTAAAAATATAAGGATCTGTAAAATGACATTGATAAGGTTATATATATTAATAATGAACCACTTGGGGTTCTATTGTCTTGTTATAGTATTTTTATTAACCATATAGTGTAAGAAAACAAGAAGACACGGTATAAGTTAAATTATTTAACTAAGAGTTAAATATAAATTATAAGGTTAATATAGTACCATAAACTTTTCTAAAACCTATTGGTTGAGTGTATTTAGACCCATACCCACTTTATCTTTGAAATAAATCAATTTGGAGCTATTATAAACTGAATATGACTATATTATAAAATAATATTTTATGTTTTCCCTAAGGTTCCTCTCTCCTCCCTTATAAAAGAGAACATCCTCCCTCTTCCCTTTACACAATTTTGATACTTAAGTCTCGGCCAAACCCTGCCCATTTCCCTTATCAACTTCCCTAGAAACATTCTAGAGGTTATGGTCTCTTCAAAAGACCAACTCTAGTGCCTTAATAGGAATCTTAAAAGAGGTGTGTTGAAGAAGAGGTAATCTCTTCTACCAATTCATTCAAGTTTATTTCTTCTCCAACACCCTCTTATTTAGTTGTTTCATTGTATGGAAATAAAATAAGTATCAATAATATACTGATATGTTATTATATATATGAAACAACCCCATTTCACCTTTTATCCATCCTACAAAAAACGAAATCACCGAGCGTGCGTACGTACAGAATACCGTCTCCACACCATGGTGTAATCTGTCTTTCGACCACCACCTTACTTGGATGGGTATAATGGTGTAAATATTATCTATATATGGATATTATAACATTATACTGATTCTGAGATATTATATCATCCACTCTAATTCCATTCAATAACTATTGGAATGATAACATCGCTCGTGCGTATGTACGGATTACCGTCTCCATGACGTAATGAGATTCAATGTCCATGTTAACCATTTAACAATGATTATAAAGTATATATAATGAATAATAATTGTATATATAACATAATAATGCTACTTTATTTATGTATCAATTATTTAATTACTTCCATTGAAGTCAATAAGGAATGGAAAACAGGGTTCATGCGTATGTACGGCCTACCGTCTCCATGAACAATGTATTTCATTTCATCTATCTATCTATTATATATATATATATATACTGAATATATATGATATATAAATCATGTATTAAATTCTTGAAGTTAGTAAATTGTGATATAAGTAATAATAATATCAATAACAACACGTCCAAACATGTATGATAAATAAAATGATTTTACCCAAAACGCTACTTTAACATGGAATTTACAAAAGAACGGTTAATATAAAGTCATAAGTGAACCATATATGTTATCATAATAATAAATATGATTCTTTTATAAGTCAATTACATTATTTAAATCATTATACAGGAGTTTTGGATACGTACAAAGCATATCCGACCTAAGGTAATGGATAATTTGGCAAATCTCATTTTTTCCGAGAATGTTTATAGGTAAATATATTTACTGGGGTTATATTTTTCATCCATGTCCATAAAAAAGTTTTTCATAAAGTTTTTAATATTCATCCATTTATGTTTAATGTAATTTTACCCTTTTTTTGGCTTTTACTTTGTGTTATGGAAGGAATCTTTATTTTTCTAACATACGAGGAACATTTTGACTTTTTCAAATGTACGAGGAGAATGCTTTTTAACTTATACGACACGAATGTATTTTTACGGTTTCATAACTCCTTATTTTAATGAAGATTACTCTACAATAATTAATTTTAATTTTCAAAAAAAATCTTTTTCTTTTAAAATTTCATGGTATTTTGTGAAAATAAAATGATTTTGAAGAAGAAAGGATGTTTTCTTCAAGAATTAATTTCAAGTGTTTTATCAAAACTACATCCCATAAATTATTACCTTATTTAATATGGTTATGTTTCAAGAATAATGTCTTTATTATTTAAATGTTTTTATTTTCTTATTATGACATGATATCCATTTGTTTTATATGGATTATGTTATGATTGGATGATGTTTATGAAACCCATTTTATTCTTTGGGTTATGATGAATGATTTACATTTATGTTGTGGCACACGTAAGAATGATTTCATTATGAGATTTGTGGGACCAATATCTCCCTCAAATTCATTGGGTAAATATTTATATCTCATTAGAGAGACATGGCTGGAACAGTAAGTTAATTCGGTTCAGTGATACAGGACTAGAACGAGGAGTTAACTCAATTCAGAAAGGGACCTTGTCCACTAAGATAGTCTTAGCAGCAATGCCATGGCTACTATGGTAATCATATCATGTGATTAATGGGTTTCCACAATTACATTTTTTATTTCCATGCTAGTTTATCATGATTGATGTTCCATTATGATACATGCCTTACTTACTTCAAATATTTATTTCATTTCTCATGATTTTTATGTTTAGATTTTATTTTCAAGTTTTTTTGCATTCAAATGTTTATGTATTGTTTTCTGGTCTCTATTTTTACCCTTACAGAGCATTTGAGCTCACCCTTTTTATGTTTTGTTTTCCCCAGGATATAAAGAATAGTTTTAGGTAAGAAAACAAAATGGGAAGATATTTATGGGAGATGTTGAATATCTTTCACCAAGATTAGAAGATTATATTCTGAGTTTCCAAATGCACTAAACTATTACTGTACTTTGGTGTCTGTTTTTGTTATGTATTAGGTATTTAGAAAAATTAATGTAATGTCCATCTACGTAAATATTTGGTCTCTACATATTTTATATCAAATATTTATTGATTTCATGGGACACTGAATGGTTTGCATCAAATCTATTGTCTATGGGAAAAGATCAGGTTCCATCAGCATTTTCTCCACAACTCTATTCATTATTGTGGATGTATTACACTATTGACCATATATATTCACATAATTTCACATTTCAATTCTAGAATAAAAACTTTTCTAATATGAAAACTATACAATAGGAAGGTTTTAATACCAATATCCTTGAATATACATTCAATATGATATCCCTATATTATATAGTGTTTGAATGGTTCTCTTATACTGAACATCCTTCTCATGGTGAAAAGTAGTGCTATAACAGATATCTGTATCCCACACTTACAGAATTCTTCTCTAGAACCTTGATGTAATAATTCTATAATGATAAAATATAATGAACATTTTCACATGATGAAATCACTCTAATTCCAATATATATATCACAACATGTCGGTCAGTAGATAAATATTTCTTGGTGGAAATAAAATTTGTTGACGACAAATGAGATCAAATAACAAAATGATGGTGTTATTTACTTTATGTGTCTTGATGATTCCATCAATAAAATCTACAGTTATTTTCTCTCATTTATAAACTTTTTTAGGAAATAGTTGAAACATATCCATACACTTTAGTTATTCATCATCTACTTGTTTGCATACCAAGCATCGAGATACAAAGTCTAAAATCTCCCACTTCATGTTTTCCACCAAATGTTTTTATTCAAATATAAATATATCTCATTATATCTTGGATAAATAGATAATAATGAGATATGTATATTATCCATATTCTCCAAATTCCTCTATGGTATTGTTGGGAAACATATCTGGGTTTTAGACATTATAAATATATATTCAAAAAAGTTTTACTCTAGAATATTCACTACCATTATATGTAGTACATCATCCTCATTGGGGCCCCTTGACCCTCTCAAGAATTGTTGGATTAGTATTTTCATTTGAAATTTATGATGACAATATTTTTAGTATTCCCATTTCCAGAATTTTCATGTCTAATTTGATTTGATGCTTCTCATTTCTCATCATTAATACAATTTAATGTTCTTTTTTACATTGGGAATATGGCACTCTGATTTATCTTCCATTATGGTAATTTATTGATATGTCATAGTTATTTTTCATATCTATCCATACTCTTGATCATGTTAATATCATTATGTATGAATATATATTTTATTCTCTTATGATCAAAAAATATTTTACACTTCCCCTCATAAAAATATTGTAACCATATGTTCAATGCAAATATCAATTCAGGAAAACCAATGTCATGTTTTAGAAATTTATGTCTAAGAACATTTTATTTTCTTGAAGTATAGGAAATAATTTTATTTTTATGTATTATTACACAATGAAAACATTCTTTGAAGAATCACTGAATGGTTTCTGGGACTTTCATTGGGGCTAGTGTGTCACATGTGCTTCATGTTTCCCCACATTCCTATTATTCAATGGATGGTGGCTTCCATCAAATTAATCGGGAATGATATCTCTATGACCAAAATGGGATGATTGGATGTTGGTTCATCCTCCCATCGATATCACCTTGGATATCACCTCCTAGTGTAGGTCTCACCCATTTTTTTTATGTTCATAATACTCATTCATTGTTCTATATTGAGGTGGATAAAAGTTAGTTACACTTCTTATATATCGATAGGTTATCATCCATAAGTCATAGGAGGTAGTTATTTAGGTGACATTGGGAATTTATAGATGTTTTAAAATATGTGTTATAATTTCTTTCTCTTTTGTAGGGAATTTAATTTTTTATTCATCTTAGGTTTGAAATCTAAGGCATATTGTGTCATCCCTGAGGTAGTTGATTCCATGGGAATATGTATTCTTTAAATTTTTACCTGATGAATCCAATGTTTATATTATTGTGTAGGGATTATAGATAAATTAAAAAGTTTAACATACAATAGAGAGTATTTGGATCATTATTCACATTTCGGTAGGATATTTTGGGTTTAGGTTTATCGTTTTTTGAGGAAATGTTGGTCATAATCTTATAATATTGTGGGGAAAGGTTGGGTATAGATTGGATGTCTTTTGGTGATTGGTTGTGAATTAGTTTAACAACCTAGGTTGATAGGTTGTCCATATGTTTAATGAAATTTAGGGACATTATGGGTGAAGGATTAGTGTTTTGTAAGGATAGGATGGTGGTTTAGTGTATTAATTTTTGGAAGATTACATACTCTTGGATGTCAGGACTGGACTATAGGGAGGTATCTCAAATGTATGTGTATGACATGATTGAACCTCAAGAAGGTTTCCTAAGTACCATATTTGGGAAACATAAATAAAAATCCTTGTAGTTTGAATCAACTTATCATGATCAGGTAATAGAGAAACCCATGTTATTTAACATGATGTATTAAGGATTATTGTGTCATGGAAGGATCCTCAATGAGGTATATGTGGGTATTACATATGGGAGCTTCAGAAGATATTGTGTTCCATCCCATGTGTATAATTTCATCACTATTGGAATGAATATAGTCTGGGGAATATAGGTTAATGTTATCCATTATGGTTGTTTCAACCCATGGTGGGGAAGGATACGACATCCAATGATGACCATACATGAGTCATCTTGTGTTAATCATGTGGGGTAAGGATACAGTTGAATGTCACGTTCTAAGGATGTTTTAATGTATTTTTACATCATAAATCAAGGATGTAAATCAATATTGTTTTATTTCTAGATCAGACATGGATGAGGGTTACACCCCTAGTGAGGGTGTATTATGTAGAGGGGAACATTCATAATTAGGAGTCTCTAATGATTCATGTATGATATTTTTCTCGATGATACCTCCATTTGGATTTAAATTTCTACTTCTCATGCGAATATAGGTGAATAATATAATAGAAACTACCATGGAAGAGGGACATTGGGGATTATATAATGACCCATACTTTACAAACATGGTTAATACATCAAAATCGAATCATACTTATTACATCATATAACAAAACCACGAAAGGACCGTATAGGTATAATCTCTTTAGAAACTGGGAAAAATAAAAAACTGGGTCATAAAGTATCTACATTGTCTCCCATTTATTTCATCATATTTATAGTCCCTTTTTGGCATATCTTACTTAATACCCTTCTTCCTGACATGGGGAAATAAAACATACAAAAGGGTGAGCTCAAATTCTCAGTAAGGGTAAACAAAAGAAATATCAATTACATCAAATTCATAAGAAGATAACATTTTGAATATCATACCCTGCAAAAGAGATCATAATTTGATAACATGGGATAAATCATGGTAGTGAAATGTAATCACAATAATCATAACTTAAAACATGAAACTTTGTGGCATACACACATAATCATAGAGAATCATTTCTTATTAGTAAAGACTCATTTCCAAGACTATCTTAGTGGACAAAGTCCATTTCTGAACCGAGTTCACTCCTCATTTCAGTCCTGTTTCACTGAACCGGTTGAACCTGCCGTTCAAGCCATGTCTATCTCATGAGATATAAAATCTTTACCCAATGAATTGTGGGGGAGATATAGGTCCCACCCATATCATAATGATACCATTCTTATGTGTACCACAAAATCATAAATCATACATCATTGCATAACCCATGTAATAAAAATGGGATTCTTAAACAGCATGACATCATAAAACAATTCATATAAGACAAATGAATTCATAAAAATAATTCCATCACAACATAATCAAATCAATGTAATAATAAGGATAAAAACAGAACCCTATATTATCTTATATGGAAAATAATTTTGATAAAACACTTGAACTCCATTCTTGAGGAAAATATCCTTTCTACTTAAAAAACATTTTCCTTTATTAACATGTCATACAATTTTAAACTAAAATAATTTGATTAAAAATAATCTTGAAAACTTGTAAAGGAATCTTCTTGGAAATATTATTTTAAAAATCCATTCATGCTGTATATGTTTTAAAAAAATATTCTTCTCGTACTTTTGTCGGAAAAGTCAGAAAGTACCTCATATGAAAAACGACAAAAGATTCCTTTCATATCTTTTACTAAAAACTCACCGAAGGGTAAAATTGGATTTAAAAAATTGTAGGTGGATGGAAACAATATTAAATATTGAGGGAACATGCATGTGGATGATAAAATACACCCCAGTAAATACCAAAGTATAAACAATCTCAGCTAAAAATGAGATTGTGATATTTTCCCTTACCTCAGGTCCGATATGCTTTGTATGTGTCCGAACCTCCTGTATAATAATTTAAATATTGTCATTGACTTATTACAGAATCATATTCATTGTCATGATTCCATATATGGTCATATTCTTAGCTTCTTATTAGTAATATTTCATTACTACTTGTTGTTCGCGTGTTTATTACTTTTTGTTCTTATGCATGTTTGGTCGAATAAATTCTTATTACTCATTATATGATATAGATACATCATTTAAAAAATGGTATTAGTGTAATATATATCATATTAATTCAGTCAATTCATTTATATAATCATTATTCAATGAAGATCATATAGAATGAGTCGCATCACATCATGGAGACGGTAGGCCGTACGTACGCACGAGTGATGATATCGTTCCCATGATCGTGGAATTGTATTGAAGTGTATGTATACTATTTCAGAATCAATATCACTTTACAATAATCATATATAGTAATTTATTGTCACCATTATACCCATCCAAGTAAGGTGGTGATGGAAAATAGATTACACCATGTCGTGGAGACGGTATTCAGTACTTACACACGCGGGGTGATTTCATTTTCCGTAGGATGGATAGATGGTGAAATATGGTTGTTTCATACTTATAATAACATATAATTATATTAGTTATACTGATGTTACTAATTCATAATGAAAAAACTAAAGAATAATAAGAGGAATAAGAAATAAATTTGAAAGAATCGGTAACAAACATTACCTCTTCTTTGAATCGCCTGTTTGAGACCTTCTCTTAGGGCACTAAAATTGGTCTTTAAAGAAGACCAGAAACTGTAGGATGTATATAGGGAAGTGGGGAAGTGAAATGGGTAGGGGTTGGCCGAGCTTGAAGGCTCATATTGTTGTGAGGAAGAGAGAGAGGAGGTGCCCTTTTATAAGGGAGGAGAGGGGCACCTTTGGAATGTGTGGAAATATTATTTTATTGTAAACTTATATTCGGTTTCAAAAAGTCCAAAAATCATTAAAGATGAATATAAGATTACTCATGGTAGAAATAAAATCATCCAATCAGAATTGGAAATGTTTTGGAAAATATTTTAATCATTATAATCTTATTTATTTAAATCATTTATTAATGAGGTAAATACTTCATCATTATTGTATCATAAATAATTTAATTTATTTGGTGTCTAAATATTATAAAATAATATCATTCTGTAGGAAATAATTTTATCTTTCCAATTAATATTTATAGTCGAAAATATAATTTATATAACCCCTTATAAAAATTAATTACTAAAAGATTTTTGTTAATGTCAATTTTGTCTTTACATTAAATTAATTAATCCAAATTGTCGTTGTCACTACCAAGTGGCTCAATGGGGTCCCAAAATAGACCCAAGGATGCCCATGGTCGGCCAATACTCATCCAATAAGGTTAGGAAAAGTGTCAAGGATATTTTGAATTATTATAATATTATTTTAACCTTGAATTATCCTATTTACCTTTAACCGTAGTAAATAAAAAATTACCGTAGTTCCTATTCATAATATCAAAAAAAATAAAAGTAAACTATTTACAAAATTTGGACCTACTAATTCCCAATATGGAATCCATTTTTCAAAATTCAAAACACAGAAGTTGCAGTAATTAAATTAAAATTAATCTCGTTGTTAAGAAAACGGGTTTTAAAAGTTAAAACATTGCCAAAGATTGAAATGTTTTTAACTATGAATTCAACGTAAAATTAATGCTAATGACATAAATTATATTAAATGGTAAGAATATATTCTATTTATACTTTAAAAACATTCCATATTATAATTTAACCATATAAAGTATTGCGATGAAAAAAGTTGTTTTAAATTAAAATATAACGAGTTTTTACTATTCATTAAAATGTGAAAGTTATCAGAAATATATAAAAAATGTATCCAAAGTAAATTTTTATACACTGATTCAAAAGAAGAATTTTATTTTGTTAAATTTAACTTATAAACATGTCAAAAACTAGATTTAATGTGGGTGCACCATCAAAAGGTGGAAAAACTTCATTTTTTTAAAAATACTTATTTTACCAGAAAAAATTATTTTGTTCTCTTACCATGTTCTAGAAAATGTGTAAGATGAATAATAAAATTCAAATTATAGTTAATACTATTCATAATGGCTAGTTCATAATAATATATCGTTGTTTAGTGAAACCTGATATTACGTACTACACACGCTATCGAGGAAGGTAGCGATTGCATGTAATGCAAGCCAAACTAGTGTTGTGTGTAGTGAAAGATTCCATTGATGATTTATATAAAATAAAAACAAAATATTTCTCATAAAATTCTCGGGTGTTACATTATACCCCTCTTAAAATGAATTTCTCCCTTGAAATTTGTCATTTCGTAACAAACAGATGAGGATACCTCTCCCTCATCGTATCCTCAAGTTCCCATGTAGCTTTTTGTAATTGGTGGTTCCTCCATAAAACTTTCACCAAGAGAGTGGTCTTGTTCCATTGGAATTTTTCGCTATGATCCAGAATCTCTATCGGCTGTTCTTTAGAAGAATGATCTTGCTCCAGCGGTACAACTTTTGAGCTGAGTACATGTAAAGGATCAGGTATGTACTTTCTCAGGAGAGATACATGGAACACATCGTGAACCTGAGAGAGATTCGGTGGAAGGTCCAATCGGTAAGCTACCTTCCCAACATGATCCATAATTTCAAAAGGACCGATATATCTAGGGATCAACTTTCCCTTATTTCCAAATCTGAGGACCCTCTTCCAGGGAGATATTCGTAAGAACACTTTATCACCCACTTCAAACTCTTGGTATTTTCTTCAGTTGTCGGCATAAATTTTTTGTCGACTCTGAGCTACTCTTATGTATTGTTGAATAGATCTGACCTTTTCTGCCATTTCATCAACAATATCAGGTCGTAATAGATTTCTTTCCCTAACTTCATCCCAGCAAGTTGGAGTCCTGCATTTCTTTCCATTGAGAGTTTCATAAGGAGCCATCTGAATACTGGAGTGAAAGCTATTATTATAAGAAAATTCCACCAAAGGTAGGTGTTTATCCCAACCACTTTTGAAATCCATAGAGAAAGCTGTCAACATATCTTCTAGAGTTTGAATTGTCCTCTTAGACTGACCATCTGTCTGAGGATGATAAGCAGTGCTGAAACTCAACTCTGTATCCAGAGTATGCTGAAGAGTTCACCAGAACTTTGAGGTAAACCTCGGATCCCGATCAGATATAATGGAAAGTGGTACTCCATGCAATCTTGCCACTTCCATTACATATATCATGGCAAGATGATATAGAGAAAAGTCCTCTCTAATAGCAATGAAGTTTTCAGACTTTGTAAGACAATCAACTATGACCCAGATAGAATTATTGCCTTTGGATGTTTTAGGAAGTCTAGTGACAAAGTCCATAGTGATGTTTTCCAATTTCCATTCTCGTTTGGGTAATGGTTGTAAAATCCCCTTAGGCTTTTGTCTCTTAGCTTTAACTTGCTAACAAACCAAGCATTGAGAGACATATTCAGCAACATCTCCTTTCCTGCCATCCCACCAGAAGAACTCTTTCAGGTCCCTATACATCCTCGTGCTTCCAGGATGAATAGAGAATGAAGAACTATGAGCCTTATCCAACAACACCTTCTTTAATTCGGGGATGGGAGGAACACAAACCCAATTCCTGAACTTTATTATCCCATCACAATCAAGGTTGAATTCAGGAACATTTCTCACATTCTTTTGTAACTTTACATCTTCTTTCTGCGCCTCTTTAATCTTTACATGTATATATTGTTGAACATTCATTTGAGAAAGAACTAATTTTTCCCCTTCCATTATAATTCCAAGATCCATCCTCTATAAATCCATAAATATTTGATCTTTTGTGATCCTCATCATGGATAAGCTAGCATGGTCTTGTCGACTTAACGCATCTTCCACATTGTTTTCTTTCCCAGGGTGGTAATGAATTGAGAAGCCGTAATCCTTAATCAGCTCCAACCAAATTCTTTGATGCATATTCAGCTCCTTTTGTGTGAAAATATATTTT
Organism: Viscum album; assembly: GCA_963277665.1. Lineage (NCBI taxonomy): Eukaryota > Viridiplantae > Streptophyta > Magnoliopsida > Santalales > Viscaceae > Viscum > Viscum album. The sequence continues at coordinate 2,114,810,381 of OY728126.1, read as the reverse complement.
AAACATTTATGATCTGTATAAATATCACACATTTAACCATAAAGGTAATGCCTCCAAATCATTAATGCAATGATTACCATAGCTAACTCTAAATCATGAGTTGGGTAATTTTTTTCCTGGAATTTCAACTGTTGTGAGGCATAAGCTATCACCATATCATTTTTCATGAGAAAAAACCCCAGTCCCTTTTGGATGCATCACTATAGATCACAAACCTTTCTCCACTACAAGGTAGTGTGAGCACAGGTTCACTTTCTAACCTTCTTTTTAGCTCTTTGAAATTTTCTTCACATTCCTCTGTCCAAACAAACTTAACTCCTTGAGATAAATAACCTTCATTTAGTGGGATCAAGTCCCATAATATGGAATAAATTTCCACTGGAAGGTTATGTTCATCCTTGCATCGATAGACGATCATAGATTGATCTGGAATATGAAATGTGACTTCCCTACATTGGAAATTGATATGAGCTCCATATAATAAAATCCAATCCATGCCAAGAATCACATCAAATTCCAGTATAGGAAGGACCACAAGATTTTCAGGAAGTACATTCCCACAAACTTCAATCGGAGAAGAATTGTAAACTTTTGATGCAACTGTTGTGCCATTAGGAGTTGTCAAAGCCAACTCAACATCTAATTGTTGAGGTAATACGGTGATACCCTTAGAAAATTCTTCATAAATAAAATAGTGGGTGGATCCAGAATCAAATAAAACATTTGCTACTTTAGAGTGGATGGTACGTGTACCTCTCACCACTTCGTTGTCGTACTCCACATTGTCGATAGTAATTTCATGTGACTTTCCTTTGTCTTTTTACTTAAGAATTTGTTGACATTGATCATCATCATCAACCCTTGGATTTGGGAATTGATTGGAATAATGCCCCATTTCCTTACACTTGAAACATTGAAGTGTAGTAGGTTCATTCTGTGTATCCCTTCCTTTGTTTGTATCATTAGACATATTCTTCCCATTATTTCGACATTCAATTGCCCGATGACCTTCTTTTCCACACTTATAACATTTTCTTGTCCCCTTATGAAAATTTTCTCCATGTTTCTTTCCACACTTTGAGGAGAAGGGAAAACTCATCTTCTTTTCAGTGTGGTCTTTAGATTTTCCTTTGAATTCCATTTTCCTCTTCTTATCAAACCATTGTGATTTATGGGTTACACCAATCTCCATCTCAACCTTGAGAGCACACCGAACAATTTACTCATAGCTATTGAAGTCCCTTATGGCTAACTCCTTTCAAAGACTTGGTTTTAAGCCACTAAAGAATTGATCGATCTTACTCTTAGGTTGGATAATAATTCTGGAAGCATACCTTGCAAGTCTTGTAAAATTTGCTTCGTCGGTACCAACAGATTCATCATCCTTTTGCTTTAGTTCAAGAAACTCCGTATCCATATTTGTTCGAAGAATACGATGGAAATACTTATTGAAAAATAAGTTCTTGAACTCGTCCCATTCCATGGGCTCAATTTCATCCCTTTTCCTTGTATTCTTAATAAGATTGCACTATTGATCAGCATCACCTTCCAAACGATACACTACTAAGATGAATTTATCATGTTTAGAACATTGAAGAACTGAAAATATCTTTTCAGTGTTACTAATCCATTGTTCAGACACTAATGGATCAGAAGACCCGCTGAATGAAGGTGGACGCTGCCTCATGAAGGATTCGATAGAATATTGCTCATTATTTTGCTCATTTGGAAGTCCAGCATGGTTCATAGATTGAGAAAGTTGTGTGAGCATGGATAAAAGATTTTTCATTCCATCTCCCATAACGTTTGGTTGCTCAGGGGGGACAATCATTGCATTTATCGTCACATTCATCATTAACACGGTTTCTTCGGGTTCAAGCCATTGACTAAAACCAAGAAGAATAGTGTGAGAAAAACTAATTATAATAGGAAAACCACATAATCAAGAATAAAATTTCACACTTAAGGTCTTATCATAGTTTTTTCAGGGCCATTTCTAAAACACTAAGATTATGTTCTATGCTTAGACATATCCTTAGGTTTCTTACTAAGGCTTTCACATCCTAGTTTCCAAAGGTTGATTATACCTTTCCTCTGATACCAACTATAACAACCCATACATTACATACATGGTTAATACTTCAAAATTGAAGCATAATTATTACATCATATAACAAAACCATGAAAGGACCGTATAGGTATAATGTCTTTAGAAACTGGGAAACATAAACAACTGGTTCATAAAACATCTACACTGTCTCCCATTTATTTCATCATATCTATAGTCCCTTTTTAGCATATCTTACTTAATACCCTTCTTCCTGACCTGAAAAAAAAACATAAAAAAGGGAGATCTCAAATTCTCAGTAACGGTAAACAAAAGAAATATCAATTACATCAAATTCATAAGAACATAACATTTTGAAAATCTTCCCCTGCAAAAGAGTTCATAATTTCATAACATGGGATAAATCATGGTAGTGAAATGTAATCCCAATAATCATAAAATAAAACATGAAACTTTGTGGCATACCCACATAATCATAGAGAATCATTTCTTATTAGTCAAGACTCATTTCCAAGACCATCTTAGTGGACAAATTCCATTTCTGAACCGAGTTCACACCTCGTTTCAGTCCTGTTTCACTGAACCGGTTTAACCTGTTATTCCAGCCATGTCTATCTCATGAGATATAAAATATTTACCCAATGCATTTTAGGGAGATATAGGTCCCACCCATATCATAATGATACCATTCTTATGTGTGCCGCAAAATCATAAATCATACATCATTGCATAACCCATGTAATAAAAATGGGATTCTTAAACATCATGACATCATAAAACAATTCATATAAGATAAAGGAATTCATAAAAATAATTCCATCACAACATAATCAAATCAATGTAATAATAAGGATAGAAACAGAACCCTATATTATCTTAGATGGAAAATAATTTTTATAAAACACTTGAACCCCATTCTTGAGAAAAATATCCTTTCTACTTCAAAAAAATTTTCCTTTCTTAACATGTCATACAATTTTAAACTAAAAGAAGTTGATTAAAAATAAAATTGAAAACTTTTAAAGGAATCTTATTGGAAATAATGTTTTAAAAATCCATTCATGCCGTATAAGTTTAAAAAAAACATTTTTCTCGTACTTTTTTCAGAAAAGTCGAAAAGCACCCTGTACGAAAAACGACAAAAGATTCCTTTCTTATATTTTACTAAAAACTCACTGAAGGGTAAAATTGGATTTAAACAATTGTAGGTGGATGGAAAAAATATTTCATATTGAGGGAACATGGTTCTGGATGATAAAATACACCCCAGTAAATACCAAAGTATAAACAATCTCGGATAAAAATGAGATTGTGATATTTTCTATTACCTCAGGTCGGATATGCTTTGTATGTGTCCGAACCTCCTGTATAATCATTTAAATATTGTCATTGAATTATTAAAGAATAATATTCATTGTCATGATACCATATATGGTCATATTCTTAGCTTCTTTTTAGTAATATTTCATTACTACTTGTTATTCGCGTGTTTATTACTTTTTGTTCTTATGCATGTTTTGTCGAATAAATTCTTATTACTCATTATAGGATATAGATACATCATTTACAGAATGCTATTAGTGTAATATATATCATATTAATTCATTCAATTCATTTATATAATCGTTATTCAATGAAGATCATATAGAACGAGTCGCATCACATCGTGGAGATGGTAGGCCGTACGTACGCACGAGCGATGCTATCATTCCCATGATCGTGGAATGGTATTGAAGTGTATGTATACTATTTCAGAATCAATACCACTTTAAAATAATAATATATAGTTATTTATTTGAACCATTATACCCATCCAAGTAAGGTGGTGATGGAAAATAGATTACACCACGGCGTGGAGACGGTATTCTGTACGTACGCACGCGTGGTGATTTCTTTTTCCGTAGGATGGATAGATGGTGAAATAGGGTTTGTTTCATGCTTCTAATAACATATCAGTATATTATTGATACTGATGTTATTAATTCATAATGAAACAACTAAAGAATAATAGGTGGAAGAAGAAATAAAGTTGAAAGAATCGGTAACAAACATTACCTTTTCTTTGAAGCGCCTCTTTGAGACCTCCTCTTAGGGGACTAAAATTGGTCTTTGAAGAAGACCAGGACCTCTAGGATGCTTCTAGGGAAGTGGGGAAGTGAAATGGGTTGGGGTTTTCTAAGCTTGAAGGCTCAAATTGGTGTGAGGAAGATAGGGAGGAGGTGCCCTTTTATAATGGAGGAGAGGGGCACCTTTGGAAAGTGTGGAAATATTATTTTATTATAAACATATATTCGGATTCAAAAGGTTGCAAAATCATTAAAGATGAATATAAGATGATTCATGGTTGAAATAAAAATCATCCAATCATAATTTGACATGTTTTGGAAAATATTTTAATCATTATAAGCTTATTTATTTATATCATTTATTAATGAGATAAATATTTCATCATTATTGTGTCATAAATAATTTAATTTATTAAGTGTATACAAATTATTAAAAAAATATCATTATTGAGGAAATATTTTTAGATTTACAATTAATATTTATATTTGAAAATATAATTTATATAACCCCTTATAAAAATTACTTACTAAAAGATTTTTGTTAATTTCAATATTCTCTTTACATTAAATTAATTAATCCAAATTTTCGTTGTCACTACCAAGTGGCTCAATGGGGTCCCAAAATTGACCCAATGATGCCCATGGTCGTCCAATACTCATCCAATAAGGTTAGGACAAGTTTCAAGGTAATTTTGAATTATTATAATATTATTTTAACCTTGAATTACCCTATATACCTTTAACTATAGTAAATAAAAAATTACCGTAGTTACTATTCATAATAAAAAAAAATAAAAGTAACCTATTAACATAATTTGGACCGACTGATTCCAAATATGGAATCCATTTTTCAAAATTCAAAACACAGAAGCTATAGTAATTTATTTAAAATTAATCTCATTGTTAAGAAAATGGGTTTTAAAAGTTAAAACATTGTCAAAGATTGAAATGTTTTTAACTATGAATTCAATGTAAAATTAATGCTAATGATATAAATTATATTAAATGGTAAAAATATATTCTATTTATACTTTAAAAACATTCAATATTATAATTTAACCATATAAAGTATTGCGATGAAAAAAGTTGTTTTTATTTAAAATATAGCGTGTTTTTACTATTCATTAAAATATGAAAGATACCAGAAAAATAACAAAAATTTATCCAAAGTAAGTTTTTATACCCTGATTCAAAAGAAGAATTATATTTTGTCAAATTTAACTTATAAATATTTCAAAAACTAGATTTAATGTCGGTGCGCCATCAAAAGGCGGCGAATCTGCATTTTTTGAAATATAATTATTTTACCCGAAAAATTTATTTTGTTCTCTTACCATGTTCTAGAAAATGTGTAAGATGAATAATAAAATTCAAAATTTAGTTAATACTATTCATAATGGCTAGTTCATAATAATATATCGTTGTTTAGTGAAACCCGATATTGCGTACTACACACGCTATCGAGGAAGGTCACGATTGCGTGTAATGCAAGCCAAGCTAGTGTTGTGTGTAGTGAAAGATTCCTTTGATGATTTATATGACATAAAAAAAATATTTCTCATAAAAGTCTCGGGTGTTACAGATTACCTGTGTATGGGTACCAATTATTAAGAGAAAAATCCATCAGGTTTCCTATATATAGGATCACAAGAGAGGGTAATGGATGAAAATGAAGAATTGGGGGAATTGGGTCAGTAACTAAAAATATTTCACAAAACACTTCATTATATTACATTAAAATGGAGTGTCATGAGGTATTGGTTTTAGGAAATGTACAAGACATGGATTAAAGTTGTGTAGTGTGTGTATTATTTGGAGTTTCATGCAGATTAGGGTTGTGTGATGGTTGTATCTCTTGCATGAACACAATTATCCTTAAAAGGCGTTTCACGAGGATCTCTCAACCAATATACAAGACATGTTAGGGACCATTAGTGGTTTTCCTTGCATGTTATTTATCTTTCAGTATCCATGAGATTATGGTGTTTTGCATTGTAATATAATTGGGGCTTGGGTGAGTGTTATTGTCACTTTTTCTTCCGAATATCCCATTGAAAGGGTTTGGGGATATTCCCTATATATCAAAAATAATTGATTGGTGTCACAAAAAATCAAGGTGGCACAGAACCTAGGTTCCATGCTCCCAATATCTTTTCTGATGGGACCGTATCATAAAATAACTGGGGTTAAATGTTTCCTTTCATGTACAACACAATTTTCCTGCGATAGTTTTGCACGCAAAACTCTACATTTGAAGGCACATGCTTTTGTAATCACATCAATGATTGGAAGTATCTAGGGAACTCCTCATTTATTATATTTTTTAATTACAATAAAATAAGAACAAGATTTTTTCAATTAAATTTTCAGAATTTTTGTGTAGCAAGCTTCTCAACCCCAGAATGTTCCTTCATGGTGGGTCAAATAATCAGTTCATCAAAAATAAGACTTTTGGTGGGAAAAAAACGTTTTCAGAACCAAAAAATTCTCCCTGTAGAATTGTAGATGATAAGGGAATATATGGTCATGTTATGAGGGAAACACTGAGGAATATTGATGATTTCAACATGTTTCCACAACTCTCATCATGGGTCTCACAACTATATTGTGTGTCCATGATATTTGGGGGTCATGTTATAATAATTTCGTTGAGGGTACCTATGTATGGTACTCTGACTTTTGGTCATGGTAATACATCTCTCATGTCAGAATTGATCCTTTTTGAGAAATATCCACAGATTTTTCTTATGAATTTCTAACAACTCCTATTTTCATGTGGCATCTTCTGGATATCAGTCAATATTTTTAATAGCCATATCCAATATTACACTATGTATTGAATTTTCATGACCAAATCTGACACTTACATGATCCAGTGTTAGGATCAATTGACCGTTGAGAAATGTACAACCATGCTGAGTAGGTTGTGATTGAAGCTGTTACTGCTACCTAGAGGACTAAAATGGTGGGTAAATTAGAAATTACTCATGATATAAGGCTGGTTTTGGATAATGGGAAACTCTTGGGATTATTAAATGAATCCCATATGTTTTATTTTCAATTAAACTAACTCCATGTCTTCAACATCAGGTGAATGTGTGATGTGACTATCCTAGCTTTTGATGTGAACGCATTGTGGTTCTGGTCCACTCATCATGAAAAAGTTACCCACTAGAACACCACTACCTTGGGTAATCCATATTAGGAGCATAAATATACCACCCCAAGAGTCTAATTGGATGGATAATGATGGTCACTCGATAAAATCCAAATAATTAAGGGTTCCCAGTTGATTATGAGAGAATCTTCTAGACCAACATCCAAAACAATAGTTAGGGGAATTACAATGATTTATATATTCTTCAAAATGTGGACATAAATAGTTAGTGTGAATTGGAAAACTAATTCCACATCAAATTTTATGAGTAAAAGGATTAAATATGCCACATCAAGAAGTATGAAATTTTGTGGATGTCTTCGTTCAAGGTCCTTTTTCCACATGATCTACTAAAAAAATCCTTAACTAATGGTCCCCTACACTAACACCTACCACATCTATCATAGGGAGGTTAGAATCCATATGTGAGGGCTCCACTGCTTTGGTATAATCTAACTGATGAGATTTTAGTATGAACAATTCTTAGAGGAAATGAATTCCCAAGAAGATAGTGAAGAGACACTAATTGTGGCATAGATTCTCCTAGATTATTTGATCTGCTACTAAAGAATCACCCACTTTTATTGAGAAATGTAATTCAATTCATAATGGGATATGTTCCTGAAAAATATATTAACAAAAATGATGGATATGATAAAATAAATCCTAATGACGCATCAAATCAGGATGTAGGGATCATACTGGCTATTCATAGAGTAATAGCGCTACCAATAGTGGTCCTATAGTATGATAGAGGGATTGAACCCAATGGTTTTGGAACAGTATATTTCGATACTACTTACTTAGTGGCTGAATAATATTGGTGAGGGGCTATAACATGGTATTTCATGCTGTGACACTCATGAAGGATGAAATCCTAGTTTCCAACATTCAGTGAATATGGGAATACCAGATATAGCCCAACTCATTATAATATTGGGCCACCTAGAAAAATGGATCATTACTATGTGTATTTTTTGTCCATTGTAGTTATTTTATAGTTTTATTGTTGTGCATTTGGTGGATATGAATTCCCAGACAAAATTACTCATCCAAAAGCTGTCATGCATCCCATGATTCTCAACATCACTGGGGTTCGACCAAACACTATCAATAATGCCAGGGTCATAGTCAGTGTCATCAATTCTATGAACTTCATATTTCATAAATGTTCAACTCTATCTTGTTAGATGTTTGATAATATAGTGGTGATTATAGATTTATAGGTTTATTTATAGTTCTTCCAAAGTAGATTATTTTTTACTAGTAAAGAGAACAATGATTATTATGATCAGTATACTCTATGTAGGTTTTTCTAGAATCTAAGAAGCATCCAACAACTGATTATGTGATTTTATATGGGGATCCAGGAGGATATACATCATGGTATCCTTCCCCTGTTGTGTTGGATGCTTATAGGATAAGTAATGAGGGACTTATGCATGCTTATACACACTAATGATAATGGTTACATCACTAAGGATTGTGATGGAAATTGGATTGAAATATATCCAGGCATGATCATACATCAATATGTGTGGATTATATTTCCAGAAAGGGAGGTTACAGAGAAACATGGATGACAAAGGACTATTCATCGAGGTGCTTATCAAGCATCAAGGGATCCCACCAAGGCTAATGTGTGGTATGATCAAGGTTCAACTGCCCACATGAATCATGAAGGGGAGGTCCTCCCACAAATGTGGCCACGGGGGTATGCATAGAGCTCTCAATATATGACCAGTAGTAACAGGGAGACTCCAGGAATGAAACGAAATTATCTGTTTCAAACTTCAATTGATTATTTAGTTCACATTCACTAGTTTAATTGGGAAGTATGTGGATATCCCTAATGGAATAATATCTATAAATACAGTCGATTTGGGAAGGAATTGCATTTATAGAGGTTGGGCATTCCTTAATCACAAATTGGTTGAAATTCCATGAATGTTTTGTATCCTTTGTGGATATGGATTCCTTTTCACAACACTATGGGGGAGCTGATATTCCCACTAGAAGTGTCCATGGGAAGTTTGAAAGAAATACTAAGGGGACAACATAATATAAAGAATTATCATAGGGGGTCTGAGCCATTTCTTTCAACATATAGGAAACCAGTTGTGGTGAATCCTAGGTTTTGGCCAATAATCAAGAAACTACCTATAAATGAGGATAGGTCACCATAGAGTATCAAAATGAAAATTAAATGTTTTCCAGTATGGTATGATTAATTTTTTTAACTCCCATGGCCCATCTAGACCTCCATTATTTTTCATTCAGTTTCTCCAACCATGATATACTCTTATAATTGAGCCAAATGTGGAGGACCTAGGGGTCCCAGTTGGAATGGACAAAGGTTCCCCAATAGGTACCTGTGAGTACACCTCTGAATTTGTTTCGATGTATTTGTAACTACTGGGTTCAAATAGGAGTTCATAAGGGAGGTTTTGAGACTGTGGTTTCCCATTCATCAATAGGGGGCCCCAAGTTGCAATTTCTATGATGGTGTCTAACTATGTATTGGGTCCATATGTTTTATAATTACTTATAAATAATATTAGAGAAAATTCCACTAAAACATTTTCCCATTGAATTTGTTTTCCCATTAATGATTCAAGATTTCCTAATCAATTTTCATTGTTTATATTGACTGAGCTTTTTCATTGGTTGACATCATGGAAGATATGGTCCATTCATATAAAATGACTATGGTTGGTGAAATCAAGGAACTACCTCTAATGGTTAAGTCAAATCATGGGTAGTTATTCATTAACGATGATCCAGTATTAATCACAAGATATTTATATCATTATAGATGCATGGGATTTCTCTAGGTAGGCAAAGCTTGAGGTTTTTTGATATTGTATTTCTGACAAATAATTTGATAAAGTTTACCTACCTCATAACGTGGATCCTAAACCATAAAAGAGGATCACATTGATATAACTTACTTATAATATCCTTACGGTAATCGTGTACTAGGAACTCACACAACTTTAGGAAATAGAGGATTTCAGGTACATCATTAATGAGGAAAATTACATCAAATGATGTAGGGAAATGAAGAGTGTGTGGAACAATTTTTCCCATAGTCTAGAGAAACATATAGTGGGATAGATTTTTTTACCTTCACCACTATATATGAATCATAGTCACCTGAGTTTTGGAAACATAATCCATCCATGCACAAGTCTATTAATACCTTTATTAGTGCGTTCTTACGGAAAGAATAGAATTTGAAAAAATTTATCACTAGGAGAAATATGATGTCACTATGAATATATAGAAGTGCTATTAAAAACATAAATGACTAGAAAGTTAAGTGAATGAAAATTCAACCCTCATTAATTCCCATTTATAGATCGTTAGTAAGTTGTTGGATGATATAGGAATGTATATGGCTTAATTAGAACAGGTGGTATATGAGAAATATAAGTTCCACGTTAAGAATCTCATAGTGGAAAACATATAAATTGAGCTTCTCCCTTTGGTTGAGTAAGAATAATGAGATATCATCTTTATTAAATTGAATATAAAAGAAACATGATATATTCTAGAAGGGGTTGATCACTCGATTTTTTAGGCTGATCGATATGGATCTTTTATGCGTGAACAAAATAGAGGGACCATTTTGTGAAAAACCATTATTAGTTTTGGAAATTTATTTTTCTTAAACATATTATGTCCATGAAATTTTTTCTTTTTCCACAACTCACTAAAACAATTCAATCATTATTTGTGAAAACAGATTCTCATTCCCTTTTCCAATGTGATTCATGATCATTGTGAGAAAAATTGGATGATCATTTGGTTTCATACTTACATGAGGGTGTTAGGAAATGGATGAACACCTAGGGACTAAATATATCAATTGACCATTGAGAGTGTACAATATGAGAATGTACCTTTGGAATAGTTGGACTCTTTGTACAGCAAACATGCATTCTGAATGAGTGCATGTTCATGAATGGGGAAATAGCATTGTCATTGAATTATAACAATAGAAAGTCGAAATAAAGAGCCAATTTAACACCCCAAGCTTCTACGGTATGCTTCTCATTGAATAATGTGATAGCGTGTGTTGTACGCAACACCAAGTTCTAACACACCATAACCAATCAAAATAGCCGTTATGAATAGTAATACCTACTTTTTTAAATTAGATATAATTTATATTTTAAAATGGACTTCATTTTTGGATTCGGAATATCGAATTTATCCTAAGGTGAAATTTTGGTACTTTTCGGATAACTTTCATATTTTGATGAATAGTGAAAATTACTAAATTTTAATTAAAAACAACTTTTTTAATCAAAATAATTAATAGTGATAAATTATGAATTTGAGTGGTTTTAAAGTATATTTAGAATATATTTTTACGATTTAATATAATGTTCATCATTGGACATAATTTTACAATTAATCCAAACATAAACAAGTGTCAATCTTTTGATAGTTATTATCTCTTAAAAACACGCTTTTTGTTTTGACAGCGGGAATTAATTTTAAATTAATTTCTGCCACTTCTGTGTCTTGAATTTAGAAAAATGGATTCCATATTTGGAATCAGGATGTCCAAATTGTGTAAATAGGTAACGTTTATTTTTAGACATTTTGAATAATTACTCCGGTAAATATTTTATTTACCATGGTTAAGGGTAAATCCGGTAAATAAGGGTTAAACAAATAATATTATAATAATACTAAATTAGCCTAAAATGTGTCCCAGCCTTATTGGGTGATACATGTTCGACCATAGGCATATTTGGGTCGATTTTGGGACCCCATGGTGCCACTTGTACGTGATAGGGACACTTTTTTTTAATTAAGTTAAAATGAATACAAAAATTACACAAGCATATATCTTTTAGAAAAACAATTTTTACATAGGGTTATATATGTTAGATTGTAGATTATAAATATTCATTAGAAAGATAAAAAGATTTTATACATAATTATACTTTATTTATAATTTTTAGACATTAAATAATTTAATTTATTTATGACACAATGATGATGAATTAATTACTATAATAGTGAAAAATTAAAATAATTGATATTATAAATACCCAAATAAATATAATATGAAACTTTTAATGAATTAAACTAATTTTATAGGATAATATTATATATTAGAATTTATTTAATTGACTTTTTTCGAAGTAATCAATCTGTTATGAGTTTCACAAAAATCAACTATTGAATAGTGTCAAAATTGACATAAAAGAGTTCTTAAAACGAATATTATATTATTAATTAATATTAAATTCATAAAAAACTAAGGTTCGGCCAAGAGACTTATATCATGATAATTTCATCATTAATGGACCACTTGGGGGTCTCTTGGATGTATATAGTAAGTTTATTAACCATATTATATAAAAATACAAAGAGACATTGTAAAAGTGAAACTAATTAACTTAGAGTTAATACATAAAGATAAGGTTAATATAAGTACCCAAACCTGTATAAATTCTATTGGTTGAGTTTTTTTCGACCCATCCCCACATTAACCTATTAATAATAAACTTTGGAGCCATTGGAAACCGAATATGAATTTATTATAAACTAATATCTCTAGCTTTTCCAAAGGTGCCCCTCACCCCTCTTATAAAAGGGCACTCCTCCTTCTCATTTCTTCACACGTTAAAAGCCTTTTGGTTCGGCCAAACTCTTCCCAAATACTCTCCCAAATTCCCTTACTACAACCTAGAGGCCTTAGTTTGATCAGAAATGCAACCTAAGGAGCCCATTTGATCAAATCAAAAGGAAGAACCCGAAGAAGAGGTAATGATTTCACCACCCTTTTCCAAGTTCCTTTCTTCTTCCACTTCTTCTTCCTTTGATGTTACCATTCTAAAATAATAACTCCAGTATCACATATATACTGTGATGTTATTATAAATATGGTACAACCATATTCAGTATTCTATCCACCCTTTGAATAACATGTCGCCATACGTGCGTACGTACGGCTTACCGTCTCCACGTCATGGTGTAATTGTTATTCAATATAATATTATTTGTATGGGTATAATAATGATGTTTAACTCATGTAAATAATAAATATAACAGGTTATTTATTCTGTATATATGATATACCATCCATTTATATATTATTTTAATACCAAAAGAATGATATTGTCGCTCGTGCGTACGTACGGACTGCCGTCTCCACGAACGCGATGAGATTCATTCTCCATCGTATCCATTCAAGTTTAATTATCATTTGATGGTTTAAAAATGATGTTTAAGGACTTGATATAATTCTGGATATGAATAATATACAACCTATCCATTACAAACATGTCTTACGTAACAAAACATATAAAAGAAAACAAGTAAGTTAACACCCGAAACAAATATAATACTAAGATATTATTATCAAATCAATATTAAAAGTTCATATATGATATCATATTAATGTATATTATTCTTGTATAATTTAAAAACAATTATTTCACAATTATACAGGAGGTTAACCTACCCCAACCAAGGAAAAGTAAAAGGTAAGGGTTATTTCACAATCTCTTCATTATCTGAGGTTGTTTATATGTAATAATCTACTGGGATCTCTTTATCTTCCACATCCATGTTTTCTTAAAAATGTATTTCAAAACATTTTTATTATTTACAAGAATATGGGTTAAAGTCATTTATACCCTTGTTTGACTTTTTATAAGAGGAATCTTTCCGTCGTTTTCAAAACGAGGTCCTTTTTAACCTTTTCGACAAATTTAAGGTAAGAATGTTGTTTTTAACTTATACGTTAGGTGCGGCTATTTTCCGCCGTTATAAAATCTTCAAATCTTTCTTTACAAGATTATAAGAATATTTTCAAAGAAAATGTTTTATTTTATATGGATCTTAATTGATTTCAAAAATAGAAAGAGATATTTCTCTAAAAAGTGTTTTGATTTCATCTATGTCAACATCCTTTGATGGATTTTACGCTTATTTGAAGTTGATATATTATGATACAAATCTTCTATATTATATTGAAGGATTTGTGATATGTTTGACTGTGGATGTGCTATTTTTATACCATTCATAGTTTATGGTGAAATTATTGACATTTCGTATGCTTGTTTTAATACGAATGTTTATGTTATGTTTAAACCTTTTCATATGGGAATGCATTGGACTTAATATGTGAAGGGTGGAGCCCGCTATAGCCCCTCGATGCATCGGGAGGTCTCATGAGACAAACTAGTGTCTTGGCACAAGGCCTTGGAAAAATCTTATTTGTATTCTTGGCACGAGGCCTTGGCTATATGGTTATGATAGTCTGGCATTATGCATTCCAACATTATGAAAGTTGTTATTGATATTGCATGTGATTATTCGATTAGTAGAATATCCATGTGAAAAAGTAAATGGAATTATTTCATTTTACTTTTTCCATACTATGGTGAAGTTCATGTTTAAAAGGCTTTTGATTTAGTAATGCATTTCCGTAAATGTTTATGCTTATTTTGAATGTTCCGCTATATTGTTATCCTTACTGAGCATTTGAGCTCACCCCTTTTCTATGTTTTATTTTTCCCAGGATGTGAAGAAGTATGTTATGAATGACCTACAGGGATATTATGAGGGGATAATAGTGTGGACTGTGGAGGCATTATGTTGTTGTAGTAGTTTTTCATTTTATGATGTAATGTAAAACTTATGAATATATCCAGTGCTTCCAAGGCTACTAAACCAATCGGTATTTCGAGATTTGATCTTTCTTGTGATCATGCCAATGTTATATAATAATGCACCGACTCTGGGTAACTAGGGTCGGGGCGTTACAGTTGGTATCAGAGGATGTTTATTACAAACCTTGGAAGCTAGATTTAGATAAACTCTGATTAGAGCACGTAGACCTAAGATGAACTTTGAGGATTAGTATAGAAGAACTTCCTAGAATTTTGGTATTGTAGAGATTTTGTGAGTTTTCCAAGCAATACATCCCTGTCTGGATACGAGCAGGTAGAGGCGGCTCTGGCACAGATAGTACCTAGGGGTAAAACCCGAAAACACCGCTTTGAGCTAGACTCGAACGGGAACTGGTGCACGACAATGGGCCTTGCTGCACTCTTGGTTACGACACTCTCGGGGGATATGCTTAGGATAACACTCATTTTCTTTAAAAATCATTAGGAAGGGTTTATGAGTATATACTTCCTCAAAGAAAACATTTTTATGATTATGGATTATATCCATAAATAGTTCAATTTATGTTAAGTGTTTTATAAGTATGGGATTATGTATTTTGATTCATAAACTGATCTAGTGTATGCCATTGTTTAGAAATGGCGCCTAGTGGAAGAAATGGAAACCGTATCAATGCACACACTCCATTTAGGGATTTCCCTCCTGCTCAAGATAATTATAGTGGAGCTTGTGATGCAACTGGCGCTGATCAGCTAATCACCATACTGGGACAACTCACTCAGGTTATGAATAATAACCTTACTCGTATGGAGCATCCTGATCCACAGCGTGGACGAACAATGTTAGATCGATTCATGAGGCAACAACCACCAATGTTCAATGGGAGTACAAATCCCTTAGTAGCTGAGCAATGGATAAATTACCTAGAGAAAATATTTCAGGCTTTGGGGAGTAGTAAAAGGGAAAAAGTTATCATGGCAGTTTACCGCCTCACTGGAGATGCTGATCAATGGTGGTCATTGATTCAAAATACTAATGAAGTTGATGAAGTATCAAATATGGAATTGAGGGAGTTCAAAGATCTGTTTTTAGAAAAATACTTTTCTCGCGACCATCGAGAATATATGGAAAGGCAATTTCTGAGTTTGAGACAGAAGGAGGATGAGAATGTCACAAAGTATGAGGCTAACTTTACAAGGTTAGCAAGGTATGCTGGAGATTATATATGTAACCCAAGAAGTAAGATTGATTTTATCTTTGATGGGTTAAAACCATTTCTCCATCGAGCATTAGTCTCACAATCCTTTTCATTGTACGAAGACATTGTCTCATGTGATATCAAGACCGAAAAGGAATTCTCTAAGTCTTATGACTTTAAAGAAAATAAAGAGAAGAAGAGGCCTGCTGATCAATCTGGGAATGGAAATAAGTGGAAGAAAGGAAAGGTTTAATATCCATCCTATGGTATATGTGGGAAGAAACACCCCGGTACTTTCTTGAATGGAATGGGAGTCTATTACAAGTGTGGTGAAAAAGGCCACCAAGCTCGTGATTGCAAAGGGAAGAAGGAAGCCACCAACGTTCAGTGCTACAATTGCAGGGAGATGGGACATTATGAAAATGAATTTCCTAAGCTCCAGGAGAACTTACCTCAGAAAAGGCCAAGGGATCAAGGCCAGGCTTATGCTATCACTACTGCTGAGGTAGAAGCTCCAAAAGACGTGGTGGCAGATAATTTAATGGTTTCCTCAAGTTTAGCAAATGCATTATTTGATTCTGGATCATCGCATTGTTTCATATCTTCCCAGTTTTCAAAGAAAATTAGATATTTTAAATTTTATTTAACAAGGGAGTTTTCAGTTAAAAATCCTAAGGGAAGTATCATTGAAACAATGTTTTGTGATTTAGTCCCCATTAGATCACATAAATGTTCTTTATCTGCTGATCTCATCGTCATACCTATGATTGAGTTTGATATAATCCTCGGTATGGACTGCCTTTCGGATTATGATGCGAAGATTTATTGTAAGAAGAAAGAGGTTACGATTCTTGATGATAATGATAAGGAACACCTTATCTTTAGAGCAGAATCATCACCACCTAATTCTTATTTAGATCCACCCTCAATAGCTCAACTAAATTCAATTATTGGGGAGGAAGAGAATGAAATAACTATGGGTGAGGAAAGGAATGTTCAAATAGAGGATGTAACTATTGTGAAAGAATTTGTAGATGTATTTCCGGAAGATTTACCTGGAAAACCTCCAGAAAGAGAAGTTGTGTTTTCCATTGATTTGATTCCTGGATCAAGGCCTATATCGAAGACCCCTTATAGAATGGCCACTGTAGAATTAGTTGAACTAAAGAAACAACTAGAGGAATTGAGTATTAAAGTATTTATTCTCCCTAGTGATTCTCCATGGGGATCCCCTGTTCTTTTTGTTAAAAAGAAATATGGATCT
Organism: Viscum album; assembly: GCA_963277665.1. Classification (NCBI taxonomy): domain Eukaryota; kingdom Viridiplantae; phylum Streptophyta; class Magnoliopsida; order Santalales; family Viscaceae; genus Viscum; species Viscum album. The sequence continues at coordinate 2,114,792,969 of OY728126.1, read as the reverse complement.
ATGAGGTTATGTATCGACTACAGGGATATCAATGCTATAACGATAAAGAACAAGTATCCCCTACCTTGCATTGATGATTTATTTGACCAACTGCATGGAGCTCAATACTTTTCAAAGATTGACCTTCGATCTGGATACCATCAGTTGTGTGTGAAGAAGGAAGAAATTCCGAAGACAGCATTTCGAACCAGGTACAGGCATTACGAGTTTACTGTAATGCCGTTTGGATTGACTAATGCACCCTATGTATTCATGGATCTGATGAATAGAGTTTTCAAGGAGTATCTAGATGAATTTGTGGTGGTATTTATCGATGATATCTTGGTATACTCCAAAGGCTATGAATATCATGAAAATCACTTACGCGTTATCCTGAAGACTCTGAGAAGACCTGAATTATATGGAAAGTTTAGCAACTGTGAATTCTGGATTCATGAGATTTATTTTCTTGGCCATATTGTCTCTAAAGATGGAATCTATGTTGATCCTTCTAAGACCAAGGCAATCCAAGAATGGCCATCACCTACGAGTATAACTGAGGTACGTAGTTTTATTGGTTTGGCAGGTTATTATCGACATTTCGTCCAGAATTTTGCCCGATTGGCTAACCCATTAACGAAGCTCACACGTAAAGGGGTTAATTTTTTTTTGAAAAAAGAGTGTGAAGAATGTTTCGAAGAACTGAAGAGAAGATTAGTCAATCCTCCTATATTGACTCTACCATCGGGGAATGATGGGTTCATTATTTATAGTGATGCATCAAAGAAAGGACTTGGTTGTGTCCTTATGCAGAATGATAGTGTTATTGCCTATGCATCACAAAAGTTGAAAATTCATGAACAAAACTATCCTACTCATGATCTCGAGTTAGCAGCTGTGATCTTTGCTTTGAAGATATGGAGGCACTACCTCTATGGTGAAAAATGTGAGATTTATACTAATCACAAGAGTTTGAATTATATTTTCTCACAAAAAGAACTCAACATGAGGCAAAGGAGATGGCTTGAATTACTCAAGGATTATGATTGCATGATACACTACCACCCGGGGAAAGCAAACAAGGTGGAAGATGCTTTGAGTAGAAAAGACCATGGAGTTTTGAACAATATGAGAATTGAAAGGGATCCAATTTTCATGGATCTAGTGAAGATGGACATGGGAATAACCAGGGAAGGTGAAACATCAATGCTTTTTCAAATGGTTGCCAAACCATCTTTACTAGAAAGGATTAAGAGTTCTCAGACCGATGATGAATAATTTCAAAAGAAGACTAAAGCTCTGAATGATGGGATATTGGGAGACTTTGTGTATGAAGATGGAATTTTGAAATTTGGGAAGAGACTTTGTGTTCCCGATATACCCGATCTAAAAAGGGAATTGCTGGATGATGCTCATAGTTCCAATTTATCTATACACCCTGGAAGCACCAAAATGTATAGAGATTTGAAGGAACATTTTTGGTGGGACAACATGAAGAGGGAGATTTCTGATTTTGTGTCAAGATGTATGGTTTGTCAGCAAGTCAAAGCTGGAAGGCAACAGCCTGGAGGAGTCATGCAACCTCTTCCCATACCGGAGTGGAAATGGGACAATATTACGATGGACTTTGTCATGGGGCTACCAAAGACTCCTAGAAGGAATGATGCAATATGGGTTATTTTTGATCGTCTTACCAAGTCAGCACATTTTCTTGATTTAAGAGAAGATCTACCCCTGGAACGTCTAGCAAGACTATATATTAATGAAGTTGTGAGACTTCATGGATTACCCCTAACAATTGTTTCTGATCGTGATCCCCGTTTTACTTCAAGATTTTGGAAAATTCTTCAGTAATCCCTGGATACTGAACTTCATTTGAGCACTGCTTACCACCATCAGACAGATGGACAATCAGAACTGACTATTCAAACCCTAGAAGACATTTTGAGATCTTGCTCACTTGACTTTCTGGGTATGTGGGATCAATACTTACCTCTTGTAGAATTTTCCTATAACAATAGCTTCCATTCGAGTATTCAGATGGCACCATATGAAGCGTTATATGGAAAGAGATGTTGTACACCAACCTGTTGGGATGACGTTGGTGAAAAAAAACTTGTAGGTCCAGAACTGGTGGAGGAAACGATGGAAAAGGTGAAGGTAATCCAAAATCACATCAAAGCAGCTCAAAGTAGGCATAAGAGCTATGCTGATAATCGAAGGAAGGATTTGGAATTTCAAGTCGGTGATCATGTTTTCCTGAAGGTATCCCCATGGAAGGGAGTCATACATTTTGGTAAGAAAGGTAAATTGAGTCCCAGGTACATCGGACCTTTCGAAATTCTAGAACGAATTGGGGTTGTAGCTTACCGATTGGAAATGCCGCCAGGTCTCTCTAAAGTTCACGATGTGTTCCACGTATCTCTGTTGAGAAAATACATGCCTGACCCAAAGCATGTACTCATCTATGAAAAATTAGAACTGGAACCAGATATGTCTTATTGCGAAGATCCCGTCATGATTGTTGATACGAGAGAACAAGTGCTGAGAAATCGGATGACGCGTCTGGTAAAAGTTTTGTGGAGAAACCATAAGATGGAAGAGGCAACGTGGGAACCCGAGGAACTTATGATGAAGAACCACCCGAGTCTTTTCATGCGGTTGTATTCTAGAAATTTCGAGGACGAAATTATATGAAGGAGGGTAGAATGTAACACCCCAAGCTTATACGGTACGCTTCTCATTGAATAATGTGATAGCGTGTGTTGTACGCAACACCATGTTCTAACACACCATAACCAATCAAACTAGCCGTTATGAATAGTAATACCTACTTTTTGAAATTATATATATTTTATATTTTAAAATGGACTTCATTTTTTGATTAGGAATATCGAATTTAGCCTATGGTGAAATTTTGGTACTTTTCGTATAACTTTCATATTTTGATGAATAGTGAAAATTACTAAATTTTAATTAAAAAACATTTTTAATCAAAATAATTAATAGTGATAAATTATGAATTTGAGTGGTTTTAAATTATATTTAGAATATATTTTTACCATTTAATATAATTTTGGTCATTGGATATAATTTTACAATTAAACCAAACTTTAACAAGTGTCAATCTTTTGATAGTTATTATCTCTTAAAAACACGCTTTTTGTTTTGACAGCGGGAATTAATTTTAAATTAATTTCTGCCACTTCTATGTCTTGAATTTAGAAAAATGGATTCCATATTTGGAATTAGTATGTCCAAATTGTGTAAATATGTAACTTTTATTTTTAGAAATTTTGAATAAATATTGCGGTAAATATTTTATTTACCATGGTTAAGGGTAAATCCGGTAAATAAGGGTTAAAAAATAATATTACAATAATACTAAATGAACATAAAACGTGTCCTAGAATTATTTTTTGATACATTTTCGACCATATACATCTTTGGGTCGATTTTGGGACCCCATGGTGCCACTTGTAGGTGATAGGGACACTTTTTTTAATTAAGTTAAAATGAATACAAAAATGACACAAGCATATATCTTTTAGAAAAACAATTTTTACATAGGGTTATATATGTTGGATTTTAGATTATAAATATTAATTAGAAAGATAAAAAGATTTCATATATAATGATATTTTATTTATAATTTTTAGACATTAAATATTTAAATTTATATATGACACAATGATGATGAATTAATTACTATAATAGTGAAAAATTAAAATAATTGATATTAAAATACCAAAATAAATATAATATGAAACTTTTAATGAATTAAACTAATTTTATAGGATAATATGATATATTAGGATTTATTTAATTGACTTTTTTCGAAGTAATCAATCTGTTATGAGTTTCAAAAAAATCAACTATTGAATAGTGTCAAAATTGACAAAAAAGAGTTCTTAAAACAAATATTAAATTATTAATTGATATTAAATTCCTAAAAAGCTAAGGTTCATCCAAGAGACTTATATCATGATAATTACATCATTAATGGACCACTTGGGGGTCGCTTGGATATATATAGTATGTTCACTAACCATATTATATAAAAATACAAAGAGACATTGTAAAAGTGAAACTAATTAACTTAGAGTTAAAACTTAAAGATAAGGATAATATAAGTAACCAAACCTGTCTAAATTATATTGGTTGAGTTGTTTTCGACCCATCCCCACCTTAGCCTTTGAATAATTAACTTTGGAGCCATTGGAAACCGAATATGAATTTATTATAAACTAATATCTCTAGCTTTTCCCAAGGTGCCCTCACCCCTCTTATAAAAGGGCACTCCTCCTTCTCATTTCTTCACACCTTCAAAGCCTTTTGGTTCGGCCAAACTCTGCCCAAATACTCTCCCAACGTCCCTCAATACAACCTAGAGGCCTTATTTTGATTATAAATCCAACCTATGGTGCCCTTTTGATCAAATCAAAAGGAAGAACCCGAAGAAGAGGTAATGATTTCACCACCCTTTTCCAAGTTCCTTTCTTCTTCCACTTCTTATTCCTTTGTTGTTACCATTCTAAAATAATAACTCCAGCATCAAATATATACTGTGATGTTATTATAAATATGGTACAACCATATTCAGTATTCTATCCACCCTTTGAATAACATGTCACCATACGTGCATACGTACGGCTTACCGTCTCCATGTCGTGGTGTAATTGTTATTCAATATAATATTATTTGTATGGGTATAATAATGATGTGTAAATCATGTAAATAATAAATATAACATGTTAGTGGTTCTGTATATATTATATACCATCCATTTATATATTATTTTAATATCAAAAGAATGATATTGTCGCTCGTGCGTACGTACGGACTACCGTCTCCACGAACGCGATGAGATTCATTCTCCACCGTATCCATTCAAGTATAATTATCATTTGAGGATTTAAAAATGATGTTTAAGGACTTGATATCATTCTGGATATGAATAATATACAACCGATCCATTACAAAAATGTCTTACGTAACAAAACATATAAAAGAAAACAAGTAAGTTAACACCCGAAACAACGATAATACTAATATATTATTATCAAATCAATATTAAAAGATCATATATGAAATCATATTAATGTATATTATTCTTGTATAATTTAATAACAATTATTTCACCATTATATAGTAGTTTACCCTACCCCAACCAAGGAAAAGTACAAGGTAAGGGTTATTTCACAATCTCTTCATTATCCGAGGTTGTTTATATGTAATAATCTACTGGGATCTATTTATCATCCACACCCATGTTTTCTTAAAAATGTATTTCAAAACATTTTTATTATTTACAAGAATATTTCTTAAAGTCATTTATACCCTTTTTTGACTTTTTATAAGAGGAACATTTCCGTCATTTTCAAAACATGGTCCTTTTTAACTTTTTCGACAGAATTAAGGTAAGAATGATGTTTTTAACTTATACGGCGGGTGCGGCTATTTTCCGCCGTTATAAAATCTTGAAAGCTTTACTTACAATCTTATAAGAATATTTTCAAAGAAAATGTTTTATTTTATATGTCTCTTAAATGATTTCAAAAATAGAAAGAGATATTTCTCTAAAAAGAGTTTTGATTTCATCTATGTCAACATCCTATGATGGATTTTACGCTTATTTGAAGTTGATATATTATGATACAAAACTTCTATATTGTATTGAAGGTTTTGTGATATGCTTGACTGTGGATGTGCTATTTTTATACCATTCATAGTTTATGGTGAAATTATTGACATTTCGTATGCTAGTTTTAATACAAATGTTTATGTTATGTTTAAACCTTTTCATATGGGAATGCATTGGACTTAATATGTGACGGGTGGAGCCCGCTATAGCTCCTCGATGCATCGGTAGGTCTCATGTGACAAACTAGTGTCTTTGCACAAGGCCTTGGCAAAATCGTATTTTTAGTCTTGGCACGAGGCCTTGGCTATGTGGTTATGATAGTCTGGCATTATGCATTCCAACATTATGAAAGTGGTTGTTGATATTGCATGTGATTATTCGATTAGTAGAATATCCATGTGTACAAGTAAATGGCATTATTTCATTTTACTTTTTCCATACTATGTTGAAGTTCAAGTTTAAAATGCTTTTGTTTTAATAATGCATTGCCTTAAATGTTTATGCTTATTTTGAATGTTCCGCTATATTTTTATCCTTACTGGGCATTTGAGCTCACCCCTTTTCTATGTTTTATTTTTTCCAGAATATGATGAAGTAAGTTATGAATGACCTGCAGGGATATTATGAGGGGATAATAGTGTGGACTGTGGAGACATTATGTTGTTGTTGTAGTTTTTCATTTTATGATGTAATGTAAAACTTATGAATATATCTAGTGTTTCCAAGTCTACTAAACCAATCGGTCTTTCGAGATTTGATCTTTCTTGTGATCATGCCAATGTTATGTAATAATGCACCAACTCTAGGTAACTAGGGTCGGGGCGTTACAGCCAACATTGATAAAAACAAGATATTTAACACAATTGGAGTATATTGGAAATGGAGGATAACTACTAACCATGTTAAAAACAATTTATCCATTATCATTTATTTGTGAATAGAGAATGACTAATTATGGTTAATCGTGGATGATTTTCAAAAAATAATACCAATACAAAAATATCATCTGATGTTATTTGGGGCGTGTACCCATGATGGTAGTTGAGATAGTGTGGCATGGAATGATTCCATTTAGGGGGACCATTCAGATGTGTAATTTGACGGGGATCCAAATAAAGAGATAAACGATACATGGGGATGAACTTGTGGAATGTTCCAATGGATTTACACACACACTTAACTATTCTATCATTGATTTGAGACCATATGTTTGGATTATCATTCTGAGAAATATTTAGATTGATCATCAAATGGGATTTTAATGACAGATTCCATGGTATTGTTGATGAAAATGAATGATTTTTAGGTGACCAGAACCGAAGGGGAAATATGTATTCTCAATGAAGAACCTACAATAGATAACAATTTTAACTCATACAATGAGGATGATGTACACATGGTTTAACATTATATTCTGATCAAGATGGACATGTCGTTTAACATCATATTATGAGGAAGTCGGAAGAAATGTTTATCGTCATATGTTTTGGATGGTATAAGTGTAGTGTAACATCATATGGTGTTGTTGTTGTATCACATAGTTCAATATCTTGTGATTGGGACGTGAGACTCACAATGAAGAACACCTTTCCAACAAAGGTGTTTGGGAAGTAATAGTGTAACAAAATGGGGAAAATCCCTAGAGGGGATCACGAGGTAGAGGGATTGTAATATTTGGAACATTATTTTTCATGAAAATATAGTTCTCGTGTGAAAATCATAGTTTCTTTTGAGGTCCATAGTGTGTCCCTTCTAGATTTGTACCTATTTCTTTTTATCCCATAATTTTTTCCAAGTCAAGAGTGGATAATTACCATGGGATTCTCACTCATGATCACCTTTACATATTAATTTTCAATGTAACATACATCAGGTCCTCATTACATAGATATTTTAATCTCATACTAGTAAAACCCAGATATTGCAAATAGCTTAGGGTCATAAGAATGAAAAAGTCAGGTTTCATATCTTTTATGGTCACAATGCTACGATGTTTCTTCATAATATATTGTTATAGGGATTGATCCATGGTTTTTGAAATATTTTAATGACTTAATTCTTGTACCTGAGGTCAGATTTCTCTCTAAAAGGTTACTATGTTGTTGGAGGCTACAAAAACAACAGAAATGATGTTCTTAGGAGGACTTTAACCAAACAAAAGAATTTTAAAAAATTCTGAAACATATTATAGTTGTATTACTCAGAACAAAGGGTGGATCATATCACATGTATATGTGTGTGTATGGAAGATTCAACTTGACATTAATGGAGGTGTCTCAAAAACCAATCTATAAAACAGATCTTGGATAAATAATACACACAATTTATGGTTGTGATTCTGGGAAATGAGCTTCATAGTTTAAGGTAGTTCAGTTTATATAAATTGAAAATAGTTTATGGACATAATTCTTAGACCATAGTAGGTACATATCAATGGGGTTTTCATGGAAGGTTTAGGATGTGAATCGATTTGAATTGAGGTATGTGGAAGCCCAACACCATAAGAAAAAATCACATAATGTCTTGCATCCAAATTTAATGTTGTGATTCTTGGATTTCAACTCTTATTTTATGGTCCTAGATTTTGGACCACAACAGATCACCTGTGTGACATGGATATTCTTGAGGAAAAAACCCTCACATTTCCTAATCCCTCTTGAGCTATACTCTATGCGAGAAACAAGGAGTTGTATAGAGACTTAATTTTATGTATTGGATGGAATAACAAATGGGAAAAGGTGACTGATAAATACCCTGGATTTGATTATAAATTTCAAAAATTTGATAGTAAGAGAGGATGATCGATGAATAGTGAACACCAATTAACTGTTTTAGAGATATAGGTTCTACACCTGAAACAATTTATAATGTATTGAAAAAATATAGGATTGACCATTGATAGATTTGAAACATAGGATCAACCGTCTTTTGCTAAGGACCCTTAATGTTTTAAGACCATAACCGTATGTGATCCATTATGGCTAGGTACCATTTTAAATAGGGATCTCATTCAGATTGGGAGGATAATAGTTATCCAAAAAAATTATGTTTGAGGTACCGAAGTGGTAGTGGGGAATATCCGAGGGGGAATATTGGTATCCCTAAGACAAGTTCTACCACATGCTCAAATTAATTGCACAATAATTCTTGTAGTAGATGTGCATGCCTCACTAATAGGGGGAAGACCCATAAATTATTCAATGGTATTTATTGACACCTGATGAGTTATTCAAAAATCAATATGTGTCCGATGAAAATGGGAATCAAGAAAAAATTAGTTATTGGATGTGACATGGTTGGAGGTTGATAAAGGGGTGGTTTACTCTCTAGTAAGAACATTAAATAATGTTGTATTGGAGATAAAAACCAACCAATGTTCACTACTGGAAATTTAGGATATAGCCACGGTTAAAACTATGGCTATAGGTTATTGCCACGGTTTGAAACCGTGGCAGTACATGAAGTCGCGCAAAGCCTATAGCCACAGTTTTGAACCGTGGCTATATAGTGTTATCCAGGGTTTAAAACTGTGTCCATAGGGCTTGAAATTTCATAAAAAAACCACATCCCCCCCTGAACATCCCCCCTGGATAGCCCTTTCACCCCTTGGACAGCCCCCCATGCCCCCCCGGACAGCCCCCTTGCACCCCCCTTGGACAGCCCCCTTGCACCCCCCCAGACATCCCCCTTGCACCCCCTAGGAATCCCCCATTCCCCCTAGACATCCCCCATGCACTCCCCCTGGACAGCCTTTTCACCCACCTGGACAACCCTTGCACCCCCTAGATAGCCCTTATTCCCCCTGGACAATCCTTTCACCCCTAGAGAGCCCCCCTACACCCCATTCCATTCATGGACAACCCCTCACACCCCACCCCCCTCTTGGACAGCCCCCTTGCCCCCCCCCCCACTCCTATAGTATCCCGCCACCCCATCCTATCCCTACAGCCCCCCCCCCCCGGGCAGACCCCCCTGGACAAACCCTTTCCCACCCCCCACTCTTACAGTAGCCCCCCTCCCTACAGCCCCCCCTTGTGCAGACCCCCCCCAGCACACCCCCCACCCCACCTTACACACCCTCCCTGGATAGCCCCCTGCACCCCCCAGGACAATCCTTAAACCCCCTGGATAGACCCTTGCACCCCTGGACACCCCTTTCACCCCCCTGTACAGCCCCCCTGCACCACCATACCCCCTAGATAGCCCCCTTGCAACCCCCAACTCCGGCAGTAGCCCACAACCCCACCCCCTCCCTGCATCCCCCCTGAGAGATGAGTGGAGAATACCCTTAAGAAGCTGCCAGATATATTTATTCCATGCAAATCTAGAATTTCTGGAAAGTTCTTGAAAAAATCATTTATGAGATATGCATTTCTCTCATCCCTGTTAATGAACGAATAAAGTATGATATTAAGGGGTATAAATTGAATTAATCAATGACAAGAAGTGGAGGAAATTTGTGTTCTCAAGGATGATTTCTAAAACCTACTACATGTACTTGAATGTTTTTATCATTTGTATTGAGATGAGTGAAAGATCTCAGATTGTAAATGAGGAAGATAGGTTATTTCATGCCAATATGTAGATGATAAATGTCTTTCAAGTTAGTTGGAGTAACCATGCATATTGATGAGACAATTAAGTGCTAGACAACGTAGAAGGTAGTTGGAAGTTCCCATGCTTTTTGAGAAGGAATATGAAGTTCTCAAGTAAATGTGTTAGTATACGAATCCTAAATCACCCCCATGAACCCCTCCCCTTGCAGGCCCCCTTCCCACCTTGGACCGACACCACTCACCCCCTGGACAGACCCCCCCTCCTGGACACCCCCTCCCTCTTCGACAGACCCCCTGGACAACCCCACACAGATACCCCCCCCCGAAAAGCAACCCCTGCTGGACCCCCCCTCGTGGACACCCCCTCCCTCCAAGAAAAATCCTCTGGACAACCCCACCCGGACAGCAGCCCCCCCGAACAGCAGCCCCCCTCCACCCCCCTGAACAGACCCCCCTCCTGGAAACACACCTGGACAGACCCCCCCCCCCCAGGACAACCCCACCCGAACAATAGACCCCCCTGCTGGACAACCCTTGCACCACCCCTGCATGACACCCCCCTCCTGGACCCCCCTCCATTTTGGAAACCCCCCTCCCTACTGGAAACCACCTTGGACCACCCCACTCAGACAGCAGCCCCCCCCCCCCCCCTCCTGGAAACCCTATACCGTTGTGCTGCCTTTGGGTCCATTGTGGGTTTTTGGTGCCAAATTTATCCATTGGAAAGGGATAAAAATGTAGAGTAGATTTTTTGGCTGGTTCTCAACTTGTGTGGGTCATGGAGGAGATGTTCTTGTGGGGGTTCTCATTGTTATTAATGTGTTGGGAGGGTGTGGGATGTTTATATTGCAAGGATCTTGTGCACAGGATGCCTGATTTTAGTGTGTGGGGATGATTCTAGAGGGGCTTCTAGTGTGGTGTGGATAGAGTCACATGTAATTATTCTAGGTGCATTTGTAGAGGATAGGGTTTATAGTGTGGGTGATTCAAGCGGGGATTTCTAGTTTTTGGTTGATTGGTTTCTTTTTGGTTTATGGTTTTCCTGATACTTGGCTAAATGTTGGGAATTTGTTGTGGATGGTTGTGGCTGAGTTTGTGGTTGACTGGTTGGGCGTTCCTTTGGTGGTTGGTCTTTTTCATATGGTGATGTTAGGATTTGGTTTTCTTGAGTCGTTGAGTGGTCGAATGTGGTGGTCTGGTGTCATGATATTGTAGAATGTTTCCTTGGGATCAAGGTTCATGAAGTGGTAGGTGGTTCGAGTTGTGTATGGACTAGTGTTGTTGTTCCTAGTGGAAGGTTTTCTTTATTGGATGGGTTCTTTCCCGCAGCCTTTTGGTTTGTAGTAGCTATTCTGGTGTGAGTGGCTAGGAGGGTAGGGTTTTGTTTGGTGTTTGGTGGGATGACTACAATTATTGGTGTTTAGTGGAGCGGTGTTGTTGTTGGGTGGTAGGTGGATGGTTTGTGGTTTTGTAAGGGTACAAGAAGGTGGGTTTGATTGATGGTGTTTATTGTAGGTGAGTTTAGTGGTATGTTGTAGGGATTATGTTATTCTAAAACTATTTAATTTTGGTGACCAATACCAACAAATATTGGGTCATATTTCATAGGAGGGGTGAGGGATTTTAGGATCTGAACCTTCAGAGAAATTTCAAGAAGAAGATAATTCATTGTTTATAATAGATTGCCAAGTTCAAGAAAAGAGAAAAAGTATTAGATAAAACATCTCTAATATAGAACCTGAAATATATTACCTCAATATATGGAATAAAATTTGGGGTAAACATAGTTTGAGGCCCTTGTAATATGGTATAGTTAGAGAAAAAAACCTACATTTTTGGGTACTACAGTTCTTGCACAAAACATAGTGGTTTCAATATCTAGTCAAATTACTAAACCATAGAACATAGAATAGAAAGAGGCTTTTATTATCAATCATGATGAAAATAATAATCAATGTTATTTTACTAAAGAAAAAGTTAAAGACAATGATAAAATAAATCATCAAGATCAACTAGTAGTCTTTGATAATAAAATGATAGTCTAAATCTAATCAATTCCTATAATAGATGATTACTTAGACACGGAACTGTTTATTCATACTGATATTAAATTGGTTTTTGAGACTGAATTATTTGCCTCTATTTAGAAAATTGGAGATCAATCCTATCCCACTGTTGATAGAGGCCAATCATCTAACGAAAATGATGAACAATATTTTGATTCATTGAATACATAATCGATGGATTTCTTGATCATTTTAAGAAGATATGAGAATAAAATTCACGTTCTCACAGTGAATTAAAGGCTTTAATAAAATCATTTGAAGATTTAATAAATTAAACTATTCATGGAGATGAGATTGAATCTATACAGAGTCATCTTACTAATCTATGAGTCATTTCTAGTTTATCCCAGCTTTTCTAGTTTCACCCCTTCAATGTTTCCTTTGATGTTAATTGAGTTAAATGCCATATTTTGAGAGATTTTGGGTTGTTTCGAATGGTAGATATCACATAAAAACCTGAATATATTATGACTCATAATCCATGTCTTCATAGTCATGATCATTCTTTAATGGACTTTGAAAAAAAATTCACCTTACATTAAGGATCCAGCCTTTCTAAAGTCCAAATCCTCTCTTCTATTGAACCCTTTTTTTTTCTCCTGGATCACCCAAAACCTCTCTCCCTTGAGGAGAAATGTGGAAATTATGTTTTAGTATGTTTGGTTCTACCATGGATTCTTTCATTCTACATGGAAGACCACTTATTTTTTACACAAGGAATAATTGTTTTTCATCGTTTGTTCCATGTAGGGGTTCCCTTTTCTATCTTTTATTTTTTATCAGGAAGGGTTGGTGTGAGGATATATTCTCATGAAAATGGATGAAACCATATTTATTGATGTAATAAATGATATGATATAAATATGATGATAATGGTTTCATTTTTTTTTGAAAATTAAATTTCTTCCATGTTTTGAATTGTTCTAGGCATAGGACTTCTGAAAATTATGGCTATTGGTGGTCTCTGTTTGCACACCGTAATCATGAATTCTTGTTGTCAATATTTTGATGAACTATTTTGAACATTAAAAACATGATATATAATGTATATATATTAAATTAAATGGATTCCTTTGATCAAACATTCTATATGATACCCCCTAATTTTTAAAGTAGAATTAGAGCGTGACTGTTGAATAATCATGGTACTATTGCTGGGGATGTGTGTTGTGGGTGGTTCTGTTCAGCCATGTGTATGTGTTTATCATGTGTGAGTGTGGTTGGGACTATGGGGTGGTGCAACTTTTTTAATGACCACTCATTTTGAGATATTTATTGATTTTGAAATGGATGAACTTTTTATGTAGTTGGACTAAAACTGTGTGGCCTTGTTGTAGGATTGAGTTGTGTCTTTTTAATGTTTATGGTTGTGTTGAGTTTTGGGTTATTATGTTGTGAGGATGATGAGTTGGTATTAATTAGGTGTGTTGGAGGGTTTTATTATTTAGAAGAAGGAAAATACAGAATTAACTTTATGAATGATGGTGGGGGTGGTTGAACATGTATTCAAAATTGGGTTATTTGTAGGGGGACTTCATGTTGGGTAAGTTTTGTTTTGCTGAGTGTGGTGATTTTGGTGTAGTGGGAAAGACAATTATGTTTTAAGAGAGAAGGTTTAGTATAAGTATAGTGTTACCTTGTGTGGTCCTTTATCCTGATGATTCTAGGGACTATTTTTTTATGAATGCTTGTTAAAATGTATTCATTTACCTTGTACCATCATTTTTGTTTGGATTTGGCTGTGGTTGGGATGGTTTGTTGGTCTTAAAACATTTTCTGTGTTTTTTGTTTTTTATTGTAGGGATGGAATAAATGAATAAATGAATAAATGAATAAATGAATATATAATATAGAATAAAAAATGGTTAATTAAATTAGTTGGGGGTATGTTTTGAGTTGTGGATTATAGTGAAACATCCTTCAATTATTGACTAGTAAATGTGACCACTATTCATGGTGGTACATGAATGTAGGGTTGGAAGTGAGGGTAGTTTTTGTGTCTTATGATTGTTGATTTGAAAATGCAATGCTCAAGATGGTTGTTTCGTGTATATATATATATAGGTAGTTCCTTGTGATTTATATACATAGCATACTAGTGTTGATCACTATTTTCAGAACACCCCATTATTATGGGAGAGGTTGTGACATCCCAAAATCCTAGTGGGATGATGGATATATAGTATTGGATCTTCTCTACTCCCCCTTCTAGAATTTTGTATCCCCATACTCTTCAGGTAGTTTTTGTTTGGTTTTGATGCAAAAGTGTATGTTGGTGATTTTTTCTTCATAGGTGTCTTCATGATGAGATATGATGTACCATATTTGGTGTCTTCAAGATGAGATTGTGGTTTCATTCACTAAGTTTATGTGGGAACGATGTGTTGTGGTCGTAACCCCAGTGTTTTTTTGGTGGGATTCAGTATGTGGCCCAGTTGTGCCTGAGTAGGTTGTGATAGTGGTTCTAGTAGAATAGCATGGTAGAGTGATAAAATTCACCGCTTGGGAGGAGTAGATAACTAGTGGGGGTGGTTCTTGGTACCCTCATATTGATGTCCTTACTAATTTACCTTACTTGACTTGTATTATTTGGTGAGTTTGGTAGGACGATTTTGTGGTGGAAATCATACCTTGCTAAGTGCTTTTATGATTCTGTTGTAATTATTATAAGTGAATTATTATTCTTCTCCCACTTCTACACGAGTGACTTTGGTTTTCCAATTGAGTATACCTATATTCTCACCCTATGTATATAAAATTGGATTCAGGTTTCAAGGGATATTTCATGGATCATACTTGACCTTACTAGCTCAAATGTTGGGGATAATTGATGTGTCACAAATGAGTTTTATTTTGGTACTTATTATGGTTTTTTCATTTTATTTCATGCAGTTTTACATTAAACATACACATGAGATGGATTTTTTATTCTTGTATATGTGTCTTGGAGTATTTGTAAGTTGATACATCTTATATCCTGATCATTATTTCCTTACAAAGGTACATTCCTACCATCTTATGTAAATTTTTACCAACCCATTGCACTAGTCACCACCGCGGCATGTTGGCCCGGTCAAGCGACATCTGCAGGGCATCATCTTCCGGCCAGGAGCGAAGGGAGTAGGAGGAGGCGGGGAACCATTCTGGTCATCTCCCTGCCAGAAGAAATTGTGATTAGTTATTCTCAACATTGAACATAAGATTCATGGAATACTATCAGTGCAGATTGTTGTGGGTTGTCGTCCTGGAGCAGGGCCAAATCACGGCATGACAGTGACATGACCATGGTGTGACCGCGGCATAACCGCAGCGTGTCGGCCCGGTCCAGCGACATCCGTGGGGCAGCATCTTCCAGCCAGGAGCGAAGGGAGAAGGAGGAGGCGGGGCAACATTTCGGTCATCACCCCGCCGGTAGAAATTGTGATTAGTCATTCTCAACATTGATCACAAGACTAATGGAATACTATCACTATGAACATCCTCGATGTGTCATCCTGGAGCAGGGCCAAATCACGGCATTACCGCGGTGTGACCGCGTCGTGACCACGGCGTGACCGCGGCGTGACCGCGGCGTGACCGTGGCGTGACCGCGGCGTGACCGCGGCGTGACTGCAGCGTGACCGCAGTGTTTCGGCCCGACCTAGTGACATTTGCGGGGCATCATCTTCCGGCCAGGAGAAAAGGGAGCGGGAGGAGGCGGGGAAACATTCCGATCGTCACCCCACCGATAGAAATTGTGATTAGTCAGTTTCAACATTGATCACAAGACTCATTGAATACCATCACTATGAACCGCCGTGGGGTGTCATCCTAGAGCAGGACCGAATCATGGCATTACTGCGGCGTGACGGCGGCGTGACCGCGGGGTTACCGCGGCCGGTCGGCCCGGTCCAGCGACATCCACGGGGCCGCATCTTCCGGCCAGGAGTGAAGGGAGTGGGAGGAGGCGGGGCAACATTCCAGTCATTGCCCCGCCAGAAGAAATTGTGATTAGTCAGTCTCAACATTGATCACAAGACTCATGGAATACTATCACTGCGAACCGCCGGAGGGTGTCATTCTGGAGAAGGGAAAAATCATGGCATTACAGCGGCATGACCGCGGCATGACCGCGGCGTGACCACGACATGACTACGGCGTGCCTTCCCGGTCCAGCCACATCCATGGTGGAGCATATTCCGGTCAGGAGCGAAGGGAGTGGGAGGAGGCGAGGCAACATTCTGGTCATCGCCCTGCCGGTAGAAATTGTGATTACTCAGTATCAACATTGATCACAAGACTCATGGAATACAATCACTGTTAACCGCCACGGGGTGTCGTCCTGGAGCAGAGCCAAATCATGACATTACCGAGGCGTGACCACGGCGTGACCGTGGCATGATCGTGGCGTCTTGGCCCGGTCCAGCGACATCCGCGGGGCAGCATCATCCGTCCAGGAGCGAAGGGAGTGGGAAGATGAATATTAAAGACTCAAACCAAATCTAAATATGATACAAATAACTATCACTACTCTTTGGTTTAAAAGACATCACACCGCTATTGGAAGGGTATTATTATAAAATCCTGGTATTTCTCAATCACATAATTTATTTAATTGTATTTAACATTTATTCTAAAACTCATTCATCACAAATCAAATGCAATAATTTAAGAAACTAGATGAATATAACTATGACATTGATTTTTCACAGACAGCGCACCTCCGTTGGAGGGGTTTTATTATAAAAACATGACTTTATCTAATGAAACAATTATATTAAAGAACACTTATTCAAGATATGAAATTCAATATAATTAACATGAACAAAGAATGAATCTAAATTCAATTTAATGCACTCTTGAATTAATGAGTCTTGAAGAGGGATCCTACCTCAAGGTGGAACCAAACCGTCCACTTCGGCTTTTGGAGCTTTCTAACTAAAAGTCTTTACTCCCCCACTAGGTATACACACCTTCACACATTAAATGTATTTTATAGAAACCTTCAAATTAAATGGGAAATATCTCACATAAAATTTAAAGAGGAAGGTGGAAAACATAAAAAACATTTTAAAAAAGTACAAACATGAACCTAGATGTTTGTTTATGCTTCCAACTACAGTATGATTTGATCTTTCAACAGGTTCATGAGGTGCTGTCCAGCTTTTTTCATGCCCAGAAAACACAAGAAAAATGTTATTAAATAGTAAAATACCTAAAGGAAATAAAAAAAGAACAGGGAAAAGAATTTTTAGGTTTAAACCCCGAACATGGGATGTTGTTAACCTGTCCACAGCTAGACAGTTCCAACAATATTTATAATTGTAATTCATGCCCACATTGAATGCATTCAAATTCATGGTAATCGAAATAGTATTTTTTATACGCAATGTTAGGAGCATTTTATCTTAAGACAACTTAAAATAATCAATTCCGATTGCATGGAAAGATGATCCAATGATACTTTCAATTGATTTATATATATTAAGGTGTATTCCATTCTAAATGAAATAATAAGAAAGAAATTCATTCCATCAAAAAGAATATAACTCTTTCAAAACATTAGAAGTCATATACATTGCATTTACCACGAGATTTTACCCTATATAACTAACCATTGACTTGTGAACTAAAATATCAGTTTTTGTACAAAAACAACAAGAAAATATCAATAACATTAGGAATGATTCCATGAAAAATACTAAAAATTCCCTCTTCATTTTTCCCACTCACTGTTAATGAAATTCCATAATGAAATATTTAATGTAATAGGTTAGAGCCTTATTGATTCAGTTATAGGAGGCTATTATAGTGATACAACAGTAAAGGAACTCAATACATTTACAATATAATCTACATGAACTTTCATTAAAATAGAATCATAGGTATTGTGATATTTCTAATAATGTTTCAGTGATATTTGATTTGAGACCCCAAATAATAGAATTTAATGAAAATAATTTCAAATTCTCATATCAAATTCATAAGGAAACAATGTGGAATTCATCAACTATGGAATGTATAGTCATAGTTCCATTAATTTCATGAATATTAACATTCTAGGAACAACTTCACCACTAGACCAAATTGAGGAAGTATATTACAAGGGTAACTATATGACACATTAAGTGAGATATGATCCCTTTTGAAATAGCTATAACCCCTGAGGGTATAAATATCTAAATATTTTTTTGGGAGTAAGGAGATCTTAAATAAGTTGGTCCTTCTGTAGTCAATGGTAAATAATTAAGAAATTAAAGGAATCAATATAAAATATAAAGGAATCAATCTTGAAATTCATCCCAAGAGGATACAGGGACTTAGAATACATTAAAAAAGATATATGAGATAGAAAATAATGAAATCAATAATTATTTTATGAAATCCAAAAAACCAACTCCTCTCAAGTCCTGATTAGTTAATTCAGGGTAGTCATTCAAGTATCCATAATCTGAAAATGAAAGTGGGGTGGATTTCATGGTAAAACAAAAATGATATATAAGGGGGATATTCCTAATACAATTGGGGAAAATTCAATACAACGATTCTTGTAAATTACTAGAAGAGGAGGATAAATAGTCTAGGAGATTTATATTCAAGCTAGATAACAGAGATGTAAAGTATTATAAGCCACCAACACAATTTTCAAAAAGATGCAGATAAATTGATATTAATAGAGATAAATACTACTTATGAATTATTGAAATGATTTAAAATGATAAATTTGTTATTCCATTTTAAGAAATACGTTCCAATATTCCCACAAATACTAAGTTCAATAAGAACATTATCACAAATAGGAGTCTGGGATAATTTTATATTCTTTCATTTATAGAAAAATAAAATGTTTTAATTCTATAGAAGATCTCATTAAAGCCTAAGGATCCTCATAGTTTCAGAATTCCCTATGAGTTTGAAAGGAAAATAACATTTACTTATCAAGTAGATTTGGTATCCAACGTTATTTTAATCCATTTGGTAGTTAATTATAAATTGGATATGGGAGATATTGATCCCATAATAGTGGATTTACAATTAGTAAATATATCCATCACTTACCTGATAGGAGTAATTGAATACTTACAAGAGATATTTTAAAAGATTATACTACTAGGTGATTTTCTATTCCCAGACATGAAAATTGATAGAGAAGTACCCATCATCCTTGGAAGACCCTTCCCAGATACTGGAGGTATCTTGATAGATTTTCCACAAGGAATGCTAACTTCTGAAGCTGGAGAAGATAAATAGATACAAAATGTATTGCGGGTTGTGAAACATCCACATAAATTGGTTGATTATTTAACAGTTTATGTGATTGATATGGAACTTTAAAACGATCTATGAAATTAGTTAAACATTGTAAGAGATAGAATATATGAACTCATTAATGGTATAAAATACCCACCTGAGAAAATTGAATAGTGTGATGATCAATATAATGATTACTATCACAAACATACATTTGGGTATTTAAGGGATGAGTTGCATGAAGAAAAATTGGTGAGGAAACTATCAGACTATAATCCATCAATATTTTATTTGAATAAATTTCCACTAAAATTGAATTATGAATATATGGGAGATAATGAGACACAACCTATGATTGGGTTAACTAAATTAGAGATGAAACAAGAAAATAGAGAGTTTAGGATGCACACTAGATAAGAAAAATACATCCACTGGATATACTATAATAGAAAAAATAATGATTAATTCCTTCCATTTTAATACATAATATACAAATAGAAGATAATGTGATGCCCAATATTGAACCAGTAATGGAATCCAAATAATTAGGGTTAAAGATTCAAACGAATTTCGTATGACGTGCGATATAAGGGAACCACAATACCTGTAGATTACCATGATGAGAAGGTTCACATTTCTGAATGGTCGCGGTGAGGGTGAAATCAGGTGTGATGCGATGCAGGAACTGCATGGTAGTAGTCGGGATCACTAGTAGAGGTAGATGTAGTAACGAAATGGAGAGTAGTGAGGAGACTACGGTAGAATGATATTTCCTGAACGATAGGGTATAATGTCAGGATCTAGAGAAGAAGTAGGCATGAGTGGGATGACGAGTATGGAGTAGCCCGAGGCAGAGCAGCTGGAGGTGGAGAGGCTAAAGGAGGTGCTGCTGGAGGTGGAGCTGCCTAAGGCAGAGTGGCTGGAGGTGGAGGCGGAGGTGGATGAGGGACCAATCAGCCGCGGGAGAAAGTTTTGAGCGAAGGGATTGTGGGTAGTAGAGTAAAGCCCAGAGCGAGGGTAAAAGAATTTAGGATTTATTACCGTAGGCTTCTTTATTCCGTGGATATATTCAATCTAATGCCACAATTTTAAAATAATTGTGGCTATATCTCACTCTACCTCAAAGGTTTCAATCCACACACAAGAGGATCCTTATATATATGCTAACATTCATAAGAATGGGCTATGTTTTGTTACTGTTTCTTTGCATAGCATGAATCCCTATCCACATACACAACCTATCACGCGAAAGAATACAGAAAAGAAATATAGTTCTTGTGAAGACATTGAGTCAAATAAAACCACATAACGATATATTCAGAATGAGTTATACTAATAAAAGGGATGAAAAGAATGACTGGGGAGGAATCCATTTCAAAAGGACCATCAGCATTTGAGAAATAATATTGAAAAAACGAGGTCCAATGGCCATATACACCAAAAGCCTGTACTAAAAAGAATATCATCGTGGTCATCGAATGAAAGGACCAAAAGTTGTATTGCATTGAAATTGATTGTAATTACCTGTTAATGTCATCAAGGATTATGATGTTTAATTGTGTCTTATAGGCATCCTCAAATACCTGAAAAGAACATGTGAAAAAATGACTTAAAGTATTCAGTATACAAGTTCCAAATTCAATAATCATAAACAAATGGAAACGTAGTTGATTTTAAACCATGAAAATTTGTGCACATTTACTGGCCTTCTCACCACAATCATTGATTCAGCTGAAACCTGACCATATAAAACCCAAAAAAAGTTTAAAACACAAATAGACTTAAGTGAATACATGCGAGAATGAAAGGAAACAATGAGAATTATTAAAATTAACTTAAAATCTTAAAATATGGGAAATCACTTTCAATACCAACGGTGTCTACACATCCCCTGCCCCCTTGCACACCCCCCGACCCCCAGTGCCCCCTTGCACATCCCCTGCCCCCTCTGCCCCTTGACCCGTGCCCCCTGCCCTCTTCCCAAGCCAAGAATAATCCTTCCATGGTCTTGGAGAAGCCCGTGCGCTATCATCATGTTAAAAAGAAAATCTCACACGAGGGAATAAAGAAATCTATGTTGCCCAAGGCTGCTTGAAAATCCAGAAGTGCATGCATCAAGAGTCCATCCAGACATGGAGCTAAATTGGAAAGGACAAACTGGTTGAGAAAATTTTCTCAACCCAAAAAATCACATTGATGATCCAAGACATCCACATTAGTCCCTAATTATTTTTTTGTTATTAGTGTGCCATACAATGCAGGGAATTGAAATTGAAACTTGTTCTCAAGAGGAGAGAAAATGAAGGGAAGTAAGCTGGAATAACTATTCCAGATCTGAAAAACATTCACCATATTGGAATGATTTATCAAATGGTATTCCAAAGAACATCATAAGGAATGATCTTCCTTGATGGAGTAAAGATAGTGTGTCTCCTCGATGGGGAGATGAGTGGAGAATACCCTGGAGAAGCTGCCAGACTTATTTATTCCATCCAAATATGGAATTTTTGGAAAGTGATTGAAAAATTCATTGATGTGGTATGAATTTCACTCATCCCTGTTAATGAATGAATAAAATATGATATTAAGGGAGAGAAATTGAATTAATCAATGATAATAAGTTGAGGAAATTTGTGATCTCAGGGCTGATTTCTAAAACCTGCTACATGTACTTGAATGTTTTCAACATGTGTATTGAGATGAGTGCAAGATCACAGGTTTTATTTCCAAAAAGAATGAAGATATCAATTGGAATCATTTGGTTTCAACTTGAAGACATATGAACATCCCCTAAATGAATCATGTGAACTAGAATATGTTGGTATCATGTTTAGTTTTTTAATGGGACAAATTTTTTTTCTAAAACAAACCCTCATATTTTCTACACCAAACATGGATCACGTAGTATTTGAATAGAATAAATGATGGAACATTGTTTAAGAATGAAGTGATACCATATTCTTTCATGAAGTTTGTATTTATTGTATATAAGGGGAGAAAATAAATTGAGATAAGTCAATGAGAAAAAGATGAGAGAAGAAAATTAAAGAACATCTTGACATACCAATTTCTAGATTGGTATTGACAATAAACACAAAGTGAAAGATTATTAAATCCACATTGTTTTTGTTTCATAGTTTTCAATGAGGGAGACAAGTTGTTTCATTCCAATATGCAGATGATAAATGGTATGCATGTTAGTTGGAGTACCCAAGCATATTGATGAGACAATTGGGAAATGGAAAACATAGAAGGGAGTTGGAAGTTACCAAGCTTGTTGAGAAGGAATATGAAGTTCCCAAGCAAAGGTGTTATTTTGTGAATCTTATATGAGGCTTGAAGAATTATCCTGAATCTTGGAAGTGATGTAAACCTCCACCATTTATTACGTCACAATAAAATGAACAAAAAAAGGAAGTGTTTCCAACCCCCTCACCAGCCCCCCTGCAGACCCTCCTAGACACCCCCCTTCCAGTCTCCCTCCCAGTCCATATTTCTCTTATATAATTTACAAATGCCCATGAATCTTGTTCTTGATTCCATACCCATGTGGAAATCAGTTAATAATGCCACTTTCTTCCTTATCAATGTAACAACCTAATGATCAAATTTTACTAGAATTTGTATTAAATCGTATATTTAGACAATCTCATAAATATCTCTCTCATTTCTGGAAGTGAGGGAATCTTTTTCTTTCCACACATAAGTAAAGGATGGATCTTCAGTTATGATCTGGACATGAAGGCTTTTATATCTTCTTTTGTCCAGCCATATAGACATATAATGTTCATAATCTAAGGAATATTATTCTCATCACCTATATAATCCTAGCTTCATCACCAAAGTCATCATATCCTAGTCACCTATGGTATTTTAGGCTCACCACCTAATGAACTCTAGGCACATCAACTAAGGAATTCCATGCTCATCACCTATGGAATTCCATTCTCATCGCATGAGGAAAGATGGGATTATGTTGCATTAGGAAAGGTGAATCATCCTATTCTTATCACCTAATAAATCATATACCATTCATATATGGAAAGGTAGGGTCCTCTTGTTCTCATCACAAAACTCTAGTCATGATTTTGGGTCTAGTGGGGACTAGTCCCCTTATGCTCATCGCATATGTTTGGTCAAGATTTAAATTCCAATGGGGACTAATTATCTTATTATCCTCACATAAGACAAATAATGAAAGAATTCTCTATAATATCATCATATAACATATTCAAAATATTATGCTGACCAACCACTCATGGAAGGTCCATACCAATTCTGATATTTCCAATTTTAATCCCAATTCTGAGATTTCCAATTTTATTCCCAATTCATGTAGAATCCCAAACTTCTCGATAAAAAATTAAAATATCATCAGGATTTCACAACCCATAAAAAAATTAGTCAGTACATATAAGATATGGTTTGGGAGAGGAATGGGATACCCTTATCTATTTAAAAACGATATTTGGGTT
The DNA here is from genome assembly GCA_963277665.1 of Viscum album. Classification (NCBI taxonomy): domain Eukaryota; kingdom Viridiplantae; phylum Streptophyta; class Magnoliopsida; order Santalales; family Viscaceae; genus Viscum; species Viscum album. The sequence continues at coordinate 2,114,769,019 of OY728126.1, read as the reverse complement.
AATAATGTTTTATAGTATTCTTTGAGATTATTCAGTATGTAAAGTACATATTGTTATTATATTATCAAGGATATGTGGATGATATCTGTGAGATTCCTATGTGAGTGTGTGTGTGCGTTACACCCAAATATGGACCACCCAAAATTAACCCAAACATGGATTCTAAATGACCTCAAATTCACCTAACCATACACCAAATTCTTCTAACTAGTGTTGAGATCCTTGAATATTCATCAGGACATTGTTCTCTCTAATATAAGGCCTGAGGGTCATGGGCAAATCTAATGAAAATTTGGCATCACCAGTCAATATAACAGAGATCACAAAAAATTGTAGAAACAAAATAGAGATCCAATTAATCCCCCACATTCTGGACTAGAAATAAATAAATCTATATATTGCAGAAGATTAAAATAGCTCAGAAGAAATAACAGAAAAACAAAGAATAATATATAAATAAAATGGAAAGATCATTGATACATGCAAAATGATAACTAAAATAAAAATGGAATATGGACCAACAAACATAATACAGCCTAATAAACCCTTCTCCTCTGCAACTTACTAGACATCTACTATCTATACTAAATTAGGCTTCCTCCATGCCTTTGTCTCACCCTCCCACTTCTCCATATAGCCTCCAATTAATCGAACCTCCATTCCATTTCATCCCTCCCGTAACTGAAATCGCATTCCTCCGCGCGATACCACATACCCGCCCTCTTGTTTAGGGTTTCTCCCGTGCATCGCCGCTCTCCCAAAATACCTCTGGTCTCCTCCCTCTGCCGCCTGGCGACCCTCGAATAGCTTCCAATACTCTGCCCGCGACATCCAACCTCGACCAAAACTACCCTAACTTGCATCCTTCTCTATCGATGTCTATGTTCCCTCGCATTCTAAGAATAGTCGTGTACCCTCCATTGGTTATCATGGATTCCATCCATCTTCTGCGACTCCCCCCGTTCCATTCGTCATCGACCGAAACAACCCTATCTCACCTCCCCCTCTGTCGATGTCTATGTTCCCCCATATTCAGATATCAGTCGTGTTCCATCCCTCATCTTTCAGCGAATCCATCTGCCTTCTGTGACCCTCCTCTGCATATGCCTGCTTCGTTGCTTCCTATTCCTCCTCGGTGACCCTTGGTCTCTACATATCCATCAGGAAGGGTATCTTTGATTTTATTAAAATTTTATGGCATTTCATTCCTCTATTCATCCCCTTAGCTTTGCGCCTCTCTTCATCCTCTTTTCCCTTGTGACAGAAGACCTCCATTTCAATCTGGTATTTCTTTATCATCATCTACAAATATTTCGGCTATAGGTATGTTATTATTGGCTACATATACGTTCCAATTCCCACACGCCTCTCATCAAATGTTCCAATGTTTAATTTTTCAATCTTTTCTGATGTCCCTAAACTCAAACATTCCTATGAAGTAAACCACTATCCTGTATCAATCTTCTTTTGTAGTGATTTCGATTAAGTGGTTCTAGATACATGCATCTATTTCATTTTTTGGAGAATTTCTAGGATCTTAACCAGGTTTTTATTATGCTTTGCTTGCACTTTAAAGGATTAAATATTATTTCCTTAAGTTATTTTTCTGGTTTTTTATAATCCATTTTGTTGGTTGCAGCTACTATTTTTGAATCTTATTCTTGGGAATATTAATGGTAATGTCATTTTCATAGAAAGTGTTTTCATGTTTAAAATTTTGGAGCTATGAGTCTAATGAAAATTGTTAGTGATATGTAGAGATCGATTCAAGATGCGGAAGCTGTATTGACCTAGAAAACTCTTCCAACTATAGAATTAGTGTAGGTGCACCAATGGCAAGGACTAGAAACATATCTTAGATTTTTATTTGGATTAGTGTCTAAATGAAAGCTCACTTATATAAAAGTAATGGCATTGTTTTCTTTTTGTGGATTCTGATGTGTGGATTATTTTGATTTCAGGAGTTGGGTTCGCATCAAAAATCATGTATTTATATATGAAGGTATCGGTTCAATAAACATGTTCTTATTGAGTTTTACTTGACAGTACTTGAATTTGTATTCAATGGGCAGGTTTGAGTTCTTTTGGTTGTTTTTTCTGTTCACTAATGTTCAATTTCTATTGTTTTTTTCAACAAGAAAGGTTTTGATTTTTCACCTTCAATGTCAATGCCTTAGTTTCAACTTATATAAGTTATGATCTTGGAAGAACGTTTTTTATCCTCATTTAGTGATTTTTTTTCTTTATATTCATGATTAAATATTTACAGTTTTATTTTTTTGTTTTCAAATTGTTTTATAATTGTTTTCTCAGTGCATGTGAATATAGAAATATGAATTGGAAATAAATGCATGTAATTTGTCCTCAAATCGTGAATTTATCCTCCCTTTCGTCCAAAATATGAATTGATGTGATTTGTTTTCACTATTGACTCCACTTTATATTGTTTTTATGCAATAAATAACTTCTTTAGATAGCCTGCATGTCCATATCTCCGCAATAGGTGTGTTTTCCTAAAATTGTGGAATTAACCTCCCTTCCATCTGTAATTTTTTATTTGCATTTACACACTATATGAATGTATGTAGTTTTTCCTAAAATCGTGGAGTTAAGCTCCCTCCCTTTCATCCTATATATGATTGCAGGTAATTTTTTTCTCTATAGACTCCACTGTGTATTGTTTTTTATGCACTAAAAACATATGAAAAAGATTATTATAATGCTTTCCTCTTTGACTACCAAAACATTTCATCCAAGCCTTTGAAGACGTTTGGAACTTCAAAACATATATTAATGTTAATGCCTTAGTTTCAACCTATTGAAGTCAATATATGTGAAAAAGGTTTTTTATCCTCATTTAATGAAAAAATATATAAATGAATAAGTATAATAAGTTTTATTTGACTGTTTTCTAATTTTTTTCTTAGTAGTGCATGTGAACACAGAAACATGAATTGGAAATAATTGCAGGTAATTTTTTCTAAAATCATGGAGTTAACCTCCCTTCCATCCAACATATGAAGGCATTCCATTTTTTCACTATTTAAGCCACTATATTAATTTTTAAACACTAAAAACACATGAAACAGATTATTACAAAGCTTTCATCCATGACAACAAAAATATTTCATCCATGACTATGAATACGGTCAGATCTTCAAAACATATATCAATGTCAATTCATTAGTGTCAACCTATACAAATCATGATCTTCAAAAAAAGGTGTTAAATCCCCATTTCATGAATTTGTTTTTCCTTACATTCATTATTAAATATTACCAGTTTTATTTGACTATTTCCCAATTGTTTCTTTAGTGTGAATGTGAATTTATTTTTCCTTATATTCATTATTAAAACTCAGCAGCCCCTATGTTTACCCATTATTTGTCTATACTCATGTGATCTTTAAAACCAACAACACAACACTGTTGTGTATTTATGATATATCCTTATTTTAGAGATGTGGATCATTTTTCCTTGAAAAAGACAAGGTACCGTGACAAGGTATGAAATTAAAATCAGTACAAAACATTCTATCATAAACAAATCCTGCATACATAACCCCACCAAATCCTACTTACATGAGAAATGCATCCATATTATTGTGGACTGAACTTTACAAAATTTCTTACTGGTGGAAGCATAAAACATTCATGAATGTTTATATATATGTGTGTTTCCGTATTAGTTATACAATGATATTTATGGATATCTTATTGAACTGTATCCCTACAGTGAAAAAGGTGTTTTTACAGATATGAAATACATATTTGTGGATTTCTTATTAAATTTCTCCATTTTAGTCACACATAGTGTGTTTTCCTAAACATTATAGTATGTGAATGTAAATATATTGGATGAATGTGTACGTCCTCAGATCCTAGATTATTACATGTTCTTTGACCACTATAACTCCTCACAACTAAAAACATAGGTACGACACCATAATATTTTTCTAGAAATGTTTTCTTATTGGTCATCAATAATTTAACATCCAAATCATAATAGTTACTATTTTACTAAATCTTAATTTTCATGTATTAGAGTAGTAAATATTTTTACACAACATAGAGTTCTATTTTCTTTAATTAGTGGATCATGTATATTATTTCATTAATGAATAATGTTTTAGAGTAGTGTAAAAAGATTGAGCATGTTAATCATGCATTTTTTTCTGTACTGGATCATGTTATTAGTTCAAGCAGTGGATCATGTGCTTCATTAGATCAATGAATCATTTTAAGAGCAACAAATCAGGACATTTAGAGCAGTGCATGTGTTAAGAAACTAATAGAGAATTCTTCGTATTGTTGATAGGTGTATTAATGATCTATTTGACATCATTTTTTGATAAGTGCATTTCCCATATTGATTCTACTAAATGATTCTTAGATTATGATGTGCCTACAATTTCTCAACCTATATTTAATATTACAATAATATGGTGATTGTTTTCTAAAAAATTATATAAATGAATAAGTATAAGCAGTTTTATTTGACTGTTTTCTAATTTTTTTTCTCAACAGTGCATGTGAGTACAGAAACATGAATTAGAAATGAATGCATGTAATTTATCCTAAAATCATGGATTAAACCTCCCTTCCATCCAACATATGAAGGAAGGTAATCTTTTTTCACTATTTAATCCACTATATATTGTTTTTTATTCTCAAATAAAATATGAAACAGATGATTATAAAGCTTTCATACTTGACTACAAAAATATTTCATCCAGGCCTATGAATACGTTAGGATCATCAAAACATATATCAATGTCAATGACTTAGTTTCAACCTATAGAAATCAAGATATACGAAAAAGGTTTTCTATACTCATTTCATGAATTTGTTTTGACTTACATTGATAATTAAATATTACCGGTTTTATTGAACTATTTTTTTATTGTTTCCTCAGTGTGAATGTGAATTTGTTTTTCCTTATATTCATTATTATAACTGGTCAGCCCCTATGCTTACCCATTGTTGGTCGCTACTCAGGTGATCTTTAAAACCAACATCACAACACTCCTTGGTATTTATGATATATCCTTATTTTAGAGTAGTGGATCATTTAGGAATGGATTATTAGAGTAGTGGTCTCTAATCAGGTGATATATTAGAGTAGTGGATCATTTAGAAATGGATTATTAGATCATTTAGTAGTGGATCTTTTGTATTTATGATATATCTTTATTTTAGAGTAGTGGTTTCTACTCAAGTGATCATTAAAACCAACATCACAACACTCTTCTGAATTTGTTTGACCTTTTTTTGATTTTTCATTTAGAAGTGGATTATTATATTTTTCATTTACCTCACATAAAATTTCATTATATAATTCTTCTAACTTTTCATTAACCCCTTGCACAAGTCACCATATATTCCAGGTAAAATCGATTCCATGAGAAGTTCTACTCAATGGATTTTCTTCTCATTCATTCAATATATGTTTTTATTTCTAATTTTGATATTAAATTTGTCAAATTTTTATATTTGATCTTTTTTTATGAAATATTCATTCAATTTACAAATATATATGCTTTATTTTTAAATATAAGCTACATGGATTATTAAATCTGTTTTGAAATTTCTGCTTTGTGTACTAAATACATTCCATATGAATTGACTTCCCAGCATCATGCTACACTCCCCTATACTGTTTCAATAATATCATCACCATATACGGTACCTATACAGTTTTCATGGATAATGTATATTTCATTACTATAGTATGATTGACAATTGGCTCACCATGATAAATTTCTTTCACTGATTTTCTGTTTTTTCAATGCCCAGATTTTTTTATTAGATCGGATGAAGCGTGAGAGTCTATAAATAGGTGGACTTATGAAATTTGTGGTACTAGGCCATCAAATATAGGTTAAATTATTAGAGGACTTATATTATTTATCAATTTCTTGTGTTTATTGACTCCCATTCTAGATTTGTATCTCATTATTGAAAATACAGTCCTTTACATGTCTACTTCACCACTAATCTTATTATCTTTATGGTTTTAGGATTATTGGTATATTTTTGATGATGAGATATAAAATCCAAGTTTTTCTATGATGAAATTAGTTTTATGTGAAAATTTAAAGATATAATCTTGCGATATCTGCTGCTTTCAAGTGGCCACCTCTTCCTCACGCCTACATGTCTAATTAGTTGCTCATTCCACCGTTTCACCTAAAATTAATCACTTTAGTCAGCCTCCCTTTGATTTATGTCATTTGGTATTCTTTGTTTAGTTCATATCGTTCACAAAAACTTTTTATTTCCATCGTCTATCTTTTGTTTGTATCAATTTCTTATCTCACAGATACTCTGATTTACCTTTGGTAAGAAGAGCAGGAAGAGGAGGTTGCGGGTTACTAAAATGCCCCCTATCAGCTGGAGGGATTATGAAAATGTGATTGTCATTTTGCCTTATATAAATGTAAATAGGCAGGCTAGCTAGGAATTTTTTTGGTGGGCAACAGTATGAATAACCTTCTGAATTTTTCCATGGTGTTGTAAAAACCAGTAATTTGAAGTTGATAGAAAATCTAGTTATGGGTTCTGGAACATCTTATTACAACTGATATTGTTCATTATGAAACTTTTATTCCTTGATTTCTGTATCTTATGTTCCCATTCAGTCGGTCTTTTTGTAACTTTTGTTCCTTCATTATCTATTTGATAGAGAAGGATGCTAATTATGTAACTTGATCCTCAATATCTCCAACTTCTACTCCTTCATTATGTATGTTATTTTTATTTCAATGATTATCAATATTAATATTAATTATTATGTTTCATAAATGGTATTATATTATTAATAATAAGAACTACATTATACTATCGTTCGAATGCACGGGATGAGTACTAGTTTACTACATTTACATCAACAATAAATACTTGTACCCTAAGAGAAAACAAGAAGGTCTCATAATTTATATTGAAACCCAAGTCGTGTATATGAGTTTGGGTGAGTCCAATGACCTAGGTGGAACCCCCAATTCCTCAACAATACATATTAGTTGGGCCAACACACCGTATGGAGGAGGAAGGCCCAAAGAAGGGTATAGAGGAACCCTTCTGCCGACACACTGAATGGAGGAGGAACGCCCAAAGAATGGTATGGAGGAAGGGAGTACCGCTCATGGAGCAAACCCGAATGGAGAAGCCAAGCCGCAATTGGAGAATCTGTGCTGTGAATGAATGAACCACAATGAGGGATGGAGTAACCGAAGCCATCGAGGACTAGCGATAGAGGAAAACAACGAGGGTGAAAGAGGAAAGACACGGTGGAAGAGAGGAGGGCGTGGTGAGAGAGGCCGTCGAGGAGGAGGAGAGGTCATCGGGGGAGGAGGGTGCCACATTGAGAGGGTCAAGTATCAGGGATGGAGGAGGAGCTCGACTGGAATCGAAAAAAATGGGACGCATATCGGGGATGGAGACAGATCCTCTTGAGAATAGGAAAAAGAAGGGAATGGAATAGTGTAGCCACGAATTAAAGAATAAACCGTGGCTATAAACCAGCTATAGCCATGGACCTATAAAACCTTGACTATAGGTCCGTGGATATAGCTTAAATTTATAGTAGTGGTTTAAATAGATTAATTATATAATTTAATATCATGTAATATGTACATTGATTTGGTTCATATCATAATTATTATATGTAGAATCCCAATTTTTTGTGGGGTATGGTTTTTAGTCATCCTATACTTGTCATAAGATGCTTTCTAGTATTTATAGTTTAAGGTTTTTTTCATACCATAATTTACATAAAAGGTATTCTAGTTTTATAGGGTGTATGGTTTTTCTTTGACCCAATACTTTTCTTATGATTCATATTTGTTTTATATTGGATATGGCTATAACATAACATTGTGTATTGAGAATGTTGTTTTTTACAGTTTAATGTCATACAATTTGGACTATCAGTGATACTTATTTAAGGTAATAAGGATTATACAATAGGTCATATTTTTAGAATATGATCATACATATTATACAATGGGATCACACGTGTTCTAAGGAGGCTTGGGTGGCATGAAAGACTGATTGAAAAATGTTATGGGAGTCCAAAAGAGACTCTATTTCATTGAAACTCAACAAACCATACTAAATTAGACGACATGATGTGTGTGGGGAGACGTTGTATTGACATGAAGAAGGGGGATCAACCAAGGATATCAGATACAAATTCCACTATGTATCCCATGAGAATGAGAACAAATCCTCACATGTTTCTGGAAGGAAGCGTGGTTGGAGACTGATGACAGTATTGAGTAGTCCTCTCATGTGAATATACCAAATCGTCTAATATTTTGGATACAAGGCATCATGACATTATATAGGGTAATGGTAGAAATTATTTCTTATTTTTAAGATGTTGGTTGCGAATTTAAATTATTATTCATAATCTTCCTTCATCATGTTGGGTAATAACTAAATCTAAGCCTCCTAATGGGTCATGGAATTTTAATGGGGTTGATGCCTAAAGAAGTGTCCTATAAAGAAATTTTGTGGAGATAGAGCCATGGGTCATCGGTGGTTTTGTGCATAATTTGAATTTAGGCCTAGATATAAATGTTCAAGGAATCACTATGTATCCCATTGGAATGGGAATCATTCCACATTTAGTTATGGAAATAGGTGGGGGCATTGGCTTGATGAAAAACTAGGGATGATACAAAACACGCGAATGAAGGGTAGATACACATAGATTATGTTCAAAATACTTGAACCAAGACTCTTAGTTTAAGGTCATAGATCATGGACTATGAAACATATTTTTAGGTAATTGAGCATGGACCATATGGTGGTATTTTGAGAATGCTTGTGTTTAAATAAAGGGTTAAAACCCACCATGAATGGAGCCAGAGATGCTTTATACCAAACAATAAAATCATGAGTCTAGTTACACATATTTTATATTTGTATGATTTTGACCACGGTAAATTTTAAATAAGTGTAATGTCAAAATGGTTTTACTAAGGGATTATTTGTTTAAAAAACAATTTTCATCGGCTGAAAGAGATGGAACCAAATGTGCAAGGAGAGAATGAATGAACAAGTACCTCTTAAATTCTTTGAAAAAAACTACACATATTTTAGTGTCTTAATGCATGGAAAATATATATAAAAGGACCGATCATTGGGGAATGTAATTCCCCCAACCTTCGGAATGTTATTACAATGAATTGGAGGTTGGGTAAGATGATAGAGGGTCTATGAATCAATATGTATTCCATGGGTATAAGAATCAAGATAATCATATTTCTGGAACACACCATTTTGAAACAAAAACAGAATAGTGGTGGTGTCCTCTCTGGTGAAAAAAACAAAGAATCCCACGTCTACCATTGAAAATCTCATTTTTTTAAACAATTTAATGTAATATCTAATCATTAGGTGTCAAGTATTTTATCCTCTTTTTATCCCAATCCTACTATGTGGGGCATCCTATGTTCATTATAATGTGTAAGATCACTTTTTGACAACATAATGTGGGGATATTGGGATTTGTAGTTTGACGTCATTCAATAGAAAATATGGATACTAATAGTTTATGTTCATGGAGAAAGGACCTATGAAGAAGAAATTTTTTTATGGTCTTAATTATAAGACCTTGATTCCATGTTTTATGGTCATGGTTCTTGGACCAATTGAACGTATTTTATGTGAATAATTCATGGTATTTAGTCTTTTTATGTGCTGTATTGCATGAGGAACATAGAATTCATTGAGTTTTGATATGATCTCCATCAATAGTGATCATGGAGTATGTTACATTGGATTAGATCATATGGATAATGTTAGTTCCTTCCCATGTGGGATCAAAAATCAGTGTATTTTTGTGGGAATCGTCGACGTTCAGTGTTCCAATACCATGTAACCATGTTAGAAGGATTAGATGAATAAATTCATGTTGAATGTTATTACAATCCTATTCTTGTAATTATCAGATCTATGCAAGGACATGAGACTGTTTTCCTCAAGAGATTCCAACTCATTTAGATGGACATATTCCATCCCTTCTGGAATATTTTAGTCATAAATACCACTTCGGTGAAATGAATACTAATCCTCAATTATTAAAACATCATCCCTACCATACACAAGAGAGTTTCTGGTCTCCATGTTGGAGTAGTGAGTCATCATTTGAAAGGCCCAGAGGGAGATGGAAAGATTTTCATTCTAACTCTTAATGTTTTTCCCTATCATTTCTCACATTGTGTACAATAGGGTCTTGTTGAATGCCTCCATCTAACCATTTTACTAGGAATGGTAGTGATAAGTAAGGTTGGACCAGATGTTGTACATTTCCGACTATTTCTTCAACTTGGTAGCACATAAGTTTATTATATTCTCTATGAGAATAAAATGAGGATCCCCAGACGGATGGTTGATGTGGGATCATATGAAACCAATAATAGATGAGGTTTTTAATTTTTTTTGGGGAACTAATTCTACCCACTTGGAAAATAAGTTTGTTGTTGTAAACATTATGATTCGATATCATGTATTAAATAGCGGGTGTCATCCTACAACATTGAGTCCATGTATGACAAAGGGAGGAGAATACATATTTGCTTAGAGATAAGCTACTTGTCTCTTCATAAAGAAATAATGGATTTGATATACATGAAACCTCTTGGTGACCTCCATATAGTCATGAACATCAATGGTCTAGAAGTAGTCCATCCTATGAATTTGATGGGAGAGCCTCAATCTTGTTTGATGGGAACCATCCGATCCATTGTGGACCTCCTATAAGACATAGGGTATCACATCTCTTATGATTAAACAAATGAAAATTCCCTCAAACCCATTCCATTAGAGAGATTTCTCGAGGTTATAATCATTCTAGGGGATAAAATATGACACTTACCATTAGATTTGCTCACAATCATCCCCATCTACATGAAGATTTCCCTAATAGAGATACTCAATAAATCAAGTTGTACAATATGGTGTTTCCTTCACTATGGCGGACATCCTGAACCTAGAACTGAAGCGTAGGCAACTAGATGATTTACCAGGTGGGTGAAATCATCTAATATAGTTAAAAAGATGACCCATCAGTGTTCCACTTGAATGAATAAGGAGTACTGGTCAAGCACTACAAGACATGCAACAGGACCCAATAATGCATCGACTTCACTATTCTTCGATCGAGGAACATGATTCATCATTTTTTGGGAATCAAACTGTAACACCCTAGATTTTATGAGAAATATTTTGTTTTTATATTATATTCATCACTAAAGGAATCTTTCAATACACACAACACTGTCTTGGATTGCGTTACATGCAAAAGCAACCTTCCCTGATAGCTTGCTTTGTACGCAATACAGAGTTTCACTAAACACCGATATATTATAGCCATTATGAATAGTAATACACACTTTTTGAAATTTTATAAATTTTATAATTCAAAATGGACTTCATTTTTGGATATAGAAAACCGAAATTATCATAGGGTAAAATTTTGGTATATTTATGAAAACATTCATTTTTTGATGAATAGTGAAAACACTCGGTTACTATTTAAAAACCAACTTTTTATTTAAATAATTATTTATTTTATTTAAATTAATTTTAGGTAAAAATTGATAACTAATGCTTATATAAGTTCAATATAATTCATTGGTGTCATTTTATAATAATTTTAGATATATAAAAATTTTATTGTTCTTTTCACCATCTTTTACCCACCTCCTAGGAGAATTTGTAAATGTACATAAAGCATAATTTTACCGCTTCTGTGAGTAGAATTTCAAAAATCTAAGAGACATGGTTAATATCAAGGAGTAAAATGTGGTTCAATAATATAAAAATAATTTTTGGTGAATAGTAACTTTTTAATTTTATTTACCACGGTTAAAAGTAAAAAGGGTAATTAAGGGTAAAAATATTATTATTATTACCCTAACAAATGTCCTAATTCTATTGGATATGTTTAATTCGACCAAAAAAAACCTTCTGAATAAAATATAACCATTTAGGTCCACTTGGATTAGATTAGGACATTTATTATTATTTTATTTAAAGAAGAGTTAAAATAGTTAAAATCAATGTTTAATAACTAAAATATTTTTAATATATGGATATAAATAAGAAACATTAGACTATAAATATTAATTTGAAATATACAAAGATTTACTACCTAATGGTATTTTATTTATAATTTTTATATTTTAAATAAATAAATTTATTAATGACACAATGATGATGCAGTAATTACCTTATTAATGAAATATTAACATAATGGAAATTATAAATACCCAAATAAATGTAATTTTAGACTTTTTATGAATTAAACTAAATTTTTACGTTAATATGACTTGTTAGTATTGATTAAATTAACTTTTTTTGAACTAATAATGATGTCATGATTTTTTAATAAATCAATTACCAAATAGTGTCAAAATTGACATAAAATAGTTTTTAAAACAAATAGTATATTATTAATTGTTATTTTATACCTAAAAATCTACGGTTCCACCAAATAACTTAGATAAGGTTATATATATTAATAATGAACCAGTTTGGGTTCGTTTTTCTTGTTATATTACGTTTATTAACCTTATAGTGTAAGAAAAAAAGAAGACACAGTAAAAGTTAAATTATTTAACTTAGAGTTAAATATAAATGATAAGGTTAAAATAGTAAACTAAACTTGTCTAAAACCCATTTTTTAGAGTATTTCGACCCATCCCCACCTTATCTTATATATAAATTAGTTTGGAGCTATTAAAACCCGAATATGACTTTATTATAAAATAATATTTTAAGTTTTTTCTAAGGTGCCCCTCTCCTCCCTTATAAAAGGGCACCTCATCCCTTTTCTCCTCACACCAATTTGAGACTTCATACTCTTCCAAAACCTACCAATTTATCTTCTCCACATCCCTAGTAATATTCTAGAGCTCCTGGTCTTCTTCAAAGACCAATTTCAGTGCCCTAGAAGGAGGTTTCAAAGAGGCATGTTGAAGAAGAGGTAATATTCGTTACTGAATCTTTGAAATTTATTTCTTCGTCTACTTCCTCTTCTTTAGTTGTTTCATTATGAAGTAATAACATCAGTATCACTAATATAATGATATAGTATTATAAATATTAAACAACCATATTTCACCTTCTATCCATCCTACGGAAAATGAAATCACCATGCATGCGTACGTACGGAATACCGTCTCCACGCCGTAGTGTAATCAATTTTCCATCCCCACCTTACATGGATGGGTATAATGGTGTAAATAATTACTATATATGATTATTTTAAAGTGATATTGATTATGAAATAGTATACATACTATCCAATACAATTCCACGATCATGGGAATGATATCATCGCTCGTGCTTACGTACAGCCTACCGTCTCCATGATGTGATGCGACTAGTTCTACATGATCGTCATTGCATAATTATTATATAAATAAATTTAATGAATAAATATGATATATATTACACTAAAAACATTTTGGAAATGAGCTTTCTATAAAATAAAATGAAACATAAGTATTTATTCGATAAAAAACGAAAAAGAAGAAAAAGCAATAAACACCCGAAAAAAAGTAGCAATGAAATATTACTATTAAGAAGCTAATAATATGACCATATATGATATCATTGAATTGATACTGATTATAGAATAAGTCAATGACATAATTTAAATCATTATACAGGAGGTTCAGACATGTATGAAGAAAATCATCCCTAAGCTAAGGGAAATTCCCGCAATCTCATTTTTATCCGAGATTGTTTATACTTCAGAATTTACTGGGGATTATTTTTCATCCACATACTTGTTTTCCCAATATGTAATAATATTTCTATCCTCCTACAATTATTTAAATCCAATTTTACCATTCAGTGAGTTTTTAGTAAAACATATGAAAGGAATATTTTGTCATTTTTTGTATGAGGTACTTTTTTGACATTTCTCGCCAATGTACGAGAAGAATGTTATTCTTTAACTTATACCAAATGAATGGATTTTTAGAAAATTATTTCTATGAATATTCCTTTACATGATTTCAGGTTTATTTTTAATTTTCTTATCTTAGTTTAAAATTATATGACATGTTATGAAAGGAATAATGTTTTTGAAGTAGAAAGGATATTTTCCTCAAGAATAGTGTTCAAGTGTATTATCAAAATTATTTTCCATCTCAGATAATATAGGGTTCTATTTTTATACCTATATTGATATTTATTTGATTATGATGGAATTATTTTTATGAGGTCCTTTTATCTTATATGATTTATGTTATGATGGCATGATGTTTAAGAATACCATTTTTATTAAATGGGTTATACTACGATGTATGATTTATGATCTTGTGGAACACATAAGAATGTTATCATTATGAGATGGGTGAGACCTGTATCTCCCTCCAATTAATTGGGTAAATATTTATATCTCATGAGATATACATGGCTCGAACGGCAGGTTAATACAGTTCAATGATATAGGACTGAAATGAGGAGTGAACTCGGTTCAGAAATGGACTTTGTCAGCTAAGATAGTCTTGGAAATAAGTCATGACTACTAAGAAATGATTATCTATGATTATGTGTGTATTCCATGAAGTTTCATGTAATGATTATTTGTATTTACATTGCACTACCATGACTTATCACATGTTATGATATTATGATCTCTTCTTCAGGTTAATATTTTCAAAATGTTATGTTCTTATGAATATGATATGATTGATATTTCTTTTGTTTACCCTTACTGAGCATTTGAGCTCACCCTTTTGAATGTTTTATTTTCCCCAGGTTTGGAAGAAGGGTATTAATTAAAATATTCCAAAAGGGACTCTAAATATGATAAAATAAAAAGGAGACAATTTAAATGATTTATGAACCAGTTGTTTATGTTTCCCAGTTTCTAAAGACACTCTACCTATACGATCCTTTCATGTTTTTTTATATGTTGTATTAAGTTTTCTTCAATTATGAAGTAATAAAAATATCTGTAAATTATTGTTCATTATAGTTGGTATCAGAGGAAAGGTATGATCAACCTTTGAAACTAGGATGTGAACGCCTTAGTAAGAACCCTAAGGATATGTCACAGAATAGAACACAATATTAGTGTTTTAGAAATGGCCATGAACAACCTATGATAAGACCTAATGTGTGAAATTTTATTCTTGATTATGTAGTTTTTCTATTATGATTAGTGTTTCTCACACTATGCTTATTGGTTTTAGTCAATTTCTAGAACCTCAAAAAACCGTGTTAATGCTGAATGCGATGTGAAATGCAATGATTGTCCCCATGAACAACCAAACGTTATGGGAGATGGAATGAAAAATCTTTTAGCCATGCTCACATAACTTTCTCAAGCTATGAACCATACATAACTACCAAATGAGAAAAGTATGGAGCAAAATTCTGTTGAATCCTTCATGAGGTAGTGTCCACCCTAATTCAGTGGGTCTACATATCCATTAGTGGCTGAACAACAGATCTGTACCACTAAAAATATATTTTCAGTTCTTCAATGTTCTGAACATGATAATTTTATCTTAGTAGTATATCGTTTGAAAGGTGAAGCTGATCAATGGTGTAATCTTATCAAGAATATGAGGCAAAGAGATGAAATTGAGTCCATGGAATCGGATGAGTTCAAGAACTTATTTTTCAGTAAGTAATTCCCTCGTATTCTTTGAACAAAGATGGAGAAGGAGTTTCTTGAACTAAATAAAAAGGATGATGAATCTGTTGGTACCTATGAAGAAAATTTTACAAGACTTGCAAGGTATGCTTCTGGGATTATATCCAACCTGAGAGTAAGATCGATCGATTCTTTAGTGGATTAAAACCAATTATTCGAAGGGCGTTATCCATAAGGGACTTCAATAGCTATGACAAAATCATTCGATGTGACCTCAAGGTTGAGATGGATATTGGAGTAACCCATCAATCATATGCATTTGATAAGAATAGGAAGATGGAATTCAAAGGAAAATTTTAAGATCAAACTGAAAATAAGATGAGTTTCCCCTTATGCTCAAAATTTAGAATGAAACATGGAGGGAGTTGTTTTAAAGAGACAATTAAATGATTCAAATGTGGAAAAGAGGTTCATTGGGCATTTGAATGCCGCAGTGATGCGAAGAAGGTGTCTAGTGATGCGAACAAAGAAAAGGCTACACAGAGTTAACCTCCTACACTTCAATGTTACAAGTCCATGTAAATGGGGTATTATTCTAATCAATTCCCTAATCCAAGGGTTGTGGATGATGATCGACATCGACAAACTCTTAAGGACAAATACAAAGGAAAGTCGAATGAAATTTCTATCGGTGATGTCGAGTATGATAAAAAATTGGTGAAATGTACACATACAATCCAATTTAAAGTAGAAAATGTTTTATTTGATTCTGGATCCACCCACTTTTTTATTTCTAAATAATTTTCTAAGGGTATCACCATATTACCTCAATAATTAGATGTTGAGTTAGCTGTGACAACCCCTAATGGAACAACGGTTGCATTAAAAGTTTACAATTCTTCTCTGATTAAAGTTTGTGGGAAAGTGCTTCTTATAAATCTTGTGATCCTTCCTATAATATAATTTTATGATATTCTTAGCATGGATTGCCTTTCTTTATATGGATCTCATATCAATTTCCAAAGATGGGAAGTCACATTTTATATTCTAGATCAATCTATGATCGTCTATCGATGCAAGGATGAACATAACCTTATAGTGGAAATTTCTTCCATCTTATGGGTCTTGATTCCACTAAATGAAGGCTATTTATCTCAAATGGTTGTAGAGAAACTCATGATTAAGAATATTCTCATTTTACGTGAGTTTGATGATGTCATTCCGGAATAATTTCTGGGTCTTTCACAAAATTGTGACGTTGAGTTTTCAATAGAACTCGTGTAGGGTGATTTTCCTATTTCAAAGACACCTTATAGAATGGCCCCAAATGAGTTGCAGGAATTGAAGAAGCAACTCCAAGAGAATATTGATAAAGGATGCATACGCCCTAGTGTGTCACCTTAGAGTGCACCTATTCTGTTTGTTAAGAATAAAGTTGGATCAATGAGACTCTGCATTGATTATCGAGAACTTAACAAGATCTCTATCAAGAAAAAATATCATCTTCCATGCATTGATGACTTATTTGACCAACTATGCGGAGCTCAATACTCTTCCAGGATTGATCTTCATTCAGGGTATCATCAATTAAGGGTCAAAAGGGAGGATATACCAAAGACGGCTTTCCATAATAGGTATGTACACTATGAATTTATAGTGATTCCATTTTGTCTTACTAATTCCCCTTATATATTCATTGATCTAATGAATAGATTCTTTAGAGACTATCTTGATCAGTTTGTGGTAGTCTTTATAGATGGTATTATTGTCTATTCAAAGAGTATAGAAGAACATGAATATATCTCGAGAATTGTATTAAAGACCCAAATAAAGGAGAAGGTTTATGCCAAATTTACCATGTGTGAATTTTGGCTTCAAAAAGTTTCATTTTTGGGTCACATAATCTCAAATGAATGGATATCTATGGATCCAGCCAAAATAGAGGTTATCGAAAAATGGTCGAGACCAACAACAGTAACTGAGATCTATAGCTTTCTTGGTTTGGATAGATATTATCGACGATTTGTGAAAGATTGTTCACGGTTATGTAATCCACTCACCTGGTTGACTCGAAAAGGAGGTAAGATCATTTGGACAAAAGAGTGTGAAGAGAATTTCAAAGAGTTAAAAAGAAGGTTATCTAGTGAACCTGTGCTCACATTTCCTTGAAGTGGAGAAATGTTTGGGATCTACAGTGATGCATCCAAGAAGGGGCTATGGTGTTTTCTCATGAAAAATGATATGGTTATAGATTATGCCTAATGACAGTTGAAAATCCATGAGCAAAATTACCCATCTCATGATTTGGCGTTAGCTGCAGTAATATTTGCACTAATGATTTGGAGGCATTATCTTTATGGTTAATGGTGTGATATTTATACTGATCATAAAAGTGTAAAGTATATTTTCACACAAAAGGCACTGAATATCAACCAAAGAATATGGATGGAGTTGATTAAAGACTTTGATTTCTCAATTCATTATCACCCTGGGAAAGAAAACAAGGTGGCAGACACATTTAGTCGATAAGACCATGCAAACTTATCCATGGTGAGGATCACAAAAGATTTAATATTTATGGATTTACAAATAATGGATACTTGAATTATAATTTAAGGGGAAAAATATTATCTTTCTCAAATGAATGTTCACCCATCTATACATGTGAAGATTATAGTGGCACAAAAAGAAGATGTAGAGTTACAAAATAAGGTGAGAAATGTTCATTAATTCAACCTTGATTGTGATGAGATAATAAGATTCAGGAATCGGGTTTGTGTTCCTCCCATCCAATAATTAAAGAAGGAGCTACTGGATGAGGCTCATAGTTCT
The DNA here is from genome assembly GCA_963277665.1 of Viscum album. Classification (NCBI taxonomy): domain Eukaryota; kingdom Viridiplantae; phylum Streptophyta; class Magnoliopsida; order Santalales; family Viscaceae; genus Viscum; species Viscum album. The sequence goes on along the minus strand of OY728126.1, from coordinate 2,114,750,560 downwards.
TCATTATCTATTCATTCGAGAAGTATGAAGATGTATAGGGACCAGAAAGAGTACTTCTATTGGGATGGTATGAAAAGAGATGTTGCTGAATATGTATCTCGATGCTAGGTTTGTCAGCAAGATAAAGATGAAAGACAGAAGTCTAAGGGGATGTTACAACCATTACCCATACCTGAATGGAAATGGGAAAACATCACTATGGACTTTGTCACTAGACTTCCAAAAACATCCAAAGTAAATAATGCTATCTGGGTTATAATTGATCGTCTTACGAAGTCGACACACTTCATTGCTATTAGAAAAGATTTCTATCAGGATCAGCTTGTTAGGATATATGTAAAGGAAGTGGTAAGATTGCATGGAGTACCACTATCCATTATATATGATCAGGATCTGAGGTTTACCTCAATGTTTTTGATTAGTCTTCAGCATACTCTAGATACAAAGTTGAGTTTCATCACTACTTATCATCCTCAGACAGATGTCAGTCTGAGAGAACCATTCAAACTCTAGAATATATGTTAAGAGCTTTCTCTATGGATTTCAAAGGTGTTTGGGATAAACACCTACCTTTGGTGTAATTTTCTTATAATAATAGCTTTCACTCCAGTATTTAGATGGCTCTTTATGAGGCTCTCTATGGAAAGAAATGCAGAACTCCAACTTGCTGGGATGAAGTTGGGGCAATAAAGCGATTAGGAGCCGATCTGGTTAATGAGATGGAAGAAGAGGTTAGATATATTCCACAACACATAAGAGCAGCTCAATGTTGACAAAAAAGTTATGCTGACAACCAAAGAAAAGACCTAGAGTTTGAAGTGGGTGATAAAGCGTTCTTACGAATATCTCCTTGGAAGAGAGTAATGTGATTTTGAAAGAAGGGAATGTGGATCCCTAGGTATATCGGTCCTTTCGAATACTGGATCGTGTCGGGAAGGTAGCTAACCGATTGTCTCTTCCACCGAATCTCTCTAGAGATCACGATGTGTTCCTTGTATCTCTATGAGAAAGTACGTACCCGATCCTTCAGGTGTACTCACCTCAGAAGTTGTACCGCTAGAGAAAGATCTTTCTTACAAAGAACAGCCGATAGAGATTCTGGATTGTAGCAAAAAATTCATACAGAACAAGTCCACTCTCTTGGTGAAAGATTTATGGAGGAAAAACCAATTAGAAGAAGCTATATGGGTACTTGAGGATACGATGAGGGAGATGTATCCTCATCTGTTTGTTACAAAGTGATGAATTTCGAGGGTGAAATTCATTTTAAGGGGTGTAGAATGTAACACCCGATATTTTATGAGAATTTTTTTTATATTATATGCATCACCAAATGAATCTTTCACTACACACAACTCTGGCTTGGCTTTCATTACACATAGTTGCAACCTTCCCCGATAGCTTGCGTTGTACGCAATGCCGAGTTTCACGGAACAACGATATACTATAAGAATTATGATTAGTAATACCCAATTTTTGAAATTTTTTAAATTTTATATTTCAAAATAGACTTCATTTTTGGATTCGGAATATCGAAATTATCTTAGGGTGAAATTTTGGTATTTTTTTGAAAACATTCAATTTTTGATGAATACTGAAAACATTGGGTTACTATTTAAAAACCAACTATTTTTTTCAAATAATAATTTATATTATTTAAATTTATTTTAGGTCAAAATTGATAAATACTACATAAATAAGTTTAATGTAATTCATTAGAGTCATTTTATAATAATTTTAGATATATTAAAAGTTTATTGAACTTTTCACCGTCTTTTACACACATCCTAGGAGAATTTGCAAATGTACATAAAACGTAATTTTACCGCTTTTGTGAGTGTAATTTCAAAAATACGAGAGATACAGTTAATATCAAGTAGTAAAATTTGGCTCAATAAGATAAAAATAATTTTTGGTGAATAGCAACTTTTTACTTTTATTTACCACGGTTAAAAGTAAAAAGGGTAATTATGGGTAAAAATGGTATTATTATTACCCTAATACATGTCCTAATTCTATTTTATAAGTTTAATTCGACCAAAAGCAACCTTATAAATAAAATATTACCAGTTAGGTCTACCTGGATTAGATTAGAACATTTATTATTATTTTATATAAAGAAGAGTTAAAATAGTTAAAATCAAAGTTTAATAACTAAAACATTTTTAATATAGGGTTATACATAAGATAAATGATACTATAAATATTTTTTAAAAATATAAAAATATTTCCTACATAATGGTATTTTATTTATAATTATTAGACATTAAATAAATTAATTTATTTATGACAAAATGTTGATGCAGTAATTACCTTATTAACGAAATATTAACATAATGGATATTATAAATACACGAATAAATGTAATTTGAGACTTTTTATGAATTACAATAATTTTTTCGGTTAATATGACATGTTATTATTGATTAAATGAACGTTTTTTGAACAAATCATGATGTTATGATTTAAAAAAAAAAATTTCCAAATTGTGTCAAAATTGATATAAAATAGTTTTTAAACCAAATATTATATTATTAATTGTTATTTTTTTCCTAAAAATCTGAGGTTCCTCCAAATGAATTAGATAAGGTTATATATATTAATAATGAACCACTTGGGGTTCTTTTGGCTTGTTATATTATGTTTATTAACCTTATAGTGTATGAAAATATGAAGACATGGTAAAAGTTAAATTATTTAACTTAGAGTTAAATCTAAATGATAAGTTTAAAATAGTGACCTAAATTTGTATAAAACCCATTGGATGAGAGGATTTAGAACCATCCTCACCTTATCTTCAAAATAAATCAGTTTTGAGCTATTATAAACCGAATATGACTTTATTATAAAATTATATTTTATGTTTTTACTAAGGTGCCCCTCTCCTCCCATATAAAAGGGCACCTCCTCACTCTTCTCCTCACACCACATTGAGCCTTCAAGCTTGGAAAAACCCTTCCAATTTATCTTCTCCAATTCCCTAGTAATATTCTATAGGTCTTGGTCTTCTTTAATGACCAATTTAGTTCCCTAAGAGGAGGTTTCAAAGAGGTGTGTCGAAGAAGAGGTAATATCCATTACCGAATCATTGAAATATATTTCCTCTTCTACATCATCTTCTTTAGTTATTTAATTATGAAGTAATAACATCAGTATCACTCATATACTTATATTTTATTATAAATATGAAACAACCATATTTCACCTTCTATACATCCTATGGAAAATGAAATCACCGCGCGTGCGTACGTACGAAATACCGTCTCCGCGCCGTGGTGTAATCTTTTTTCCATCACCACCTTACTTGGATCGGTATAACGGAGTAAAGAATAACTATATATGAATATTGTAAAGTGATATTTATTATGAAATAGTATACATACACTCCAATACAATTCCACGATCATGGAAATGATATCATCGCTCGTGCGTACGTATGGCCTACCGTCTCTACAATGTGATGTGACTCGTTCTACATGATCTTCACTGCATAATGATTATATAAATTAATTGAATGAATAAATATGATATATATTACACTAATAATATTCTGGAAATGAGGTTTCTATAACCTAAAAATAAGATTAAGAATTTATTCAACAAAACACACATAACAAGAAAAAGCATTAAACACCCGAATAACAAGTATCAATGAAATATTACTAACAAGAAGCTAATAATATGACCATATATGAAATAAAAAAAAATCATCATGATTCTGGAATAAGTCAATGAGGTTATTTAAATAATTATACAGGAGGTTCAGACACGTACGAAACAAATCGGACCTAAGGAAAGGGAAAATATCGCTATCTTATTTTTATCTGAGATTGTTTATACTTCAAAATTTACTGGGGAATATTTATCATCCACAGCCATGTTTCCTCAATAGGTAATAATATTTCTATCCTCCAAAAATTATATAAATACAATTTTAACCTTCGTTGAGTTTTTAGTAAAATATATGAAAGGAATATTTTGTCGTTTTTTGTACGAGGTACTTTTTTGACTTTTCCGGCCAAAGTACGAGAAGAATGTTTTTTTTAACTTATACGACATGAATGTATTTTTAGAAAATTATTTACATGAAGAATCTTTTAAAAATTTCCAAGTTTATTTTTAATTAAATTATCTTAGTTTTAAATTATATGACATGTTAAGAATGGAAAAAACATTTTCAATTAGAAAGGATATTTTCCTCAAGAATTGAGTTCAAGTGTATTATCAAAATTATATTCCATATAAGATAATATTGGGTTCTGTTTGTATACCTATTTTGATATTTATTTTATTATGATGTAATTATTTCTATGAGGTCCATTTATCTTATATGATTTATGTTATGATGTCACGATGTTTAAGAATCCCATTTTTATTACATGTGTTATGCCATTATGTATGATTTATGATCTTGTGGAACACATAATAATGGTATTATTATGAGATGGGTGGGACCTATATCTCCCTCCAATGCATTGGGTAATATTTTATATCTCATGAGATAGACAAGGTTGGAACGACTGGTTAATCCGGTTCAGTGATACAGGACTGAAAGGAGGAGTGATCTCGGTTTAGAAATGGACTTTGTCTGCTAGGATAGTCATGGAAATAAGTCTTGACTACTAAGAAATTATTCTCTATGATTATGTGTGTATTCCCCGAAGTTTTTTGTTATGATTATTGGGATTTACATTGCACTACCATGTCTTATCCCATGTAAAGATATTATAATCACTTTTACATGTTAATATTTTCAAAATGTTATGTTCTTATGAATATGATATGATTGAAATTACATTTGATAACCCTTACTGAGAATTTTAGCTCACCCTTTTGTATGTTTTATTTTCCCCAGGTTAGGAATAAGGGTATTAATTCTAATATTCCAAAAATGGACTCCAGATATGTTAAAATAAAAGGGAGACAGTGTAGATGATTTATGAACTAGTTGTTTATGTTTCCCAGTTTCTGAAGACACTATACCTATACGGTCCTTTCATGGTTTTGTTATATATTGTAATATGTGTGCTTCAATTATGAAGTAATAACAATTTATGTAATGTATGGGTCCTTAGAGAAACTATGAGCTCAACTAAAATGAGCATTATAGTAGTGTCACTATATCTTTCTCTATGATTACATAGTCACCCTTGACCTCCTTGATGACTAACTTTGAGTATCTCTTCTGATGTAAATCGCAAACCTCCATCCCAAGGGCCAACTCAAGCCCTGCAATATGGGATTAATATTCTTCAATTTATTTGATGAATGATTTTTATAATTGGAACGATTATCAAAATATGGCTTTTTATGAATTAGTTAAAATTTTTCATATGCCTTCGCTACTAATCATGGGGTTATTGAGTGTAGCACCCATAGTTTCTAGCGTGTAACCCTCCTGTTATAAGTTTTATGTATGTTAAGTATATGGGTAACGTTTGGGAGTGTTTTTAGAAAATTAATGTGTTTTTAGTCCTATTATAAAGGTTCACAGTTAGTTCACTATTAGTATAATCCAGTCAACCTCCATATGAAACCATGAACAATGAGATATTGGACTCTGGGTTGGTTCACGGTTAAGTAGAACATATTTTTCAAACCATGTGTTCACCTTGGAAAAATCATACCATTTTGGACAGTGGGATTTGTAATAGATGTTTCATGGTTTTGAAACCATTTTAACCAAGCGTGCATGGTTCCTACTTGAGAAAAAAGGTGGGGCATGGTTATCTCATTATTTTCCTAACCATTATACTAACTTTGAACGGGTTAAATGTGAGACCACAAAATTTTTGATATAACATGTTTTAGTCACTATATCCCTTGTTTTTCCTCCTATACGGACATAAAATAGTATTATATCTTCCCAAATATAACAGATGCAAATCCCATTGATCCAAATGTGGTTTGATGGATTAAATTTTTGTTTTGAAGTTAGATCCTTCCAAAAAAGTGATCATTCTTGGTCATTCTTGGTGCTTGTTCTTATATCCTATTATCCATCGCTATGTTTTTCATTGATCTGTTTCTGATATTGATAGATCTAGTGTATTTGATTCGAAATATTATTAGAATTTTATTTTTTGATATGGGAAGATATATTAGGCGTGATTTTGGAGATTTAACTTTGTTTCATTGGTGGTATTTTTGTCGTTCATAGTTTTCATCCCAAAACCTAAGGTGGGTAGATTCAATCTAAACCTATCGATCCATAACATGAAGGATTATTTTCAATTTGATTATATTAATTTATTTTTATTATGAAATTAATTTTTCTAGTCCCGGTAAAAACCTTCTATAGTGATGCTTTGAGGATTGTTGTGAAATTTTGGAATTGGTGTGCATGCGACTTGATAAATGATTTTAAAAGAATGATTTTAAAATATTTTCTGGTATCATTTTAGGGAAAAACTATATTAAATAAATAATATTGATTAACTCACATGTATTTTTCAATAAAATTGGTTTTTCATGCTTTTATTAGAATGTGTGATGGATATACTTTGTGGTTTGGGTTCATATTACATTATAAGGCTTGATTAAAATAATACCTTTTGATTAGTGCCAAATTTGTAATGGAACATGAGATTTAATTACATTATTAAAACATAGTACATCAATGAGAAAATACTCATCAATAAATAATTATCATGATGAATATTTCATGTGTAGATGTTTAGATTTGTGGATTCAAATGAGTTAGACAATTTTAAATTTTAGAAATGGTTTAACATCATTGTTCAGATGTTTTCTTTGGAACATGTTATTATTTTGCGAAATCATTTTTACAATAGAACTTGTTTATATTAATTTATGATTTATTTTATATGAACTCTCTTATATAAATGTTATATCATGTTACATACAAGCGGTGTGATTAGGGAATTCATTTGGGTGAAACCTACTGTGATTTAGTAGTCACCCATGCTTTGGAACATTGGTGTATTACAGATGTTGTATATCAGGACATGGGAAATGAAAAAGTATCACATATCATTATCAACACCTTGTGATACATGGGTTGTGTCATGTATTTGGAACATAGATCTTTTTGAATCATCATATTTTTAGTTTTCGTTGAGTCTTGTTTTTTTTATAGTCTTCCACTATGTACATTGACATTGTAGTCTTCGACTATAGAAATTGTTTTATGTTTGGTTATGAAATAAATGAAATGTCTGAGTTGAATTTTATTATTTCATTCATTAGATAAATATATTTTATTATAAATAATTGTTTTTTATTTTATTAATAAAGGTAAAATTGTCCCCCATAAGTATTGAATCACTTCGGTATTTATTATCTAAATTTTGTTTATTGGGCATGTCTCTTAAGGCCAAGTGGTACCCCTACCTCAAATGAAGACAATGAGTATATGAGAGATATTATAACAGTTATCAACTTCATCCTTCCATTTTTCAGGAAGAAGTGGAATGTGAATTGGTATTGGTTGTCAGTCTCATAACTGAATTCATTTAGATTTATTCCCTGTTTTGAGATAGTATAGATTATTAGTATTTTCATGACATGAAATTCAGTGCATTAAAAGAATCACCTAACCTTTTTATTCAGAAATTTATGTTACCATGGAGATCACAATATATTATTTTTAGACAATTATAGAATTTGGAACATCATTTTCATTAATTTATCAAACGAGATGAGTATGAAATCCAATAGAGGAAAACGTTCACACTAGGACTGCATATATCATTCTGAGTAATGATATATGGTTTGATACAGCTATTGATATTTGAAATATGTTAAAATTGTTTTCAAATGAATGATTTTGGAAAAGATCGTGAATATAGTATTTTGAAAATGGTTTTATTTTTAATGATTGTAGTGGTTTTCTAAAAAAATGGTTGAACATGGAAATTGATTTATTTTGGAAATCAGTGTTGTGATATTGTGAGGTGATAAAAGTTAAAAAAATATAAGTCTTAATTTAATAGAGATTATGACTTATATAATTTGATGTTTTAATTGTAAATGGAACTAAGAATGCATCATATAATCTTACCCGTAGAAGCTACAATGAATGTGGTTTCACCTGATCCATAAGTGAACCAACGGTTTGTTCATAGTATTGTCCATGTTTTTCAAGTAATGGATTGTAGGAATATATGGGATAATCCATGGAATCCTATTATTTTCGTCCAATTATAGAAATATAACCCACCCATATTTTGGGGTGACTCTAAACCAGAGAAATCTAAGGTGTGGCTAAACTAGATGAATCATATATTCAATTTCATAGGCATGCAAAATGAGAATAATGTAAAACGAGGGCCGTATATTACTGAAGATATTGCATTCCATTGGTGGGATTTATCAGTGAATGAAAAGGTAGATTAAGGCATTGGTTGTTAGGATTTTGATAGATTTTTTAACAAAAAACCATTATCCTTATACATTCAAAATTCAACTAAAAATATAATTCTTCATATTAAACAAAGAAAATCATTCTGTCAAGAAATACATTGAAAACTTCTTTAAATTAGATCACTTTTCCCTAGAGGTTGCCACTATTTCATCCTTGAAGGCATGAATATTTGAATAGAGGATAAGACATGATATTATCTCAATGATTTTTCTGATCTGCATTATGGACTATATAGTGACTTCCAAAAAGGAAGAAATAGATGAATGGGTTATGTCAACAGCTTTAGGCGGTGAAAGTATGTAGATACCCATGGTAAAGGGTGGGAACTATAATTCTAGGGGAAAGTGGAAGACAGACAAATTTTTCCAATGTGGGGTCATAAATCAAAATCAAACATCTATATTGATGAATATTCCCCTAATACCCATGAATAAATATGGATTTTTCCTAAGTGGTTCGTCTGTCCATGTGAAATGAGAGTGTAAATAACCAACAAGAGAATGACAAAATTTCAACAAAATTTTGTACCTTCAGTGCTATTATCATAGTACTCATAGGTCAGTGTTTGGGAAACATATCAGGGGTCACAAGAGTCATATTATTTGTCAGGATGAGCAAAGATGAATCATTCTATAAAGTCTAATAGAGCTAACCATGTTGATTCTAGGAATAAAATGACTCCTCAAGCAGTGAAATATCAATAAGGAAATGAGGAGAAAAGGGAATTGATGAATCAATTATTTGGAGAAGAACATGTTTTTATGGATGATCAGTGCAGACCATCAATAGTGAGTGGTGTGATTCTTTTTAGTTCTATCATTAGTAATGTTTTTATATATTATTTCTTCACGTTACATTATTTCTTCTCATATTTCGACTTTTTACAATTAAAATTTTAGATGATACATTCAATGATAAAACATCAATCTCTTCATGGTTAAAGAGAGAGTCAAGCCTTTATGTCGATTGCATATTCAATAACTATTGATGAAGCTAAACTGAAATGGGAGTTAACATTGATTGATATGGATGTCTATGATATACACCTTTGTATGTATTGTTTTACTATTCTCAAGGCTCACGTCGACTGTTATACATGAAGAGTCAATTTTATAACTAAACATGTATTTGAGAATCTATTTTGTGGTGAATGTGGTGTAAATTCTGGTGAAATAGGATTTTTGGTAGAAATAGTTCAAATAATACCATATTAATTGAATGTTTTTTCATTGGCATCGATCAAATAAATGAAGATAAATAGTCTTACAAGAGTTCTGAATCAGTTTCAAGATGTTTTCCACAAAAAATTATTATTACCAAGAATAATGGAAGTGGAGTTTATGATTTATATCCTTCCATGGGCCAACCCTATTTACCATCCATATTATAGTATGTAATAAATAGAGTTATTGGAATTGATTATGTAGTTGGAAGAGCAGGAATGAAAAGGTTTTGTTTGGACTAGCACATCTCTATGGGAAGCGATGATCTTAATTGAAAAAATGATTATTAAACTCTAAATATGTGTTTATATTATTGAAAGCATAATAAAATTACAATAAATAATAGTTATCCACTTCCACACGTTGATGATTTTTTTGATCAATTGATGGGAGTTTAGTGGTTCTAGAAGATTGACTTGCACACATGATATCACCAACTGTGAGTTTATAAACAAGATATATAAATGATAATTTTTAGAATAAGATATGGACATTATGAATATTTTATCGTGCCTTTAAATATTATGAATTCACCAGAAGACTTTATGGAAGTGATGAATTAGATAACTTATTGTTATTTAGATTATTTTTGGGTGAGGTTTTTGGACAATACATTAGTTTATTAATGGATAAGAGATGATAATGAGAAACACTTATCGACAATGTTGGGAATTTTAAGAAATCATATTCTATATACCAAATTACCAAACTGTGATTTTTAGATATAAGAGGTACCATTTTTGGACATGTAATCTTTAATAGAGGTGTTTATATGGATATATAAATGATACAAACTTTTATTTATTGGAAATATCCAAATATTGACTTTGAAATGTCTTTTTACTTGGTTTATCACATTATTTTCAATACATTGTGCATGATTATTTAGTACTAGAATCACCTATGAAATTTTTGAAAAATAATAATGTTACATTCCAAGGGGATGTGGAATTCCAGAATCCTTTTGAAGAGCTAAAATTTGTCCTAACATCAACACAAATCATGATTTGTTTACAATTATAAGAATGTTTCATGGTGTATTGTGATTCTTTTAGATCTAGGTTAGGATGTGTTCTCATGAAAGGTTACCAAGTTTATTCTTATGGTTCAAGGTAGTTACGAGTTCATGAGAAGAACTAACAAACACAAAATTTGTAGTTTGGTACTATGGTCCTTTCATTAATGATATGGTATCATTATCTCTTTGGTGGGGAATTTACTGTGTTCATAGATCATAAAATGATGAAGCATATTTTCTCACAATAGTACATGAACCAGAGACAAAGATGATGTATGGAGTACATCCAAATGTTTGAATTTGAATTTATTAATACACAGGGTAAAAAAAATATAGTGGAAGATGAATTAATTATGAAGTCTTATAATTAGTTGGTAATAGAGCCTTCATACCAATGGAAGTTGACGACCATGATAGCTGACATGAACATGGAATGTGAAGACTGAGGTGATGTTAACATTTTCATTCTATTTTCCTTGGTTCATTATTTGGCGAAGATGGTTAAATATGCATAGAAATCCAATTCATAATGTGTGAATATTAATTAAAAAACAAAGTGGGGGGAGATAATTGGGTGATGGAATCTAGTTGAATGTTTAGTTTTGTGGTTATAGAATCAGTTAGTCATACCTTTGACTTTTCAGGAATAAGTATTTTATTATTACCACCATTTGAGACATGATTCTCATCCTAGAATAAAAAAGATTTAAAATATAATGAAAGAATAGTTTGTGTTGGTATTTATGAAAAAGAAGGTGGCTAAGTTTGTTTCAAGAAAAATAATATGATAACAAGTTAATGAAGAGCCTCAACGACCAACATACATTTTATAGCCTTTAAATATTCCGGTTTGGAAATGGGACCAGATAGACATGTTTTTTGTTACATGTCTCCCATGAATGGTTAATAAAACATGAATCCATATGGATTGTAGTGGATTAGCTCACAAATTATACTCACATCATTCATATTCATGAATCTCATATAGTAGAGGATATGAAAAAATATATATATCTGCAAAGTGGTAAATATTCATGACATTAAATTTTTGATCATGTCATATAGATATTCAATGATTCTGAATCATTTCTGGAAATCCTAACAGAAATACCTTAGAGTGTTGTTGAATTTGAGTATACCGTATCATCCTTTGATGGATGGAAAACTAGAACTTATGATATAAAAATTTTAGGCATGTTACGATCTTCTATAATAGATTTTGAGTGGCTAATGGGAATATCATGTTTCGTTAAAGGAGATCTTATAAAACAACATTTATTTATCCTTGATAAAAAAATAGTTCTATTTGAAACATTGTGTGTGAGTCCTTTCCATTGTGTAATTATTATGGGTGGAAACAGATGAGACTTACCTGGTTGGGATGATCCATGTACTAGAAAAAACACAAAAGTTTCATTTGGCCAAAAAATTATTGGATACAACTCATAGTTGTCAAAAATCATATACACATTATCGTTGATGACCATTTTTGTTAGGTTCGAGTGATCATGTATTATTTATAATCTCACCAAGGCATGGACATCATCATTTTGGGTATCTGGTCATGTATTCTCATAGACACATATGCCCTTTTGAGATACTTGAATGTGTTGCTGAGGTGGCATATGTGTTTTCATTACCACCATTGTTTAGTTTTGTACATAGTCTATTTCAGGTATCTCAATTGAAACAGTATATTACTAATCATGACCATTTGATTTTATGGGATCATGTTGAAAAAGATCTAGATACTTATTTAGTATATTTCCAGGTGATGATAATGTATAGGAAATTTAATGTCTTTCAGGGATAAAGAATCCTTCTTGCGCAGATTCTTGGCAACATTCTTAGATTCGAGAAGAAACATGAGAACATCAGAATGAAATGAAATAAAAATGGAAAGAAATATTTCCCAAAAGGATGGTTTTCTACAACCCAGTAATGTAAAGGCCTATGGTATATAGATTGTAGTACCCCTGTTATAATGCATGTAACCCTTAATTTATACTTTTTAAGTATGTAATGTATATGGGTAAGGTTTATGGAGAGTTTGGAGTACATTAAAGTGATCTTGGAATTATTTAAAGGATCACGGATAGTGCATGTTTAGTAAGAACTGTTAAAATTATCGAAGAAACCGTGCACAATGTGACAAAAAAATCTGGGAAGGCATACATCTTAGGAGAATTTTTTTGGCCAAATTGTGAGGCCACATAAGTGAAATCGTGCCACATGAGAAAGTGGGATATTTCATGGTTGGTGTATGATTTGGAAACCATGTGAACCAAAGATGTATGGATCATACATTAGACAGAGTCTAGAACATGGTTAGTGCATAGTTTACATAACCATGTAAACTGGATGATCATGGGTTAAATGTGAAATCCTAAAATTTTGGATCTCACATGTTTTAGTCTCTAATCCTCTTTTTGATCCTACTCATCCCTAACTCAGTATTCTCTCTTCATAATTGTCAATGAATCTTCTCCAATCAATGTGAATGTGATATGAAGGATTTCCTTAGTGTTTTAATGTTGGATCCTCACAATAAGTTATCGTTCTTGGTCATTCATGGTTCTATTTCATAGATCCTCTTATCCACCCTTCATGTTATCTTAAATCGATATCCACTATGGATAAATCCATGAAAGTTGATTAAAATAAGAATGTATATGAATTTCTTGATGAAAATAGAATATATCTTGGAAGGGTTTTGGATATTTAACATGGTTTTGATGGCATTTGTCATTATTTTTTTGGTTTTCATCATAAAACCCGCGGAAAGTGGCTTCACTATTGAATCCTCTATTTATAAAAAGAAATATTAGTTTAAAATTGCATAAATTGATTGAATTTTATTATGAAATTTATTATGAAAATCATTGAAGAAAAATTCTTTATTAATGGTCTGAGGTTTTTTTGTGAAATTTTGGAATTATTGTGAATGTTTTCTGATCAAATATTTAAAAAAATAATTTGAAATATTTTCTTGGAACGATTTATTGAAAATGTGTTTTCAATAAAAAAAATAATTTTTTTGAAATGGTTTTAGAATTGAAATTGTTTTTGGATGATTTTATTGTTTTTTGTGTTGGAAATATATGGTTGTTTGCGTTCATATTTAATTACAAGCCATTGATGAAATATGACCTTGTACATGGTTCTAAAGGTCTAATGGAACAAGAGATTGAAGTACCTTTTATTGAATTTTTTGATCCAAGGGAATCCTATTATGTGTATGAAAGTATCATACATATAACAACCCATACTTTACATACATGGTTAATAATTCAAAATTGAAGCATACTTATTACAAAATATAACAAAACCATGAAAGGACGGTATGTGTATAATGTCTTTAGAATCTGGGAAACATAAACAACTGGTTCATAAAGCATCTACACTGTATCCCATTTATTTGATCATATCTATAGTACCTTTGGAATATCTTACTTAATAACCTTCTTCCTGACCTAGGGAAAGAAAACATACAAAAGGGTGAGCTCAAATGCTCAGTAAGGGTAAACAAAGGAAATATCAATCACATCATATTCATAAGAACATAACATTTTTGAAATCTTAACCTACAAAAGAGATCATAATTTCATAACATGGGATAAATCATGGAAGTGAAATGTAATACCAATAATCATAACTTAAATCATGAAACTTTGTGGCATACACACATAATACTAGAGAATCATTTCTTATTAGTCAAGACTCATAGCCAAGACTATCTTAGTGGACATAGTCTATTTCTGAACTGAGTTCACTCCTCCTTTCAGTCCTGTTTCTCTGAACCGGTTTAACCTTCAGTTCCAGCCATGCCTATCTCATGAGATATAAAATCATTACCCAATGCATTGTAGGGAGATATAGGTCCCAACCATCTTATAATGATACCATTATTATGTGTGCCACAAAATCATAAACCATACATCAGAGCATAACCCATTTAATAAAAATGGGAATCTTATACATAATGACATCATAAAAAAATTCATATAAGATAAAGGAATTAATAAAAATATTTCCATCACAACATAATCAAATCAATGTAATAATAGGGATAGAAACCGAACCCTATATTATCTTAGATGGAAAATAATTTTGATAAAACACTTGAACTCCATTCTTGAGGAAAATATCCTTTCTACTTCAAAAACATTTTTCCTTTCTTAACATGTCATAAAATTTTAAACTAAAAGATTTTGATTAAAAATAAACTTGAAAACTTGTAAAGAAATATTCTTGGAAATAATGTTTTAAAAATCCATTCATGTCGTATAAGTTAAAAAACATTCTTCTCATACTTATGTCGGAAAAGTCAAAAAGTACCTCGTACGAAATATGAAAAAAGATTCCATTCATATCTTTTACTAAAAACTAACCGAAGGGTAAAATTGGATTTAATAAATTTTAGTTGGATGGAAATAATATTATATATTGAGGAAACATGTATGTGGATGATAAAATACACCCCAGTAAATACCAAAGTATAAAAAATATCCGATAAAAATGAGATTATGATATTTTCCCATACCTTAGGTCTGAAATGCTTTGTACGTGTCCGAACCTCCTGTATAATGATTTAAATAATGTTATTGACTTATTCCAGAATCATACTTATTATTATGATATCATATATGGTCATATTCTTAGCTTTTTATTAGTAATATTTCATTACTACTTGTTATTCGGGTGTTTATTACATTTTTGTTCTTATGCGTGTTTTGTCGAATAAATTATTATTCCTATTTATAGGATATAGATACATCATTTAAATAATGGTATTAGTGTAATATATAACATATTACTTAATTCAATTCATTTATATAATCATTATTCAATGAATATCATATAGAACGTGTCGCATCACATCGTGGAGACAGTAGGCCGTACGTACGCACAAGCGATGATATTGTTCCCATGATCATGGAATTGTATGGAAGTGTATGTACACTATTTCAGAATCAATATCACTTTACAATAATCATGTATAGTTATTTATTTTCACCATTATACCCATCCATGTATGGTGGTGGAGGAAAACAGATTACACCACGGCGTGGAGACAGTATTTCGTATGTACGCACACGCGGTGATTTCATTTTCTGTAGGATGGATAAGAGGTGAAATAAGTTTGTTTCATATTTATAATAACATATCAGTATATGAGAGATACTGATGTTATTACCTCATAATGAAACAACTAAAGAAGAGGGAGTAGAAGAATAATGGAACTTGAAGAAAACGGTAGAAGGTATTACCTCTTTCTCGAAGTGCCTCCTTTAAACGTTCTATTAAGGCACTAGAGTTGGTCTTTTGATAAGACCAGTACCTCTAGTAGGTTTCTAAGGAAGTGTGGAAGTGAAATGGGAAGGGTTTGGCCGAGCTTGAAAGTTCAAATTGGTGTGAGGAAGAGAGGTATGAGGTGCCCTTTTATAAGGGGGGAGAGGGGCACCTTTGGAAAGTGTGGAAATATTATTTTATTATAAACTTATCTTCTGTTTAAAAAGGTCCAAAAATCATTAAATATGAAGATAAGTTGACTCATGGTAGAAATAAAATCATCCAATCAGAATTGTACATGTTTTGGAAAATATTTTAATCATTATAATCTTATTTATTTAAATCATTTATTAATGAGGTAAATACTTCATCATTATTGTGTCATAAATAATTTAATTTATTTGGTGTCTAAAAATTATAAAAAAATATCATTATGTAGGAAATATTTTTTGCTTTCCAATGAATATTTATAGTCGAAAATATAATTTATATACCCCCTTATAAAAATTAATTACTAAACGATTTTTCTTAATGTCAATTTTGTCTTTACATTAAATTAATTAATCCAAATTGTCATTGTCAATACCAAGTGGGTCAATGGGGTCCCAAAATCGACCCAAGGATGACCATCGTCGGAAAATACTCATACAATAAGTTTAGGAAAAGTGTCAAGGTAATTTTGAAATATTATAATATTCTTTTAACCTTGAATCACCATATTTACCTTTTACCGTAGTAAATAAAAATTACCATAGTTACTATTCATAATTTAAAAAAAATAAAAGTAACCTATCAACATAATTTGGACCCACTAATTCCAAATATGGAATCCATTTTTCAAAATTCAAAACACAAAAGTTGTAGTAATTAATTTAAAATTAATCCCATTGTTAAGCAAACGGGTTTTAAAAGTTAAAAAAATTTCCAAATATAGAAATGTTTTTACCTATGAATTCAATGTAAAATTAAAAATAATGACATAAATTATATTAAATGGTAAAAATATATTCTATTTATACCTTAAAAACATTCCATATTACGTATTGCGATGAAAAAAGTGGTTTTTATTTAAAATATAGCGTGTTTATACTATTCATTAAAATATGAAAGTTATTAGAATAATATGAAAAATATATCCTAAGTAAACTTTTATATCATGACTCTAAAGAAGAATTTTATTTTGTCAAATAAAACTTATATACTTGACAAAAACTAGATTTAAAGTGGGTGCACCATCAAAAGGCAGTAAAATTTTATTTTTTGAAAAATACTTATTTTATCCAAAAAAACTGATTTTGTTTTCATACCTCATTCTAGAAAATGTATAAGATGAATTATAATGTTATAAAATTCAAAATTCAGTTAATACTATTCATAAAGTCTAGTTTATAATATTATAATATATCTATGTTTTGTGAAACTCGGTGTTGCGTACTACACACGCTATCGAGGAAGTTCGCGATTGCGTGTAACGCAAGCCAAGCTAGTGTTGTGTGTAGTGGAAGATTCCTTTGCGTATAACATATTAAAAATATATACTTCTCATAAAATATCAGGGTGTTACATTCTACCCCCCTTAAAATGAATTTCCCTCGAAATTCGTCACTTCGTAACAAACAGATGAGGATACCTCTCCCTCATCATATCCTCAAGTTCCCATGTAGCTTCTTCTAATTGGTGGTTCCTCCATAAAACATTCACCAAGCGAGTGGTCTTGTTCCGTAGGACTTTTTCACTACAATCTAGAATCTATATCGGTTGTTCTTCACAAGTAAGATCTTGCTCCTGCGGTACAACTTCTGAGCTGAGTACATGTGAAGGATCAGGTATTTACTTTCTCAGGAGGGATACATGGAACACATCGTGAACTTGAGAGAGATTCGGTGGAAGCTCCAATCGGTAAGCTACCTTCCCAAAACAATCCAGAATTTCAAAAGGATCGATATATCTAGGGCTCAACTTTCCCTTCTTTCCAAATCTCATTACTCTTTTCCAAGGAGATATTCGTAAGAACACATTATCGCCCACTTCAAACTCTAGGTCTTTTCTTCGGTTGTTTGTATAACTTTTTTGTCGACTCTGAGCTGCTCTTATGTGTTGTTGAATAGATCTGACCTTTCCTTCCATCTCATCAACAAGATCAGGTCCTAATAGATTTCTTTCCCCAACTTCATCCCAGCAAGTTGGAGTCCTACATTTCTTTCCATAGAGAGCTTCATAAGGAGCCATCTGAACACTGGATTGAAAGCTATTATTATAAGAAAATTCCACCAAAGGTAGGTGTTGATCCCAACCACCTTTGAAATCCATAGAGTAAGCTCTCAACATATCTTCTATAGTTTGAATTTTCCTCTCAGACTGACCGTCTCTCTGAGGAAGATAAGAAGTGCTGAAACTCAACTCTCTATCTAGAGTATGCTGAAGACTTCACCAGAACATTGAGGTAAACCTCAGATCCCGATCAGATATAATTGAAATTGGTACTCCATGAAATCTTACCACTTCCTTTACATATATCCTAGCAAGCTGATCAAGAGAAAAATCTTCTCTAATAGGAATGAAGTGTGCCGACTTCGTAAGACGATCAACTATAACCCATATAGATTTATTGACTTTGGATGTTTTAGGAAGTCCAGTGACAAAGTCCATAGGGATGTTTTCCCATTTCCATTTAGGTATGGGTAATGGTTATAACATCCCCTAGGACTTCTGTCTCTCAGCTTTAACCTGCTGACAAACCAAGCATCGAGATACATATTCAGCAACATCTCTTTTCATGCCATCCCACCAGAAATACTCTTTCAGGTCTCTATACATCTTCGTGCTTCTAGGATGAATAGAGAATGAAGAACTGTGAGCCTCATAAAGCAGCTCCTTCTTTAATCCTGGGATGGGAGGAACCCTAACCCGATTCCTGAACATTATTATCCCATCACAACCATGGTTGAATTCAGGAACATTTCTCACCTTCTTTTGTAACTCGACATCTTCTTTCTGCACCTCTTTAATCATTACATGTATAGATGGTTGAACATTAATTTGAGAAAGATACAATTTTACCCATCCATTATAATTACAAGATCCATCCTTTGTAAATCCATAAATATTCGATCTTTTTTTATCCTTATCATGGACAAACTAGCATGGTCTTGTCGGCTTAATGCATCTTCCACCTTTTTTACTTTCCCAGGGTGGTAATGAATTGAGCAGTCGTAATCCTTAATCAGATCCAACCATATTCTTTGGCACATATTCAGATCCTTTTTGTGAAAATATACTTTAATCTTTTATGATCAGTATAAATGTCACACCTATCTCCATAAAGATAATGCATCCAAATCATTAATGCAATGATTACCGCAGGTAGCTCTAAATCACGAGTTGGGTAATTTTGCTCATGGATTTTCAACTGTCGTGAGGCATAAGCTATCACCATATCATTTTTCATAAAAACACACCCCAATCCCTTCATGGATGAATCACTGTAGATCACAAACCTTTCTCCACTAAAAGGCAGTGTGAGCACAGGTGCACTGGATAACCTTCTTTTCAACTCCTTGAAATTCTCTTCACATTCCTCCATGCAAACAAACTTAACTTCTATCTGAGTCAACCTGGTGAGTGGATTAGATAATCGTGAAAAATCTTTCAAAAAAAGTCGATAATATCCATCTAAACTAAGAAAACTTCATATCTCAGTTACTGTTGTTGGTCTCGACCTTCTTTCGATAACCTCTATTTTTGCTGGATCCACAGATATCCCCTCTTTTGAGATTATGTGACCAAAAAATGAAACTTTTTGAAGCCAAAATTCACACTTGGTAAATTTGGCATAATGCTTATCCTTTCTCAGGGTCATCAATATAATTCTCAAGTGATCTTCATTTTCTTCCTTCCTCTTTGAATATACAAGAATATCGTCTATAAAGACTACCACAAACTGATCAGGATAGTCTCTAAAGACTCTATTCATCAGATCCATGAAGATAGTAGGGGAATTAGTAAGACCAAGTGGAATCACTATAAATTCATAGTGTCCATACCTTGTACGGAAAGCCGTCTTTGGTATATCCTCCCTTTTTACCCATAATTGATGATACCCTGAACGAAGATCAATCTTGGAAAAGTATTGAGCTCCGCGTAGTTGGTCAAATAAGTCATCAAGGTGCAGGAGAGGATATTTGTTCTTGATAGTGATCTTTTTATGTTCTCGATAATCAATGCAGAGTCTCATTGGTCCATCTTTCTTCTTAACAAACAGAACAGGTCCTCCCCAAGGTGACGCACTAGGGCATATGAACCCCTTAGCAAGATTCTCTTGGAGTTTCTTCTTCAATTCCTGCAACTCAAATGGGGCCATTCTATAAGGTGTCTTTGAAATAGGTAAACCACTCGGTATGAGTTCTATTGAAAACTAAACTTCACAATTTGGTGGAAGACCGGAAAATTCCTCCAGAAAGACATCATCAAACTCTCGTACAATGTGCATATTATTAATCATGAGTTTCTCACCAACCATTTGAGATAAATAACATTCATTTAGTGGAATCAAGACCCATAAGATGGAATAAATTTCAAGTTGAAGGTTATGTTCATCCATTCATTGATAGACGATCAAAGATTGATCTGGAATATGAAATGTGACGTCCCTTATTTGGCAATTGATATGAGATCCATATAGAGAAATCAAATCCATGCCAAGAATCACATAAAATTCCACTATAAGAAGGATCACAAGATTTGCTGGAAGGACTTTCCCACAAACTTCAATCGGAGAAGAATTATAAACTTTTGATGCGACCGTTGTGCCATTAGGGGTTGTCACAACTAACTCAACATCTAATTGTTGAGGTAAAACAACGATACCCTTAGAAAATTATTCAGAAATAAAAGAGTGGGTGGATCCAGAATCAAAGAAAACATTTTCTACATTAGAGTAGATGGTAACTTTACCTCTCACCACTTCTTCGTCGTACTCCACATAGCCGATTGTAATTGCATGTGACTTTCCTTTGTCTTTGGCCTTAAGAGTTTGTTGACGTCAATCATCATCATTAACCCTTGGATTTGGGAATTGATTGGCATAATTCCCCATTTCCTTGCACTTGTAACATTGAAGTGTAAGAGGTGCACTCTGTGTAGCCTTTTCATTTTTCGCATCACTAGACATCTTATTCCCGTCATTGCGGCATTCAAATGCCCAATGACCTTCCTTTCCACATTTGAAACATTTACTTGTCCCTTTAAGACAACTCCCTTCATGTTTCTTTCCACACATTGAGCATAAGGGAAAACACGTCTTCTTTTCAGTGTGCTCTTTAGATTTTCCTTTGAATTCCATTTTCCTCTTCTTATCAAACCCATATGACTGATGGGTTACTCCAATCTCCATCTCAACTTTGAGAGCACATCGAACGATTTCCTCATAGCTATTGATGTCCCTTATGGCTAACGCCATTCGAAGACTTGGTTTTAAGCCACTAAAGAATCGATTGATCTTACTCTCAGGTTGGATAATAATTCTGGAAGCGTACGTTGCAAGTCTTGTAAAATTTTCATCGTAGGTTCCAATGGATTCATCATCCTTTTTCTTCAGTTCAAAGAATACGAGGGAAATACTTATTGAAAAATAAGTTCTTGAACTTGTCCCATTCCATTGAATCAATTTCATCCCTTTGCCTTGTATTCTTAATAAGATTCCACCATTGATCAGTATCACCTTCCAAACGATACACTGCTATAATGACTTTATCATATTCAGAACATTGATGAACTGAACATATCTTTTCAGTGGTACTGATCAATTATTCAGTCACTAATGGATTAGAAGACCCGCTGAATGAAGGTGGACGCTGCATCATGAAGGATTCGACAGAATTTTTCTCCTTCCTTTGCTCATTTGGAAGTCCTTCATGATTCATAGCTTGAGAAAGTTGTGTGAGAATGGCTATAAGATTTTGCATTCCAGCTCCCATAAAGTTTGGTTGCTCAGGGGGACAATCATTTCATTGTCCGTCGCATTCCGCATTAACACGGTTCCTTCGAGTTCCAGCCATTGACTAAAACCAAGAAGAATAGTGTGATTAACACTAATTATAAAAGGAAAACCACATAATCAAGAACAAAATTTTACACATAAGGTCTTACCCTAGGTTATTTGTGGCCATTTCTAAAACAGTAAGATTTTGTTCTATTCTTAGACTTATCATTAGGATTCTTATTAAGGCTTTCACATCCTTGTTTCCAAAGGTTGACTATACCTTTCCTATGATACCAACTATAATGACCCATACTTTACATACATGGTTAATACTTCAGAATTGAAGAATACTTATTACAGCATATAACAAAACCATGAATGGACCGTATAGGTATAGTGTCTTTAGAAACTGGGAATCATAAACAACTGGTTCATAAAGCATCTAAATTGTCTCCAATTTATTTCATCATATCTATAGTCCATTTTGGAATATCTTACTTAATAACCTTCTTCCTGACCTGGGGAAAGAAAACATACAAAAGGGTGAGCTCAAATGCTCAGTAAGGGTAAACAAAGGAAATATCAATCACATCATAATCATAAGAACATAACATTTTTGAAATCTTAACCTGCAAAAGAGATCATAATTTCATAACATGGGATAAATCATGGTAGTGAAATGTAATCCAAATAATCATAACTTAAATAATGAAACATTGTGGCATAAACACATAATCATAGAGAATCATTTCTTTTTAGTCAAGACTCATAGCCAAGACTATCTTAGTAAACAAAGTCCATTTCTAAACAGAGTTCACTCCTCGTTTCAGTCCTGTTTTTCTGAACCGGTTTAACATGCTGTTCCAGCCATGTCTATCTCAAGAGATATAAAATCTTTATCCAATGAATTGTAGGGAGATATAGGTCCCACCCATCTTATAATGATACCATTCTTATGTGTGCCACAAAATCATAAACCATACATCATAGCATAACCCATGTAATAAAAATGGGAATCTTAAACATCATGACATGATAAAACAATTCATATAAGATAAAGGAATTCATAAAAATATTTCCATCACAACATAATAAAATCAATGTAATAATAGGGATAGAAACAGAACCCGATATTATCTAAGATGGAAAATAATTTTGATAAAAAACATGAACCCCATTCTTGAGGAAAATATCCTTTATACTTCAAAAACATTTTTACTTTCTTAACATGTCATACAATTTTAAACTAAAAGAATTTGACTAAAAATAAACATGAAAACTTGTAAAGGATGATTCTTGGAAATAATGTTTTAAAAATCCATTCATGCCGTATAAGTTAAATAACATTCTTCTCATACTTATGTTGGAAAATTCAAAAAGTACCTCGTACGAAAAATGACAAAAGATTCCTTTCATATCTTTTACTAAAAACTCATCGAAGGGTAAAATTGGATTTAAACAATTTTAGTTGGATGGAAATAATATTACATATTGAGGAAACATGTATGTGGATGATAAAATACTCCCCAGTAAATACCAAAGTATAAACAATCTCGAATAAAAATGAGATTGTGATATTTTCCCTTACCTTAGGTCAGATATGCTTTGTACATGTATGAACCTACTGTATAATGATTGTAATAATGTTATTGAATTATTCCAAAATCATACATATTGTTATGATATAATATATGGTCATTTTATTATCTTCTTATTAGTAATTTTTCATTACTACTTTTTATTCGGGTGTTTATTACTTTTTTGTTTTTATGCATGTTTTGTCGAATAAATTATTATTCATCTTTATAGGATAAAGATACATCATTTAAAGAATGGTATTACTGTAATATATGTCATATTAATTCATTCAATTCATTTATATAATCATTATTCAGTGAAGATCATATAGAACGAGTCGCATCACATCGTGGAGACGGTAGGCCGTACGTACGCACAAGCGATGATATCGTTCCCATGATCATGGAATAGTATGGAAGAGTATGTATACTATTTCAGAATCAATATCACTTTACAATAATCATATATAGTTATTTATTTTAACCATTATACCCATCCATGTAAGGTTGTGGAGGAAACAGATTACACCACGGCGTGGAGACGGTATTCCGTACGTACGCGCGCGCGGTGATTTCGTTTTCCGAAGGATGGTTAAGAGGTGAAATAGGGTTGTTTCATATTTATAATAACATATCAGTATATGAGGGATACTTATGTTATTACCTCATAATGAAAAAACTAATGAAGAGGGAGTAGAAGAAGAATGGAACTTGAAGAAAATGGTTGAAGGTATTACCTCTTTCTCAAAGTGCCTCCTTTAAACTTTTCTTAAGGCACTAGAGTTGGTCTTTTGATAAGACCATTACCTCTAGTAGGTTTCTAAAGAAGTGGGGAAGTTAAATGGGCAGGGTTTGGCTGATCTTTATGGTTCGAATTAGTGTGAGGAAGAGAGGGAGGAGGTTCCCTTTTATAAGGGAGGAGAGGGGCACCTTTGGAAAGTGTGGAAATATTATTTTATTATAAACATAGATTCGGTTTCAAAAGGTCCAAAAATAATTATAGTTGAAGATAAGATGACTCATGGTCGAAATAAAATCATCCAATGAGAATTGGACTTGTTTTGGAAAATATTTTAATCATTATATTCTTATTTATTTAAATCATTTATTAATGAGGTAAGTACTTCATCATTATTGTGTCATAAATAATTTAATTTATTCGATGTCTAAAAATTATAAAAAAATATCATTATGTATAAAATATTTTTATCTTTCCAAATATTATTTATAGTTGAAAATATAATTTATATAACCCCTTATAAAAATTAATTACTAAACAATTTTTGTTAATGTCAATTTTGTCTTTACATTAAATTAATTAATCCAAATTGTCATTGTCACTACCAAGTGGCTCAATGGGGTCCCAAAATCGACCCAAGGATTACCATGGTCGGACACTACTCATCCAGTAAGGTTAGGAAAAGTGTCAAGGTACTTTTGAATTATTATAATATTCTTTTAACCTTGAATCACCCTATTTACCTTTAACCGTAGTAAATAAAAATTACCATAGTTACTATTTATAAAATCAAAAAAAAGTAACCTATCAACATAATTTGGACCCAATGATTCCAAATATGGAATCCATTATTCAAAATTAAAAACAAGGATGATTTAGTAATTAATTTAGAATTAATCCCATTGTTAAGAAAACGGGTTTTAAATGTTAAAACAATTTCCAATGATTGAAATGTTTTTACCTATGAATTCAATGTAAAATTAATACTAATGAAATAAATTATATTAAATGGTAAAAATATATTCTATTTATACTTTAAAAACATTCCATATAAAGTATTTCAATGAAAAAAGTTGTTTTTAATTAAAATATAGCGTGTTTTTACTATTCATTATAATATGAAAGTTATCAGAATAATATGAAAAATATATCCAATGTAAATTTTTATATCTTGATTCTAAAGAATAATTTTATTTTATCAAATTGAACTTATAAAATTTTCAAAAACTAGATTTAAAGTCGGTGCGCCATCAAAAGGCGGTAAAACTGCATTTTTTGAAAAATATTTCTTTTATAAAAAAAACTGATTTTGTTTTCATACCACATTCTAGAAA
Source organism: Viscum album (assembly GCA_963277665.1). Lineage (NCBI taxonomy): Eukaryota > Viridiplantae > Streptophyta > Magnoliopsida > Santalales > Viscaceae > Viscum > Viscum album. Next base: position 2,114,725,011 of record OY728126.1, on the reverse strand, counting down.
ATTTATAAGATTAATTATAATGTTATAAAATTCAAAATTCAGTTAATAATATTCATAACGGCTAGTTTATAATATTATAATATATCTATGTTTTATGAAACTCGGTATTGCGTACTATAGACGCTATCGAGGAAGGTCGTGATTGCATGTAACACAAGCCAAGCTAGTGTTGTGTGTAGTGGAAGATTAATTTGCGTATAACATATTAAAAAATATATACTTCTCATAAAATATCAGGGTGTTACAATCCATGTGATGATGTGTGGATTTGTGGATTAGAATGAGTTATGGACAAGGAATTTTATGAAATGGTTTTAGATAATTGACTAGTTGTTCTCAATGTTACTTGTGATTGTTTTGAGAAAACATTTTTACTATTCCACGTGTTTATATTTAGTTATAGAATATTTTTAGAAATGGTTTTATATGAAACTTTTCATATAAATGTTCTAAAATGTTCTATCCTAGTGATGCGACTATAAAAGTCTTTTGGGGAAAACCTGTTGAGTTTTAGTACTCACCCCTACATTGCATATTTGGTGGTTCGGTAAATATTGTCTTTCAGTACATGGGAAAAGGTAAATAATAAAAAATCTTTATCACTAACTTGTAATACATGGGTTTTTTATTGATTTGGAGGATAGATCTTGTTGGAGATTTGGAGTTGTATTTGTCTTTGAGTCTTGATGATTTATTATCTTTTGTTGTGTACATTGATATTATTATCATCCACATTGGAATATTTTTTTAGTTTGTATTTGAAATAAATGATGTTTTTTAGTTATCCTTCATTATTTCATGCACTATATAACATTTATATAATAATGGAATGTTTGGTTTGTTGTTTTATTTTAATGGAACATTATACCCATCATATATTGAATCCCTTCTGTATTTATTAACATCCATTGGCATCATGGGGATTTCGCCAAAGGACAAGTTGCACCACCAACTCAACTCAATCCAATAAGGAAAGGAATTATATTACATTGATCCTTATATTGGTCAATATCCTAGAGGAAACATAGAAATACATCATCCAAAATTCCTCAACTGTATCCACCTAAAGAATATAATCATCCATAAAATCAATATCCAGTAGAATTTTCATAGGGGTTTGATGTGAAGCCAAGTTGTCTTCCAATTCATGGCCTCCAATATCTTATTTGGAAAGAAGAATAATGTAGAAATGTTGGAGGATTACCAATCAATTTCCAAATCATCCATTCAGTATGGTTAGATTGATTATATACTTTATAATGTCTACCCAGGACACCAGATGTAACATATGATTCTTCAAATAATGTTGTAACTTTTATAGCACAAAAAAAATTGTAAGGAAACTCTTCTCGATGTGGGGAGTATATGGCCTATTTATTTAGGGGCATGTTGTTATGATTTTATTATTTATTTAACTAATGCCATTATTTTTCCAAGATAAAATGGTGTCAATGGACTGTTGTATAGTTGAAACATAAAGGGCTAATGAATTTCCTTGGATGATTGGGACTAAAACCAAAGGCAATATTTGATACTACTTTTTATCCTCAAAGGAATTTGAACACTCCACATCCCATTAGAATTTTTTTTATATAACCCTTCATAAGGTATTAAATTTTCCTAATATTTCTTTGATAATTCATCAAATATAGTCTAAATTGTCTTGGAAGCCTAGACACTCTTAGAGATTTCTCGATGGAGTCATTTGGTTGACATCCCTAATTTTCTTTGGTTCGATATTGTTGACTCTATATCATAAGACAATGTTGTTAAATGTATGTGTGGTGATACTGAATGTGTTGTTCAGGGGTTAGCATCATGTACAGGAGGTAGGAGATTTAAAACTCTATATTAATGGTTTTTGAGATGGTATTGACTGTTGTAGGATTTGACCACCAGATAATCACATTAGCACTCCATCAATGTCCCATGAAATTGTTTAATGTTAATATGTATGGTTTTTTGGTATGTGGATAAAAAATATCCAAGGAAAATGCATTAGCACATAATTTAATGTCTCATGGGGTGCCTAAGAATAGGTGTAATCCTCTTCCTTTAGGGAAAATATGATCTTTTTGTACCATGAGTGTATTTCCATGATGGAGATGTACTAGAAAAAATTTATAGATTCAATAAACAACTCTATCATTATAAGGGTAAAATCATCATTTGGATAATAGTGATTGTGGCCTCGATAGTCGATGTGGACTAGGATATACCCATTATTATTCCTTACTCAGCCAATGTATGTTGGATACTAGAAATACTAGACATTTGTAATAATGAAGGATTTATGAATATTTTCAAATTCACCCACATCCAAAGCAGCAAGAGATGGGTGCATATTCTCGGGAGGTTGTTTGAACCCATGATGACTCACTAGAACGTCATGATGATAAACAGTGACATGATGCTCCAACCCTAGAATCTTGTTATCCCAAGGAAAAAATGTTTTGTGGATATTTGAGGAATCCAACATACTACAAATACTCCTCTTGGGACACGGAGTCACTGCTCAGTATTACCCTAAAAAATTCCTCATTACCGAGGTTGATCTTATATAACATAAGAAAAGCGAGGGAGAAATAATCATCAAATGATGTAGGGGAATCTTATAAATAATATTCATTATGTAAGATAGGAGGATCAATGGGATGGTTCCATATTTCTAGGATAGCCATCCTATGTGGATATCCAATGTCTAAACTATTTGATATGACCTCATTGATGATGTGTTCCCACTCTATATGGAATATGGTGACTGAAACTTATGAATCAATTCTATCACATTTCCTTCTATGAGGTACACTATTTATATCAAAGAAATGGATATGATTCTACCTTTATTGGGTCATCCCTTTTTTTATAACATATAGGAAATCAATAGATCAGTGGATATAGGGTGAAATTATCAGTAGTTCATAGGTGTAGGGGCTTCCAGTATTAGTTGGTGCTATCCACTATAGAAGTAGAAGGTAATATGTGGGTAGTAATTTTTCTTGGAGAAGTCAAAAAAATCCCCCTAGTCTATCATAATGGGATGTAACTGATGAATTATTAGAATGAAGTTATCCTGCAATTCTACTAATGGGTTGTGTGTAGTCTATGTTAGATCATATACGACATTTATGCGCTCAACCCCATTGGCCAAAACCATATTTCCTTCCATTTTAAGTACCCAATGTCTATATAGAAGGCCTCACAAGAGTGAAAGGAGAAATTGTTTCCCTATATAACACCTCATTAGCATCTATGTTGGTATTTGAAACAATGTTAGTATGAATAGGGGACCACACCATGAAATTTGAGCTATGGAATTCTATGTTGTGCATTTCAGATATTATCCAATGAGAATAATGAAAATCAGTTCATGATATAAAACCACTAAATTGAGTCTTCAATAAAAAAAATTTCATATGTATTTTAATAAATATTATCATAACTATCAATAATTAGGTAACAGTGACTGATATGTTATTCTTTAAGTAATATCTTATTTAGTGTACATTCTAGGGTACTGTTTATTTTAGATCTTGTATCCACTTGGAGGTGTTGGTATAGATACCCGAAGCTTGACGTACATGGACATTACATTACTTTTGCGGAATACATAGTACATAACAAAAACACACACACAAGGATCGTAATAGTTTAGTGTCTTTGGAATCTCGAAACGTAATATTCTAATCCTGGTGAAAGATCTTCAACATCTCCCATAAATATCTTCCCTTTTTTTATACCTAAAACCTTTCTTTATATCCTGGGGAAAAGTAAATATAAAAGGGTGAGCTCAAATGATCAGTAAGGATAAACAAAAGAAATATCAATCACATCATATTCTTAAGAACATAACATTTTGGAAATCTTAACCTGCAAAAGAGAGCATAATTTCATAACATGGGATAAATCATAGTAGTGAAATGAAATCCCAATAATCATAACATAAAACATGAAACATTGTGGCATACACACATAATCATATAGAATCATTTCTTGTTAGTCAAGACTCATTGCCAAGACTATCTTAGTGGACAAATCCCATTTCTGAACCGAGTCACCCTCGTTTCAGTCCTGTTTCACTAAACCGATATAACCTACCATTCCAGCCATGTCTATCTCATGAGATATAAAATCATTACCCAATGATAAAACACTTGAACTTCATTCTTGAGGAAAATATCCTTTCTACTTCAAAAACATTTTTCCTTTCTTAACATGTCATAGAATTTTAAACTAAAAGAAGTTGAATAAAAATAAACTTGAAAAATTGTAAGGGAAGCTTCTTGGAAATAATTTTTTTTAAAATCCATTCATGTCGTATAAGTTAAAAGAAAACATTCTTCTCGTACTTTTGTCGGAAAAGTCAAAAAGTACCTCGTATGAAAAACGACAAATGATTCCTTTCATATCTTTTACTAAAAACTCACCGAAGGGTAAAATTGGATTTAAACAATTTTAGGTGTATGTAAATAACATTACATATTGAGGAAACAAGGATGTGGATGATAAAATATACCCAGTAAATTTCAAAGTACAAACAATCTCGGATAAAAATGAGATTGTGATATTTCCCTTACCTTAGGTCCGATTTGCTTCGTAAGTGTCTGAACCTCCTTTATAATTATTTAAATAATGTCATTTACATATTAAATAATCCTATTCATTGTTATGATATCATATATGGTTAACTTATGACTTTATATCACCCGTTTTTTTGTAAATTCCATGTTAAAGAGCGTTTTGGGTAAAATTGTTTCATTTATCGTAGGTGTTTGGACTTGTTGTTCTTGACATTATTATTACTTATATCATGATTTACATACTTCCAGAATATAAAATATGATTTATATATCATATATATTCAGTATATATATATATAATAGATAGATAAATGAAATGAAACACACCGTTCATGGAGACGGTAGTCCGTACGTACGCATGAATGCTGTTTTCCTTTCCTTATTGTCTTGAATGGAAGTAAGTAGTTGACATATATATATACATAAATCCAGTAGATTTAACATGTCATATATTTCATGATTACTTATTATATATACTTTATAATCATTCATGAATGGTTAAAGTGGAGAATGAATCTCATCGCGTCATGGAGACGGTAGTCCGTACGTACGCACGAGCGATGATATCGTTCTCATGATCATGGGACTGTATTGGAGTGTATGTATACTATTTCAGAATCAATATCACTTTAAAATAATAATATATAGTTATTATTTACACCATTATACCCATCCAAGTAAGGTGGTGGTGGAAAATAGATTTCACTACGGCGTGGAGACGGTATTCCGTACGTACGCACGCGCGGTGATTTCGTTTTCCATAGGATGGATAGATGGTGAAATAGGATTGTTTCATACTTATAATAACATATCAGTATATGATTGATAATGATGTTATTACTTCATAATGAAAAAACCTAAGAAAAATAATTGGAAGAAGAAATAAAGGTGAAAGAATCGGTAACGGAAATTACCTCTTCTTTGAAGCACCTCTTTGAGACCTCCTCTTAAGGCACTAAAATTGGTCTTTGAGGAAGACCCGAACCTCTAGGATGTTACTAGGGAAGTGGAGAAGATAATTTGGCAGGGGTTGGCCAAGCATGAAGGCTCAAATTTGTTTGAGGAAGAGAGGGAGGAGGTGCCCTTTTATAAGGGAGGAGAGGGGCACCTTTGGAATTCTTAAAAATATTAATTTATAATAAATCTAACCCCACTTAAAAACCTCCATAAATGACTCATATTCGAATATTAGGTGATATAGGGTTGTAATATCATCAACAAATCAAATTTATACATGTTTGGAACTTATTTTAAACCTTATCATTTTGATTTATCCTTATTTAATCTATTTACGTTTATTTGTGGTAATAAAATTCTAAATTTCAAATTATAACAAATAATTACTTATTTGTTGCGAATTTTCCTTAATTGTTTACTTTATAACATTATAGACCATATAAATTTAAATTTATAATTTTTAAATATTTTTGTGATTTTTAAACAATTTTATAATATGTTATTTTTATAAAATAACAATAGTGTCAATTTTGACACTATTCATTTATTTGAATTTAAATAATATATATATAGATGATACGTTCAAACTAAAAGCTTTAATAGATTAATAAAAGGTCATATGTATCTATAAAATTAGTGTATCACATTAAATAGTTCATATAATATTTATTTTATTATTTTTAAAACCATTTATTTGATTTATCTCTTAATAAAATAATTACTACAACATTTCTGTATAGTTATTTAATATACTTATTTGTTGCATAAAAATTTAGAATAAAATACTATGATGAAGATATATATATTACCTTTCACAATAATACTTTTACTCGAATTTTATCATCTTAAAATCACAATTGTTAAATTGTTATATTTATTAAATTATGAAGGTGACAACTTTGGCATTATTTAAAATAAAATAATATAAGTGTCATAATTTCTTGTATAAGACTCCAAATGGTCAAAAATTCGACCATTGGATTATTATAGTATAAATTTACATGACCAATAAGTTTTGGTCAGAGTTTTGTGCCTTTTATGGTCACTATTTGTTTAATAAAAACCATATTATTGATTTTTCACTAGATAAATAATTTATGCATCACTATTGTGTCACAATTAATGATAATAATTTAATCCCAAAAAATTCTAAATAAATTCTCATGATGTAGATAATTTTGATAGATTTATAGAGACTATTCATGTTTGAAGTTTTATGATGTTTATCACTATGTTAAAATTATTATACTTATAATATGTAAGAGAGTGACATGTTGTCACTTTCTTTGGTTTTAATAATAATTAAATTATTTTCATGGTCAAAAGTCTATAAAATGAATCTAATCCGACCCTTAGTTGATATGAGTTTACTTTTAGCCATAAAATAGAATTTTGGCATGTGTTAGGGAAATTTTATAATATTATATTTACCCTTAATTACCCGATTTACCATTAACTATGGTAAATAAAATTTACCGTAGTTACTATTCATAATTCCCAAAAATAAAAAGAAGCCTATTAACATAATTTGGACCCACTGATTCCAAATATGGAATCCATTTTTTCAAATTCAATACACAGAAGTTGCAGAAATTAAATTTAAATTAATCACGTTGTCGAATGAAAACAGGTTTTTGTTTAAAACATTGCAAAAGATTGAATTGATTTAACCTACAAATTCAAGGTAAAATCAATGCTAATGACTTACATTATATTAAATGGTAAAAATATCTTCTATTAATACTATAAAACCATTCAATATTATAATTTAACCACATAAGATATTACGATGAAAAAAGTTGTTTTTAATTAAAATATAGCGTGTTTTTACTATTCATTAAAATATGAAAGTTATCGGAGAAATATCAAAACCTTATCTGATGTAAATTTTTATATCTTGATTCAAAAGAAGAATTTTATTTTTTCAAATTGATCATATTATCATTTCAAAACCTAGATTTAAAGTGGGTACTCCATCAAAAGGCGGCAAAACTGCATTTTTGAAAAATACTTATTTTACCCGAAAAATTTATTTTGTTCTTATACCATGTTCTAGAAAATGTGTAAGATGAATAATAATGTTTTGAAATTCAAAATTTAGTTAATACTATTCATAACGGCTAGTTCATGACAATATTATAATAATATATCGTTGTTTATTAAAACCCGGCATTGCGTACAACACACGCTATCGAGGAAGGTCGCGATTGCGTGTAATGTAAGCCAAGTCAGGGTTGCGTGTTGTGAAAGAATCCTTCATTGTTTCGTATAACATAATCCAACCATATTTCATTTATACATTGAATATATATATATATATACTCAATGTTGCGTAGAATAGCTATTATCAAAATTTTGTGTAACACGATTCATGAATAGTGTTGCGTATACTGCAAGCTAATACGGCGTTGCGTATAGTGTAAGGTAATCTTGGTGTAGAACACAAGACATTAATGAAATTAAAAGAATATTTTTCATAAAATCTCAGGGTGTTACATTCTACCCCCCGTAAACTGAATTTCTCCCTCGAAATTCGTCGTGGTTATAAATGGTTTACTATTCGAAAGTTTCTTTAATAGAAACCCACATCGTAAAAAGGAATACCAAAACCAATCTTTAAAAACAAAAGTATGAAATTTAATGGTTACCCAAATAAACTAATCACTGGGTTACCACATAGGTGAAAATATGGATATGGAATAGAAATCTTACCATCATGTTCTGATGGAGATTGGTAGAGAACATGGCTATGGAAAAGCCAGAAATAACAAAGCCATAAATTTGTGACGATCCAGGGTACCATCTGATTCATCAGATATAAGAGCACTAGGACAACATTTTTGGTTTTCAAGATCATTTCCCTAAAGTTGATGAAATTGGAATTAGAAGAAATAAATTCATGATTTTGGTATAGTCTCACCGTTTGTCGTTCTTTGGACAATTTACACTTCATCCCTTAAATAAATGAAGTTGAATTTGTCATTCATGATGTGTTAGTAGATCATGTGATTGAATGATGGGTCATTCCATCTATCTCAAACAAAAGGTTAGAAAAGTTATCAAAAAATACACAAGTCCATCTATAGTGAGATTCATCATATAGGGTTCCTAAAATGGACGTATACTTCATATATCATACTGCGTAATATAATAAAACTAGTTTCTACTAAACAGGGACTTCTTGTAGGTCAGTGGTAGGCGATAAAGGCAAGTTGCACTTCAGTTGTGGGTTCGATTCCCACAGCCTTGTCCGACGCAATGGGCTGTCGCCCGTCCTACAGGTTGTCCTTTTTCTAAAACTACATTACTATAACATCACATAAATAATATCGAAAAACAAACAATAATAACTTGTGTCCAACATAATCCATTCCAATCTTTAGGCTTATCCATAATACTGTAGTCCACTCTTAGAGATTTAATACCATCGTTGATCCCCATATATCATAAGATATATCTTGTTGGTCACATTCCAAACATTCAAAGTCCTTAATCATGTATTCTCTTGAATACCCATTGAACCATAGTGAAAACTTGAATGCAGTTAAAAGTTAACACTTTTCACATACCAAAATCCTCAAAATTCTATATACTAAAACCATGATATCACTTAGTCTTTATATCAATCATGAGATCATGAATACTATAAAACATTTAATTTTCTCCTTATCCCTTCATTATGCGCATATCACATACTTTCCAAAAATATATGAATAACCTTTCATGGATACCAGTACCATTAATCATACAATTTCAAAACTCAAGGAAAGAAAACAGTGTAACAATCCGCAGATGTATCTTTATTCCATAGTACCATGAGATTACTTATATACCATTTCACATGATAAACATGTAATCATTCCACTACATTCTTAAACCATTGTCCGAGCTTCAACAATTCTTTCATCTCACATATCATTTGTAGTATCTTCATCATCATAAACATAAATAATACCCGTATGACCATACTGATTCTCTTCATGAGACTTTACCTTAGGGCATTGGTTTGCATAATTCCCGTACATTCCACATTTAAAACATTTAACCTTTGTTGATGTCGTAGAAATACCATTATCCTCATCCCTGGTGTTAACTGAACCTTTTCCTTTGCACTTACTAGCTTTGTGTCCTTCATTTCCACACCCAAAGCATCTTCCAGTTCCTTTGAAAAATTCTCCTTGACGCCTCTTCCCACATTATTTGCATAGGGGAAATTGAACTTTCTTTCCTCTATTATCATCATAAAACTCCATCTTTCTCTTATTAGCTGAGTCAGGAAAAATACCAAATTTGAGTTTATTGATCATATTATGAGATTGCTGATTCGGCATAATAATGATGGTTGGACTTCCAAATCCCATTTCATTTGGTTTCTCATGAAGAATATCATTACAATGTCCATCATATCCTCCATTATCGTGAATCATCTTGTTTCCAGCCATTTTCTAAAACCCAAAAAGAATAGTGTGAGAGGCAAAAATAATGCTAGGGAAAACAACATAGTAAAGGGGGAGTACCCTTAATATCTAACATCTTAGGTTAAATTCTAATATCGTTACCGTAGTTCTAGGACCATATCCTATACGTATACTTATCCTTAGGGACATCCCTAGACATACCTTAGAAATATCTCTAGGGATCTCACTAACGCTTTCGCATCCTAGTTTCCAAAGGTTGACTAAAACATTCCTCTGATACCAACTGTAGAGACCCGAACCTTGACGTACATGGACATTACATTACTTTTGCGGAATACTTAGTACATAACAAAAACACACACACAAGGATCGTAATATTTTAGTATCTTTGGAAACTCAGAACGTAATCTTCTAATCCTGGTGAAAGATCTTCAACATCTCCCATAAAGATCTTCCCTTTTTTTTATACCTAAAACCTCTCTTTATATCCTGTGGAAAAGTAAACATAAAATGGTGAGATCAAATGCTCAGTAAGGGTAAACAAAAGAAATATCAATCACATCATATGCATAAGAACATAACATTTTGGAAATCATAACCTGCAAAAGAGAGCATAATTTCATAACATGGGATAAATCATAGTAGTGAAATGAAATCCCAATATTCATAAAATAAAACATGAAACATTGTGGCATACACATATAATCATAGAGAATCATTTCTTGTTAGTCAAGACTCATTGCCAAGACTATCTTAGTGGACAAAGCCCATTTCTGAACCGAGTCACCCTCGTTTCAGTCCTGTTTCACTAAACCGATATAACCTATCGTTCCAGCCATGTCTATCTCATGAGATATAAAATCTTTAAAAAATGAATTGGAGGGAGATATAGGTCCCACCCATCTCATAATGATACCATTCTTATGTGTGCCACACAATCATAAATCATACATCATTTCATAACCCATGTAATAAAAATGGGAATCTTAAACATCGTGACATCATAAAACAATTCATATAAGATAAAGGAATTCATAAAATTATAATTCCATCACAACATAATCAAATCAATGTAATTATAGGGATAAAAACAGAACCCTTTATTATCTTATATGGAAAATAATTTTGATAAAACACTTGAACTTCATTCTTGAGGAAAATATGCTTTCTACTTCAAAAACATTTTTCCTTTCTTAACATGTCATAGAATTTTAAACTAAAAGAAGTTGAATAAAAATAAACTTTAAAACTTGTAAGGGAATCTTCTTGGAAATAATTTTTTTTTAAATCCATTCATGTCGTATAAGTTAAAGGAAAACATTCTTCTCGTACTTTTGTCGGAAAAGTCAAAAAGTACCTCGTATGAAAAATGACAAAAGATTCCTTTCATATCTTTTACTAAAAACTCACCGAAGGTTAAAATTGGATTTAAATAATTGTAGGTGTATGTAAATAACATTACATATTGAGGAAACATGGATGTGGATGATAAAATATACCCCAGTAAATTTCAAAGTACAAACAATCTCGGATAAAAATGAGATTGTGATATTTCCCTTACCTTAGGTCCGATTTGCTTCGTAAGTGTCCGAACCTCCTGTGTAATGATTTAAATAATTTCATTTACTTATTAAAGAATCCTATTCATTGTTATGATATCATATATGGTTCACTTATGACTTTATATTACCCGTTTTTTTGTAAATTCCATGTTAAAGAGCGTTTTGGGTAAAATTGTTTCATTTATCGTAGGTGTTTGGACTTGTTGTTATTGACATTATTATTACTTATATCATGATTTACTTACATCCAGAATATAAAATATGATTTATATATCATATATATTCAGTATATATATATATATATATAATAGATAGACAAATGAAATGAAACACACCGTTCATGGAGACAGTAGTCCGTACGTAGGCATGAATGCTGTTTTCCTTTCCTTATTGTCTTGAATGGAAGTAAGTAGATGACATATATATATACATAAATCCAGTAGATTTACCATGTCATATATTTCATGATTACTTATTATATATACTTTATAATCATTCATGAATGGTTAATGTGGAGAATGAATCTCATCGCGTCGTGGAGACGGTAGTCCGTACGTACGCACGAGCGATGATATCGTTCTCATGATCATGGGACTGTATTGGAGTGTATGTATACTATTTCAGAATCAATATCACTTTAAAATAATAATATATAGTTATTATTTACACCATTATACCCATCCAAGTAAGGTGGTGGTGGAAAATAGATTTCACCACGGCGTGAAGACGGTATTCCGTACGTACGCACGCGCGGTGATTTCGTTTTCCATAGGATGGATAGATGGTGAAATAATATTGTTTCATACTTATAATAACATATCACTATATGAGTGATAATGATGTTATTACTTCATAATGAAACAACCTAAGAAGAATAAGTGGAAGAAGAAAAAAGGTGAAAGAATCGGTAACGGAAATTACCTCTTCATTGAAGCGCCTCTTTGAGACCTCCTCTTAGGGCACTAAAATTGGTCTTTGAGGAAGACCAGAACCTCTAGGATGTTACTAGGGAAGTGGATAAGAGAATTTGGCAGGGGTTGGCCAAGCATTAAGGCTCAATGTTGTGTGAGGAAGAGAGGGAGGAGGTTCCCTTTTATAAGGGAGGAGAGGGGCACCTTTGGAATTCTTAAAAATATTAATTTATAATAAATCTAACCCCACATAAAAACCTCCAAAAATGACTCATATTCGAATATTAGATGAGATTGGGTTGTAATATCATCAACAAATCAAATTTATACATGTTTGAAACTTATTTTAAACAATATCATTTTGATTTATCCTTATTTAATCTATTTAAGTTTATTTGTGGTAATAAAATTCTAAATTTCAAATTATAACAAATAATTACTTATTTGTTGCGACTTTTCCATAATTGTTTACTTTATAACATTATAGACCATATAAATTTAAATTTAAATTTTTAAATATTTTTGTGATTTTTAAACAATTTTATAATATGTTATTTTTATAAAATAACAATAGCGTCAATTTTGACACTATTCATTTATTTGAATTTAAATAAAATATATACAGAAGATACGTTCGAACTAAAAGCTTTAATAGATTAATAAAAGGTCATATGTATCTATAAAATTAGTGGATCACATTAAATAGTTCATATAATATTTATTTTATTATTTTTAAAACCATTTATTTGGATTATCTATTAATAAAATAATTACTACAACATTACTGTATAACTAATTAATATACTTATTTGTTGCATAAAAATTTAGAATAAAATACTATGATGAAGATAAATATATTAACTTTCACAATAATACTTTTACTCGAATTTTATCATCTTAAAATCACAATATTTAGATTGTTATATTTATTAAATTATGAAGGTGACAACTTTGGCATTATTTAAAATAAAATAATATAAGTGTCATAATTGCTTGTATAAGACTCCAAATGGTCACATATTCTACCATTGGATGATTATAGTTTAAATTTACATGACCAACAAGTTTTGGTCAGAGTTTTGTGCCTTTTATGGTCACTATTCGTTTAATAAAAACCATATTATTGATTTTTCACTAGATAAATAATTTTTTCATCACTATTGTGTCACAATTAATGATAATTATTTAATCCCAAAAAATTCTAAATAAATTCTCATGATGTAGATACATTTGTTATATTTCTATAGACTATTCATGTTCGAAGTTTTATGATGTTTATCACTATGTTAAAATTATTATACTTATAAGATGTAAGAGAGTGACATGTTGTCACTTTCTTTGGTTTTAATAATAATTGAATTATTTTCATGGTCAAAAGTCCATAAAATGAATCTAATACGACCCTTAGTTGATATGGGTTTACTTTTAGCCATCAAATAGAATTTTGGCATGTGTTAGGGAAATTTTATAATATTATATTTACCCTTAATTACACGATTTACCTTTAACTATTGTAAATAAAATTTACCGTAGTTACTATTCATAATTCCCAAAAATAAAAAGTAGAATTATGACATAATTTGGACCCACTGATTCAAAATATGGAATCCATTTTTTCAAATTCAATACACAGAAGTTTCAGAAATTAAATTAAAATTAATCCCGTTGTCGAATGAAAACGGGTTTTTGTTTAAAACATTGCAAAAGATTGAATTGATTTAACCTACAAATTCAAGGTAAAATCAATGATAATGACTTACATTATATTAAATGGTAAAAATATATTCTATTTATACTTTAAAACCATTCAATATTATAATTTAACCACATAAGATATTACGATGAAAAAAGTTGTTTTTAATTAAAATATAGCGTGTTTTTACTATTCATTAAAATATGAAAGTTATCGGAAAAATATCAAAACTTTATCTAATTTAAATTTTTATATCTTGATTCAAAAGAAGAATTTTATTTTGTCAAATTGAACATATAAACATGTCAAAAACTAGATTTAATGTGGGTGTGCCATCAAAAGGCGGCAAAACTGCATTTTTGAAAAATACTTATTTTACCAGAAAAATTTATTTTGTTCTTATATCATGTTCTAGAAAATGTGTAAGAATAATAATAATGTTATAAAATTCAAAATTTAGTTAATACTATTCATAACGGCTAGTTCATGACAATATTATAATAATATATCGTTGTTTATTAAAACCCGGTATTGCGTACAACACACGCTATCGAGGAAGGTCGTGATTGCGTGTAATGCAATCCAAGTCAGGGTTGCGTGTTGCGAAAGAATCCTTCATTGTTTCGTATAACAGAATCCAACCATATTTCATTTATACATTGAATATATATATATATACTCAATATTGCGTAGAATAGCTATTATCAAAATTTTGTGTAACACGATTCAAGAATAGTGTTGCGTATACTGCAAGCTAATACGGCGTTGCGTATAGTGTAAGGTAATCTTGGTGTAGAACACAATAAATTAATGAAATTAAAAGAATATTTTTCATAAAATCTCGGGGTATTACAGTTGGGATTACATTAAATTGAACTAAAACATCACATATAGTGGACCTATGTTTTCCTAAATTTCAACCCCTTTTTCTTCTCCATAAAAGGTGGAAATAACTCGACCTTCTTCTTACTCATCCACCAATACATATTATGCATCATCACTGGATACCACATCCTCAAACTATATGTGCATTTTTATAAAATTAAAAACGGAATCATGTATTTCCATTGAAATGTGTAGATCCTTGACAATCAAAAGTCTCAAAGGTCTACCTATGTAGGGTGATATCAAATCGTAGTTTTGTGCTAGTGGCACATTTTTCCTATGAGGGGGTCGTTCTATCATAGAGGACATAGAAGATACCATGGGATGAACTACTACGTGTAGAATAGTACTACATATATTCTTCTATTATCTATATATACTACATTGATTATCTAATGTTTTGGTGTCAGTAATCTACAGTTGAGCCATCTCTTAACATGCCTAGTCACGATGTGGTCGATGTTGAGATACATAACATAGTAATATAATCATATGTGAAAGATTTCGTTATAGAACTAACCGGTAGGTTTGTTCTTATTGATCTCTACCCAAGGCAAACTACCACGTATAAGTATCATGATTGTCCTAGTTTGATGAATTAACCTGACAAATATGATGGACCAGAGGTCATCTAACAATCCTTCATCGAGGTCGACAGGAGACACCCATGGGGTTCATAGAGAACTCTTCACCATCACTCATTGGGAAGTGGTACACTATATCAATTGAAACTGTTGAGGAATATCTATGGCATTCATATAAAGAATATTCACTGGCTAGGATGGCCTAGTGAACATCTCCAAATTTGAGAGGCATGATAATGGAATAGGTGCGTTTAGGTTTTGGCACCACTAGGGGAAACCGATATCCCTTGATCCACAATAAAATGTTATTCGATGACATAGAAGTATATGGTTCATATTTTTAGTTATAATTTTTAGGATTCATAGTGACCACAAGAGTTTCTTGATTGTTCCCGAAACATTTAATAATACCAAGAGCTTGTGTGACTACCTTATGAGCCAACCAGTCATCATATTTTTGTGTCCCATAGCATGGAACATGTTATCACTCAATATAGTCGTTAGTATCACTATCAAGGTCATAAATTAGTTCTTTCTCTAGTTCTAGAATTTAACCTAACATGACTAATGATTGATCCAATTTCCCTAGAGCATGTTCATGAATTCGAATCATTCAAAGATGATGTGTTCTAGGATCCTGTGATACGGGATGTGATCAGCACAACCAGTGAGTTCGCCCTATTTGTGTATTCTACACTATGGAAGAATTATGATTCCATTCTACCAGGAACATATGAATAATCCTTGGACCTAGGAATCTAATAATTATTATGTCCCAATTTTTATTTCAGCAAATTACTCTATGGAAATTATTTCTTGATTGTGGGATCAGGGAACATTCTCTCATTGAGGTAGTATCACTTGGAGAACTTGTGCATGGTGGCACTATACTGGGTGAGGCTACTCTAGTTTGTAAATCACTCGACGATGATCATATATAAAAGGTACTGGAGGGTTTACTAGTATAAGAAACAATGAATGCCTAGTGCTGTCTACCCTAACTTTTAAGGGTATTTTCATGGGATATGGAACCAAAAATATAGAAGACTGTAGTTTAGTATACTTCATGAATCCATTCGGACATTGAGAGTTTTTTATATGTCTTAAAATATAATCATGTAATTCATGGAGATGTGTTTAGGGACCATATAATTCGTGTTTTTCTCTAGGAACATCATATGTAGCTAGTTTCAAGACAATTTCATATCGATAAATATGAGAGTTTCTTCCTTGAGGATATGAAATTAGTGCTAACTCATTGGGACCCTGTTTCATTTTGAATATGGCTTCAATGATCATTTTTTTTAAGGTAGACTTGAACTCGTATAGGAGCTATCTACAATGTTCCTCCCTACTAGAAATAGTTCATGTGGTAACTTGATTGTACTATGAGAACATAGGCTTATCAATAGTCTGAATGAAGCATCAGAGATTAGAGGCCTCCTACTATTCTAGAGTCCCCAAAATTTAACCACACCTTTAAGAGAAGTGGTCCATGTGTTTTAGTAGGTAACACATCCCATTAAACAAGGTAATTTTGGGATTAACAAACTACGGAGGAACTCATAAATTATCCACCCATGCTCGTTATATATTTCATTTAGGAAAAATTACACCTTTAATGTTTCTAGATCATAGAAGAGTGAAACGGGAGCAGACATCACGACATATTATCATGGGTTTTTGGACACCAATGGGTTGATTAGATCTTCAACATAGAGGGAATAATGAACTCGATCATAATGTGGATAATCATGATTCTCTGGTAGGGTTGGTGACTCGTATCTCAATAATTTTATGTATCCCTTGACCTATTCCCAGATCAAGAGCACATGGTCCCCATGTTTGAATTGGTGTTTCTAACCGAGGAGGACATGGATCCCCAATAGATAAGCGGTATGATCCTTTATAAAGTTTAAAGGGTCTAAAAAAATCTCATAAATTATCTTTTTAGCGATCCTTATAACTTCCTTGATCTCATGGATCATAGAAGCTATCATGGAGGCCATCTCTGTTTTTAGCACAACCTCTTATGGGTCCAAGGGTTTAAAATGATCATTTATTTTTTTTAAATAACAATGGGAAGATTTTAACATCACTTTGTGGGAAATCCTGAGGCCCAGTTCCGCTATTTGATAACGAGTAAGGACACCCATTGTGTGGTCATCCTAGTATCTTTTCATCCCTCAAGATGGGTTTTACCGATCATGCCATGTCTTAGTGACCATGATACTCTGATCCTCCAGAGGTACAATAGTGATGAAATTTACCATTTTTGTAGTCATAGTAGATACCTAACTGTTATAGGATGGTCAATAGTGAAATTAATATTGTTTATATATGATAGTGTTTAAATGGATAGAGGTATAATACCCCCCATCTTCTTGTCTACACATACCAAAACATCTCTTCCATGACCTGCTGGATCACAAAAATGCTCTTAACATAGGTTATCTAGTGAGTCTTTTGGTGGAAATATGACACCAAATTTTGATCTATGGGGAGATTCATGATCTCAACCCCTTTCCATTTTTGGTATAAAAAAACCAAGTTGCTCAAAGCTTCCTATGTAAGACAACTAACAGTTCCAAAGGTAGTGGAATGTTTTGTTGATAATATGGAAAAAGAAAAATGTTTGTTCTTTGGTAAGAGACTCTGAGTTGAAAAACCAACATGATAATGGTATGAAAAAAAACATATATATTTTTACTATCTAGATTCTCCCATAGGACCTCTTTCTCCAGAATGGATCCCTCTATTTTTCCTCTCATGTACCAATTAGTGATGTCTGATATAAGGGTAGTATCACTAAAATAGACCTTCACTGTCGTGTATGTACCAAAAGTGGGGGTATGCCATGCATAAAATAGTTACTACGTGTGGGATGTATCTTGGAGTTGGATATAACATCAATATCATATCCATATCGGGAATAGTAATAACCATTTATTCACATGTGAGAGAATAAATATCCCATAGAGGCTCCACTGATTGCTCACCATCATCCAAGAGAATCAACCCAGATCATGATATATCTCGATCATCCTACAAACTGGTAGAGAGGATGGAATCTTATGGTGATGGAGGCATTCACACTTTAACTACTTAGAAGGAGGCTATAAAATCATCAAACTATAGGTACCTGGGGAGGGATTTGAGGATCTAGTAGAGTTCAACATCTAGAATCATAATCTTAACTGATGGGATTCTACCACATAATATGGAATTAGGGGTGATGTTTCCATTAATGATTAATCTATCTCTTTAGAATCAGTGAGTTTGATGTTTACATTATTCCTCAATTAATTCTACAATTAATGATATTGGACACATTCAATAATATATTTTTGAGACACTATTTGGATTCCCCCATGGGTGATGATGCCTATGTCGTTGGAATAACACCCACAATAGGTGTTCTCCCTTCTTCCCCAGGATGTTTCTTTATAATAGGTAATATCGTAGGAATTGGAGTACCAATACGATGATTTCCAGGGGTGTTGGGTGGACCTTAACATTTTTTTAAGAGACATGGAGAGGACCTCCATAATTATGGTTGGTTGTGTTATGAGGACCTTAAAATTTATTTTTCTTATTAGGGTACGACTCGTAACTGCTATAGGTAATTCCAGAAATTGAGAAAGCAGTCTGGGCCTACATGTTTGGTGGATGAGGTCTCAATTCCTAATGGGTGATGATGGATCCCTATTCTCCCTAATATTTTTCAACTATAACGGGGTGGGTGAGGGGGGGGGGGTCCTATTGTGCATCCCTCATGGGATGAAGCATTAGCAAGGTGTCTATTACCTATGGTTTTGGAAGGATATATCCCTACTGGAGATGAACACTACCATATTGAATTATTGAATAATTGTAACAATCTCCCTCCTACTAATGATATTAGATGGTGAAATGGTGCATGGGTTCACACAAGATGAATATGTGGTGTATTTTGTAGTAGGAATATTGTTGTTTCTAATTTCCACACATAAATATCCCCTTCCACTATGCCTACTGGAGTTAGGCAACCATTTTCCTATATATTTAGTTTTCTAAGGTAGTATTATTTTTCTGAGAGTACATATATGATAAATTAAATTCCCAATTACACAACATCCACCATTATTTTTAGAGAGAGGACATTTCATTTAATAAAATGTCATAGAATGAGGATTCCCGATGTTATATTCAATAAGTCACATTTGAGCTTTATGCTAGTCTCAATTCATGAATTGTTGGACCTAGAACTGAGTATCCAAATAACATGTAATGAAAATTTTAGGGAACCCAAAATTATAATAATCCCCACAGTTTAAGGCGAATGGTTTCATGTTAGTTCCACTATTTTTTCAACCCTTTCCTTAGGTTCATCGCATCACATGCCCTGCTTATTTCCCCAAATTCCCAATTTCAAAATGTTGTTGAATTCCATCACCTTAACTGAAAATGTAATCTCCCTGGTCAGAAAAAATGAAGAATAGATGTTGGTTCATTATTCGATGGATTCCTCTCAAGAGCTTTTTACATAGTCTGGGTCTCTCTCATAGACTTAAGCCATCTAGGTGAAACTCATTCCAGATGCCATCTCAAGGTGGCTGCTAATTAATTACACAAAATCTATTTAGAGATGGTGTAAAACATTATTTCAGGGATGTGGTAACATTGATAATGTTGGGCACGTCTAGGCAATGGTAAATTCGGGAATCTATGGATTCATCCTAATTTTGATGGAATATCATATGTGGGGAATCATAGACGTGTAATAGAAGGCATCCCATGTTGGAAATAAAGTAGATGAGAAAAGACTCATAGGTATCCCATGGATTTTTACATCAGGAATCCCATGTTTATTATATGCGTTATGGATTCTAAATTAGGTGACATGTTAAATTCCTTGTGTAGATGGGTGTGCATAGGTTTATAATCAAGAAGGTATACATTGGAATCATGTTATACGTCTTCTGGGGATAGGTTTGGTGTGGGTTTATCATCTTTCAAGGACATGTTGGATACATGTTTAACCTCTTGTGGTTATTGGTTTGGTGTATGATTAACATATTGTTCAGATATGATTGGAGTATGTTTAACATCTTATAGAGATCATTTGGGATCAAGTTTATATCTTTTGGGATAGGATGGATATAAAATTAAAGTCTTTTTGGGGACGTGTTGATGGTTGTGTGTGTCCAGAAGGTGGAAGACATTATGATCATGGTTTTTAGAAATATACCACAAGGAGGTGACCCATATGCATTGGTAAATTGGGATTGAACTTTAGAGCTGTAGAGTAAATACCATATTTGAGAAAAGATGGATCAAAACCCATATAGTTTGATATTTCAGTTTATGGTTTCGTGATTGGGCTAGTCCATTATGTTTACCTTCATTGGGTAAGGATGATCATACCATGGAATGAGTGTCAACATGGTATGGGGTGGGGCTTACTTGTGGAAGCTAAATGAGTGGTGGGATTTCATCCTAGGTGTGTTGTTTCATCTAAGGATGAAGGAGGGTAGTGCAGGGAGTTCACATGAATGATGACTGCTTTAGGTGTTTCATCACATCCAGGTTAAGGTAGTGGAATCCAAAGATGACCAGACATGGGGTATCCTGTTTTAATCACACAAGTTAAGGAAACAATTTAGCATCTTACCTCAATGACTTATTCATATAGTTTCACACCACATTGATGTCATGAAGATATGTTATGGATAAGGGATACACCCAAAGGGGATGTGTCAAGGAAAGTGAAAGATTCATTATAATTACACATTATCATTATAGGCAATACATTTCGATCAGTGATGTCACATTTTTGATATACAGGTACACTAATCATGAAGAAATGGGTGGAGAATAGTTTAGACACCACCATGGACAACTGTCAATCAGGAGACCTGATGATTGGGTACCTATTAATAGGATAACAATACATTATGTTAAAAATTATGTGGAAAAAAGGTATGGTAATGGATTCAATTGAAACATGTGGGGCATGAGTTGGGAGAGTAGTATGTTATTGAAAAAATAATTACTATATTGAACACAAATGGAGTTTCTTGGGATATGAGATCTATTACAAGAACTATACATGAGTTAAAGTGTTATAGGTGTGAATACGATTTTTATTTTTATGCATATTGTGGTTTTATGGTGTAATCATCAATAAGAGGTTTTGTGTGAGGATCTCAAAACCAAAGGACACAAAAAATAGGGGATCATCTACGGTTAGATTTTCTTTTTCTATATATTTTATGGTACATGAGAATCTAGTATTGTTTGATGTCATGAATTAGAGGGTTATGTGATGGAGATAGTAACTTTGTATTCCCGATATCCCCCCAAAATTGAGGGGGGGGGGGGGGGTCATTTTATACTCATTTTCGATCATTATTGTACATCATCACTATAGAACTGAACATTTGTTGTGTGCCCTACAGGACACTATCGATTGGGAATTATCATGAAAAGCCTTTAATTTGAAGTATACCATCCCGCACAATTGGAAATTGTGTGATGGTTTTTCATAAAAAAATGGAGTTTTACATATACACACCACTGGCATCAATTTATGGTTCATAAGTATCCATAAAACATAGTGCCTTCTTTACTATGGATTTTTGTGTGTGAAAAATGTCTCTTTTGGTAGGAAACAATCAAAAAAATTATTTAGTAGACTCATTATCCCTTGAATGTTTTTCCAGGTTGGTTTGCAAACTCAGTTCATCCAAAACTAGAATTTTTTGGGGAAAGACAGGTTTTTGGTGCCATCATGTATACCAATAAATGATCCCCACTTTTTGGTGGCATGATTGGTAGTGTAGTGATATGCCTCTTATTTAAATCAATGAATCTATCTTCTCAATCATTGGTCACAGAAAATATTACACCCCCTATATTGTCATGGATAAAGGGTTTTTCTTTCATGAGATGTTACTTAATATCCATCGGTAATACCTTGATAGTTTAAGGAAACTACAAATATACATTTCATATGTTAGTCTAGGCCAATCCTTGATTTACTTTATCTTAATAGGGTCAATATTATATCCATTAAATACCGATAATGTTCCATACAAATTATTTTTCCTTCATGAAGATCTCATTTTTTCTATAATTTTCATATAAAATCTAATTTGGAAATGAATATTGTATAGTATTCAAATTCACCTCAAGCTCATCCGTTCATTTTTAGTATATCAAAATATCATCAATAAATAATAACAGAAAAATTTCAAAATAACGTGTAATAAATTTTTTTATGTCCATAATGATTACTATAGAATTATGGACTCGGAATGGAATTAATATGACTTCATAGTGACCATAAAATTATTGATTTATGGTTTTAGTAATTTATTCCTTCAATATGATGAACTTGTGGTACCCCGATAGAAGGTCCAACGTAGTGAAATATTGATCCTCATATAGTTTACCAAACAAGTGCTCTATCTATGGAATATGACAGTAGTTCATTATTGTGATATTATTTTACATCATGGTAGTCAATGCAGAGGAACATTTACCCATCCTTCTTCTTAACTAACATGACCAGATCACCCCACAATGAAGCACTAGGCCATACAAAACCATTTTCGTGATTTTTTATAACTTCAATTTTTAGTTTCTCCTACTCAACGGTGGAAATTCTGTAATGTATCTAGGATATTGTTAGAGAAAAAGATGGATGTTTGTTTTTAATTAAAACTCTAAACCATGAGGAAGAACAAAAAACTCTACAGGGAAGTCATATTTATAGTCCCTCACAATTGGAATGTCACCAGGAATGATTATGTTCATTATCTCTATCATTTTTGGTTGGATATGCTTCCTTATAATCTTATAATACCATTACATCAAATGATGATACCAAATAAGATTAATCCACCTCCATGACCTTGTTTATAATTGGTGGGAGATTCAAAATATGTATAGTGATTTCCATATCTCATCATTTAATTTTTTCTCTAAATAAATAAATCTAATCCTTGTGAAAATTTACATCATCTTCCACAAAAGGAAGTATCAAATGGATTGAAGGGATGTTATTCACAAAAATATTGATAAGGGATGTGTTATATTCGTGGGATGAAATATATTACCCATTCTTCATATTCAATGATTAATCCACTTCCATATATTGAAGTGGTTTATGAATAGTTATATTAAACCTGGATGATAATATAGAATCCATAGAAGAAAAATATCATAGTAAATTCTCTATTATTGAAAGAATACCTTGCATAACTATATCTACAATATCATCGGGATCCACCTATATGGTTTGGATGGAATAATATCACCCATTATCTCTAGGTCTTGGAGGTTTTTTTCATCGATTGTCATCAAAGACCATTTGATTAGTGAATTTTTTCATGAAGTGACCTTATTCTATAAAGTTGAAACATTTGAAAACATACTGAGCATTGGATAGAGAATTCATTTATTCTCTTGTATTAGTGACTTTACGTAGTCAATAATCCCTAACTAGGTTCCCTTACATGCCACATTTAAAAAAATATTTATCTCTTTTAATATATTTCTAGGTTTCTACTTCCAAAACTTTTGAAAAGTGGGATGTTGTACATTCATGACACCATTAGATCTCTTCATCAGTCCTATAGAGATAAACTCCATTTTAATCTTCTTATCCCCATGAGAACCTTGGGATTAACTTATTTATATTTTGATATGAAGGTCACATCGTAGAATTTCATCATATATATTGAGCCCTAAAATCTCCAAAGATATTAGTATTCTTGGATTTAGCCTTCCAATAATGTGTCCAACATTACATTATGTGGAGATAAGAAATCCAAAGTCATATCGTGCATGTATAGTGATGTTTTCATTTTAAACAGTGACAGATTCATCTTATTTTTTCACAATGCTATTAAAATCCGTATATATTTTATATTATAGGGATTGAGGAAATTTTGAGGAACATTTTTTTGAATTCCTTATACTCCATAAAATTGATATCAGCCCTAGACTTATATTTTTTATCAACATCAACCATTGATCAGCTACTCCATCAATACAGTGAGTATCCTGGAAAACATTATCATTCTTAGGGATTTGATGGAATGAGATGATATTATAATTTAGTTGATCCATTTATATATGGTTAACAGTTTGGAAGATCCATTAAATATTGGAAGCGTTTATTTTATTAAGGAATCTTTTTTAGTATTCCAATTATTGGGGATATTTTATAATTCCTGATGATTCGTGTTTATAAATAAAACTTGAGTTAAACGATAATATATTTTCAAAATCTTCCCAATTTAATATTTCATTAGGTTAGGGATCTCATTTTGGAAATTTCCACATTTTCCCTCTCATTGGTTGTTAACAAGGTTTCTCATATTTCAAACAATTAACAATAAAAGGTAAAATTTGGGTTGCGTATTTTCAAAACATTATACATGGGAAACCATGAATAATTAATGGATAAATGATAAATGAAATATATTAATTAATCTATGAGTATTTAGGATTCAATCTATGTTATCCATATTTCATTTCAAATTATAAAAACATACATTCAAAATTTCCCTTAATAATGGTATGTAAAGAGAATTTGAATTTACAAAAGCATATCCCATAGGAGGTATAGATCATGTTACTAATAGGGAATGTTGTTTTACATAACATGACAACCAAGTCATTCTAAATTACCACTTTTAATTTTTTATCCCCTAGGTAAATTTGTTCCAAAGACACATAAAATTTTAGTATCGATAATAGGATGTATTTTCTTGGAAACAATTTGCTCTAAACATAAACAAAATCCCATGATATTTTCTAATACATTGGAATATCTTTAATCATATCCATCGACATATCCAACGGGTACCCGATATTGTTTTTTCAACCCTATTTTCAATGGTTATCTAAAACCATTCTATGATTATGACCATAAATAACCAAACCATTTTACGCATATCATTGCAGGATTCTTAACATATGTATCCATTAATAAAAAACAATTATAAAAAATCCATAATGTTTTAGTAATAGTAGGTTCATAATAAATCAAAATGTACATAAAGCATGAATTCATATTTTACTTCCAATAATGAGAACCTAAAATCCATTTCAAATCCTAATAATGACTAGGATAAAATGGAAATTTCTTGGAAAAATGGGGTGAGAAAAAAAATCTTATTATGGGAATAAACATGATTTGGAAACATAATGTGTTTGTCAAAATTATAACATGATATTATAAGTGGAAAGGCATGTGAGTAATGAAATGTAAGAATAACATAATGATAATGGTATCATAAGATCATGTAAAAAATTTAATTTTTAGAAAACATTAGTTATGTGATAAAATTATTTCAAGGCTAAACACAGGGGCAACATCACATGGTTGGTAGAGTCCTTACTATATTAGGCTCACTATCTAATCACATTCAGGACACCACTTGAGAATATAAAATTTCTAAATTAATTTGAGGTATATATAATTATGTCCCCACCCATCATATTCATTTCATGTACAATCATATGTGTGACACATATGGATATTAATCATAACTCCTAATCATATTTATTACCCATGGGAATAAAATGGGTTGCACAATATTTACTCATATCATAATCAAAAGTGGGATATTAAAGAAGGACTTCTAAAAATGAATTGATGGTATGTGTTACCCCATCAATAGAAGGGATATTGGGCTAGGTATATATATATATATATAAGAGAAATATGTAAAAAAATTTGAATCATTCCATGTCATTCATAATAATTATTAAGAGATCTATCGAGAGAATGTCCATGACCAAAAGGAAAGGGTGGTTTACAGATATCCCTTACCATGATTTGAATTTGTAAATTGATGTATTTAATATCATTAATAGTATAATTATGTTAATTATTTTCATTATAATGAATATTTTATTTAATATTATTGTTAAAATTATTGTATTAACTATAATTTCATATTAAATTACTCAATCATTTAGGTTCACATCATACATTTTGAAGTTGTTTAGCTCTTATGTCTAAAATCACTTTGGTGTGTTGAATGAGGTCAAACAGATTGGTAATTAACCATATCTATATTAATAAAACTAAATTAATTATTAATTTTATTCATTAATTATATTTTTAAATCTATTTTTAAGGATGGGTCTTAGAAATGAACAACGACACAATCATGGTGACACTATGTTGTACATACACATGAGTAACATTTCCATTTGTCAACGATCATGATGGAAATAATGTATGTGTTATTTTATCGTTATAGAAGTATCATTATGTTATAAAAAAATGTTATTTATTTCAATAAAAATTCATATACCATCCATGTGACACAATAATAAAAAAAAGAATTACATCACTTCTGGATGATGTAGTTTTCCATACACACAAAGAATGTAATAATTTTTTGATGGATTGAAATTTTAGAAGATATATTATATATTTAATTTAAATAATTATTAAAATGTATATATATATATATATAATATATTACAAAATAAATACATCATGAATATTATTCATTATAGGTTATGGTATAAAATTCATTACATCGGTTTGTGGGGAGGTAGTCCACCGTACACATGATCTATGGTTTTATTTCCCATTTGATTAACGTGGAGATAGATTTAGGGCATTACTTAAACATAATATAATCATAGTATATTCCAGAAAATTATATTATTATATTATCATGGTTGATTAATATTTAAGGATGTCGAAGATGAACTAAAACAATGATTCTTGGTTAATATCAATACCTCTTCTTCAACTCACCTCTCTAGGATTATACATAATGCTTCTCTAGATTGTTTTTTTTCTCATTAAACCATGGACTGTAAAATAATGGAAGGGAATTATGTTATGGGATTGAGTAAGAATTTAACAATTCAATTTTTTTATGTGTTGATAAGAGATGATATGTGGATCTCTTTTATATGGGAGTAGGAGTGAAATTCCAATAAATACCAAAAAATAGTCAATAATGGGAATTCAATATCAAGAAAAGTGGATCAAGAATTGACAAATAAATAAGTGGGGGATATATAAGGATGATAAAAACCTTACATATAAAACATAATTTTTTATACATGTTATTCTATTTACATCTAATGTTACTTAATGTTACCTGATTATTTTCGTACCATGGTAACTATTTTTTTAATATTATTTATGAAAAAATATTATTCCCACAACACCCCAAGTTTTTATTAATTATTTTTTATGAATAAATTAAATTTCCTTGACATCTTGAGTTACATGAAACATAATCTTATCTTGGAAAACAAAAAATATTTTTTTATCATGCATTACACATGACACTGAGTTTTAAAAAAACCACAGAAAATTATTATTATAATTATTTAAATGATGAAAATAAAAAATATTCATTAATCATGGAGATATAGATATTAATAAATAATTTTTAAGTATTATTTAATTTTTTATATATAATTAAAACAAATTGATCTTAAAATAGCTAAATTTTGATAAAGGGGTTATATGTTTCAAAAATAATATTTTATAAAAAAATGATTTTATATCCCT
The DNA here is from genome assembly GCA_963277665.1 of Viscum album. Lineage (NCBI taxonomy): Eukaryota > Viridiplantae > Streptophyta > Magnoliopsida > Santalales > Viscaceae > Viscum > Viscum album. Next base: position 2,114,696,877 of record OY728126.1, on the reverse strand, counting down.
TTTAAAAAAACAAAAAACTATTTTTTGAAAATATTATAAAATAATTTTATGAAATTAAATATAATTTTTGAAATAATCATGTAAAATTTAGATTACAGAAAATTACATATATTTTTATGAAAATTTTCAATTTTTAAAGAACTGAGAAAAATATTAAATTTTAATTGAACACCACCATTTCAATTAATTTGTTTCTATAGATAATAATATATTAAATAGTTTTTAAAGTAAAATTAGTTAAATTAAAAAACAATTAATCCAATTTAGTTCATTATTCTAAAAATTATATTAAATTTTGATATAATTTATCAAATCTTTTGAAAAGTTTCTATTTTAAAAACCTATTTCATGTTGAATCTATATGATTATTTTTAAATTTAAATTTCCAAATTATGTTAATGGAATTTGGATGTTTTTATCTCATATTTGGAATCATAATAATTTAAATAATTAAATATGGTCAATTTATTTTGGGACCCTAATTAATTGTAAAAACTATAAAAATTATTTAATATGGTTAAGGTAAAAATATATTTATTAGGTTTGTTCCACTAGAAATATAATTGTAAAAATAGACCAAAAAATTCTTTAAAAGCTATTTATATACAATTATATGACTTTAACATTCAATGATCTATTATAATTAATTTTTTGGCCATGTTACCTATGAAAAACATGGGTGGAATTATTTCCTTTAAAAAATTATAATTGTGTCACCCACCTCAATTATAAAAAGCCACCCTTTCTCCTATCTTGATAACACCTTAAAACCAATTTAGATCCTTCAAGATCTACCGAAATACCTTCAAGCCCAATTTAATCTCATACTAGAAGTACAATATTTTATATAAAGCTAACCTTGGAAGTCTTTATATCTATCTCAATGATCATACATGAAGAAGAGGTAATAATCGTCAACAAGAATTTTTGATTAATTTTCGGATAAATATTACACAATTATTTTAATTACCGAATGATATAAAAAAATAAGTAACATAAATAAATTGATATATTTTTATGTGCTGGTAATTACCTATAACTATCTTCACTTCAATCAAATGGGTTGCAAAATCATCGTTTGTGTGTACAGTAGACTACCTCCCCCCCGTACTGATGTCATTATGCATTCCATTATCGCCTCTCAAGGTTTAATATAATGATGGATTTATATTTTAATATTTATTTATGATATTATTATGATTATTTAATTACAATATAACAAATACGTGCATGATTTCTATTTTATTGAATATAGTATAGTTTCTTGTGTGTATGAAAGACTACCACCTCATGAAGTGATGAGATTAATTCATGCCTTCCATGTAAGGTCACAAGGATGGGTTTATTGAAAATTTGTAATATATTTGAAATAAAAAACATTATTTAATAATAATATTCCATTTACATTTCTGTATATCTAGCCATTAAAAAATAGATTTCATGGGTACCAATTTTAACCATATCCCTGAACGGTGTATCTCAATTTCTATAACTAATTTGAATGGATTACTATAAGTACATTGATACTGAAAATAAATGATACTTATATAATTTTTAAAATTTGAGATAATTAGAAATCATGAAAAAATTCTTACTAATAGGAAAATAAAAATGAATAACAGATACACAAAACAAATCGGTTATTACTAAAAATATAACATTAATAATGAATTATTGTCAAATAAGTAATATAAAGGTAATAATAAAATATTATATTCTACGATATATATATATATATATATTTCTGTAATATATATATAATAAATAAATATATATTGTATAGGATTTTTTATTGTGTATGACCTAGGTCAATACTTATGGTAAGAATTTTCAAATTATATCTTCATTTTAAAAATATTGAGTTCCAAGCTACCTTTATTGAAATAAAACATTTGTTAATCTCTTTAGAATTGGAATAGAGGAAAACCATTACTAATAATTCCATACTGACATAAATAAACAAAAAGTATCCTCTCTTTTGATTATGGGATACAAATGAATATTTACCACTCCCTTCTTTTGAGTACTTTATATACAGACCATTTGGAATTTTATATCAAAAATCAAATTATTTTCATGATTTTTAATGATTCGTTTCATGTTATTTTTTATTTTGGATTACAATTGTAAATATTAATTCAATAGTAACTAATTTTTATAATAATTTATATTTTTTAGATGCATGATATGTTCTGCACTTATATTCATTCATGTGGTTTATATAAATCCCCTTTTCCCTGCAATATAAGATATTTATTTATCCTCATAATATTTTATATAATATTGAATTTTATTAATTATTTAGGCATATGGTTGATCTATACCATAGTGGAAATGATATTATGTTATGATATCATTGTTTATCGAGTCATTTCATATTAATGTGTTTGAGGATAAAATCTTATGATCTATATATCATAAAACTCATTAATTTTATTACCAACTTTTTATTACTAATATTTTCAAGTAATAGTACCATTTTTCTAGTTTTTTGTAACTAAATTTCTTGTGAATGTTTTTTAAGATAATATGACTTTATTTTTATCTTTGGTCTAAAATCCTTTTTTCCAAGAGCAATTTTTTTTTCTAAAAACGGTTTATAAAATGACTTATTATTATCTTACGACTCTTAAAATAAATATTATCCCAATATTTAATTTATAAAAAAAATATTTAAAATGAATCCTCATGTCATTTTAAAATAGTGCATAATTTTCATTATGTGAAAATCTAGAAAGAATTTTATTAATGTAAATGGCATAATCAAATCATCTCAATCTCATGAACTTTATTTCCATTAAATATTCCATTAAAATTATTTAGTGTCATTTTAAAAGGAAAATAATTCCTTAATGTTTTATGTTTTAATAAGTGTTTTTCAAGGAAGAATTATTTTCCCTCAATAATGGACTTAAAAGATTTTTAATAGCTTAATTTTAAATATTTCCTATTTATTTTCCAATAAACTGATTTTCAAAATATTTTTATCTTTTAAAAAAAATTTAAAAGAAAAGATAAGTTCCTTAAGAAATGTTTTAAATCATTGATCAAAATTATGTTACATCTACGATTAACTATATTTATCTTATCTATGACTTACTAGATATATGATCTACGGTTACCATTATTATTATTTCACATAATGGGTTCTATTTATGATAGAATGTTGTTTGTATATCCCATTTCTATTCCATTTATTATACCATGATATGATTCTTATAAAACCCACTTTTTGCCCCATATAATTTTATGATGATAATGAATCCTATTTTCTTTCCACATGTTTTTCATAATTAAATATTTATGAATCCCATTTATTTTTTATGGGTCATGATATACAGAATTTATTATGATATTTTGGAACACATATGTATTATTTACATTACATGACGAGTTGGACTACTATCCACCTCAAACAAATTTGTTAATGACAAATGTTCTAATATATCTGTGGGAAAATGGGTAGCTAGTCCATGCATAAAAAGATAGGGTACATGGGTGGTCAGCCTAATCCTAAAAATGTAGGTTTTGGGGTAGTTAGCCCAAGAATGAGAGAGGGTACACGAGAGGTCATCTCATGCCCGAATTAGGTACATGGATGGTTATCCAAATCCTAAAATTGTATTAATTTATTTTTTTCATCCTTGACAAAAAACATTTCAGGCATATTTGTATGCCATAGATCTCTATGTTATGCAATTATTATTCCCCCATAGATCATGTTAAATTATTTCATTGGCAATAATTAATTATAAACAACCAATACGTATACCATAACCAAAAATTATGATATTTTACATAAAGGGTATAATTTTCAAATGTCATTATCATGTTCCTAAGTTCCCATGATCATGTTATACTTATGTATCTCTTTATTTTACCTATAATGGGAATCTTATATCAGACTTTATAATGATTTTTCCCAAAGTTATAAATATTTGTGTTTTTTATGATTTGTCTAACACGTGATCAAGATATGAATATGTTATTAGGAGATGACGTAAGTCACCTATTAACCAGTTTTTTTTGTGTTTCCATGTTTCCAATGGAAATAACTTATTATTGACCTCAAGTGTGTGGTTGTGTAATGTTATCAATATTCAACAAATAATTTTGTTCTATTTATATATTATATGATTCGGTCTCTATAGTTGGTATCAAATTATAGGATCAATTAACCTTTCGAAACTAAGATAAGAAATCCATAGTTATATACCTAATAAATTATATAAGGCCATGTCTAAAGATGTTTCAATGTACTGAAACATTTCAAGGAATATGGAAAAGGATAGAAAGAGTGGTTTCCATTAACATACATCAATGCTTGAATAATATAGGTAGATTTTGATCTGTAACAGAATTCACAAGGGGGAAGAAATATGAAAAGGTAATATTGATCTATACTCGATTGTCACTTGGTGCATAACAACGGTACATATTACACACCTAATACGACACTCTATTATGATAAAATTTCAAAAATCACATATTTCTTAGGATCCATCATAAAGTATTTATATAGATGATTACCATGAATGGCCTCTAATATTTATAAGGTGTCATAAATGAAATCGGATTTCATGATTTAGACCTCCCATAAGTTATTTTTCAGGAGTTTGGGGTTCCCCATCAGAATTAATGTATCTCAAACTAATTTTTTCAATGGATGAAACATGAAAAAAGCATTTTAATGCTATGCGTGAGGGAAATAGCAAGGATTTTTGTAACATCCTAGGAAAACAATGAATATGAAATTTCCATATTTATTAATATTTATAAAATAATTATTGATTTTAATTTAAAGGGGATTCCATGTTCAATGGTGTGCCCGATACACAACAACAAGTTTCTTGGTAATCTTACATTGCACACAATGTTGGGACATACTGAAAAATAATAATATAATATTATTTTAAATGATAGTTAACACATACCTATTGTAATGACAAGAATGAATAGAAATAACTAAAAAATGATTATACATGTTTTTTAAATGTTTTTAAATTTTTCCAATTAAATTAAGAATCTTAAAATAAGAAAAGATTTTGATTTTAAGCATAAATACTCTAATAGTAACTAAAAGGTCGATCTACCACCTTTTTATGGTAAACCCTTGTTAAATCTATTTTTTATCACTTTTATATGTTCTATTATACAAAATAAAAATTTTCATTAGAATCGGGACATCAAAATGTACTTTGGGTAAATTTTTTGGTATTTTTCTGATAAAATTCATTTTTTAATGAATAGTAAAAAATACTGCATTTTAATTCAAAACTGCCTTTTAATATAATTTATGTATATTTTTATATAATCTGTGTAATTTTTTTTAATCATTAATTAGAATATATTTTTACTATTTAATCCAATTTTCTTCATTGGAAGTAATTTCACTTAGAAATTGGACATAAACAGGTGTTAATCTTAGGATACTTATTGTTTCTTAAAAAACACACTTTTAGTTTTTACAGTATGAATAAATTTTAAAATAATTAATGAAAATTATGTGTTTCAAATTTGGTAAAATAGACATCATTTTAGATTTAAGAATATCAAATATATCTTAGGCTTAATTTTTGGATTTTTTCTCAAAAACATCAATTTTTGATGAATAGTGAAAACACTGAGTAGTAGTTAAAAAGATGACTTTCTCATTAAAATGAAAATTTAAAACCTATGTAAATTTAATTTTAAAAATCTGAAATACATGTTGTTATTATTAAGTAAAATTTTGTTCACTAATATTAAAATAATATTTTGGGGGAATAGTACCTTTTGACATTTATTTACCGTGGTTAAATGTAAATCGGGTTATTATAGGTAAATAAAATATTATAATAATAGATAATTACCTTAACAATTGTCCTAAACTTATTGGATGAGTCATGGATGACCATGGAAATCATTGGGTCGATTTTAGGACCCCATTGAGCCACTTGGGAGTGATAATGACACTTTAGATTAACTAATTTAATCTAAAGAAAAAAAATTACACAAACAGATATCTTTTAGTTAAATAATTATTTAATGAAGTTATGTATGTTATATTTTCTACTAAAAATTTTTATTGGAAGAAAAAAATATTTCCTACATCATGGAATTATTTTTTATAATTTTTAGACATCAAATAATTAAATTAATTATGACACAAAAATGATTCAGTATTTACCACAATAATAAATGATTTAAATAAATAAGATTATAAATAATAAAATAAAATCCAAATCCTGTAAAATTATTATTGGATGAGTTTATTTCTTCCATGAGTCATCTTATATTTTTCTTTAATCAGTTTCAGACCTTTAGAAACCTAAAATCATTATATATTAAAATAATATTTGCAGACTTTCCTCAAAAGAACCCCTCCTCCTCCTTATAAAAAGCCCTCACTTCTCACCCAATTATCACACCTATGAAGCCCCTTATATCGTCCAAACCCTGCCCAAATAATCCCTCAATATCCCTCTCTTCCTCCTAGATGTCTTACCTTAGTCATAAGGCACTTCAAGAAGTCCTTTTGGTTCAATCGAAAGGCAGTTACACAAATTAAAGGTAACAATTTCTCTTAGATTCTTTTGTTTTATTTTTATTCGCCAACCACCTAAACAATTTTTATTCGTTTATCATATAAAAAACCACTATCATAAATATAATGGGTTTTTTTATGATAATTATTCTAACTACACTAAAACACACCTCCGTCTAATGGGTAAAGGACATACTGTTTCTGTGGATGACGAACTACTGCTTCATGAAACAATGATTGTACAAATATCTCCAACCCCCTATCATGGTTTCCATTATGATAGAACTGTATTTATATATGATATATATGATATTTATATTTTTTCTATCATTCTGTATATTTTATTTATAAAATACCTTTATGGTTTCCATAGTGGGTAAATATGATAATCCCATTTGAGGAAGTGCGTACTACCGCCCCTTTAAAGTGATATGACTCGTTAATGCCTTATGTGGAACATATAAAGGGTAGAGTTAATGAAATTATATATGATATTATATAGTTATTATAATATACTTATTTATCATTAATTTTCCATTCCATTACAATATGAAATTGAAATAGAAGTAGAGTTCATATGTACGTACGACTTACAGTCTCCATGAACAATGAATATTATTTATTATCTTCAAATGCTATGTAATATTATAAATACAGGTTTATAATGGATATATATGATATTTTTGAAATCTGAATCATTAGTATCATTCTGTATATAATGAAATTTTCACCTCATGAACAACTTTTAATTATAAGTTGTCCATTTTTTACTCAAATACCAAATATCGACAAAACAACGATTATTAACTTAAATGATTACATAATGTCTATAACATTTTAATAATTTATATAAAAGGAATAATAAAAATTAAAAAGGTTCTTAATTGAGTATAAATTAACTTAATTTTATTATTCAGGATGAACAAGGAGAAAACAAGTCAATTCAGAAACGAGACAAGGGGTTTCTTATCTCACTTTTAATTCCGTCATATTTCCATTATTGGCCACTTATATATTGCATGTGGTGTATTGTGTACTACCATTGGATATATATTATCCTGATTATGTTAATAGTCATGATATCATGTGATTCATTTGGTATTTATTAACTTCTGTTCATACGAATCGATTGATTACAACATGGTAGTGATTTCTTATCTCACTTTTATTCCCGTGAGATTCATACTATATTTCTCACTATTTCCTCTGTGTGGTGTACGTACAACACATGTTTTGTACTATTTATATAGTATACATTCATTTATGGCTATTTACATATTCATTTAATGATTCTTCTTTTATGTGGTGTATGTTTTGTAAGTTACCAAATGGTTAAGGGAGCTTCTTATCCCAAATTTCATTCCTTAAGTTAATCTTCTAATTCATAATTATGTCACGCTATGATTATGGGTAGAATATCTGTTAGTTTATTTATGTTTTAATTTAAACTCCCCTTTGTGTGGATATACTTTTAATACAAATAATCACCCCATTGATAAATTATCAATTCATCGATATGAACTTGATAAGTGTAATTTTAACATAATTTCCATTCAATGAGTTAAACATCCAAGTCATTGGTTTTATCTTAAAAAGAACATGTGTGAATGTCATCTGATCTATTTACACTAAATATCCAATCATATTTATTGTATTTATATTTTTCACACATAATTATGTAATTTATTTATCCTTAATCTAAGGATACCATCTTTATAAGTGATTTCATCTCAAATTACATTCCATTGGGACTTCATTGTTGATATGCACCATTTTACTTTTATATGGTGTATATACTGTCCTTTGGCATATTATATCAGGAATCCATTAATTTGAATGATATTATAATTTTTTGATTTAATTTTATTCCTAAATTATCTGTAGTCAATCATATCTCTATTGGATTAGAACACTTTCACTAAAATATTTTTTTACAGATTTATTCTTCTTAATATTTCTCATTAATGTCCATATTTTGTTAATGGTTTTTAGTATTTATTTATAGGGACCTTAATTTTTTAAACTTTTAATTCCATTAAAATCATAAAATTGGTATGGTACACTTTGATTAAAAATCTCTTTATGAAATGTTTTAAATGGTTTTGAAAATTATTTTATAAAGCATTAATTTTTTGAATACATTGAAATAATTTCTTGTGATTGCAAATGAAATGTTATTAGAAAAATGATTATATTTGAAATATTTTATTTGTTATGATTTTATAATGGTACTTATACATTTGACAAGTATTTACGTGATAAACCAAATGAAGGGTGGTGTCATGATAAACTAGGATGAGTGGTTATGTTATAACTTCCAATGCATAGGGTATGGAAGTTAGCTGTATTGGTATTACATTTAGTGATATGTGTGGAAGTTTACCATTTGGTTGTTCCATTTAAGTATGTTTATGTCCCAATATACCATTATATGTTATGTGTCCTTTATATGGGTTTTATAGAAATATTTTGGTTACAAAAGGGTATGAAATTGTATTTTATTCAGAGAAGAGTGTTTACTACTTCATAATGTTGGAAACTATTACTTATGATAATGTATTCATGGTTCAATTATTGTTTTGAATTACTAACAGTTTTACTTCTTTGTGTATCAATTAATGAGCTCTTTATGCTCATCCAATGATATTGAAATGTTTTTCACAAAAAAATATGATTGAATAGGGTCTAGGATGCGATCATGGAAAAGTAATGTTCACTAAAACATTGAACTAAGCATGACTCATTTTTTCAAGAAATTTTATTTTCTGAAAAATATGGGAACTGAGTAGAAGTGTCTATTTTATAATTTTGAGACGTAATGTAATAGTTATGACCTAATTATCTAAAACTCTAAACCTAAAAATATCCTCACTGTGAATTATTCATTTAATTCAAGATTATGTAATGTTTATGGTGGGGTCCTAATAGTTGCCATCAAAAGTAGGTTTAGATAACTTTAGAGGTTAAAGTGTTCTTTAAGCATAAGGGTAATTACCATAAATGTTAGGATTTTATAATGAGTCATAGTTATATTAGATAAAGTTAATGAGATTAAGATAACATGAATAAATATATTTTAGTATTTACCCTCCACATAAGATATGATATGATGATTTTATAGATATAATCATACTGACATTTTTGGTTTTAGTAAATGGATAGATCTAGAAGGAACCAAAGTAACCGTGGATGTGAACTAAACTATGATGGTTTTCTTAATGAGAAACTATATGAAATGAGAGAAGCAATGAGATATCTTATGGTTATTCTCAACTAACTATCAGGAGTTATGATTGACCTCCTGAACCATAGTGATTTTTATAAGGCATCATATATGTAGGAAAAAAATCCCTATAGAATTTCTGGTTGTAATCATAAAGGTAAGTATATAAAAAAATATTTGTTAAGGATTTGGAATGAAACACATAGGAAAATGTTTCAAAGGGACAGGAAGATGCAATAGATGTGGAAGTGAAGGTCATAAAGCAAGAATCTTCTATTGAAAAAGGAAGTATCCAGTTTAATCTAGGAAAGGGAAATAAGGTCTTTATGTGGGATCAATTGAATGTTTTAAATTTTGTGTGCATGGACATTATACAAAAGGATGTCCAATGAAGAAGGTTCAGGAATGGGATCACCAGGATCATAGAAATATATGTTCACCAATACCTTATTCCATTCCAATTTAGGATGAGGAAACTGACAATGACCAATGAAAGTTACGGATTATTTCTTAATATATGTTTTGATATTATTGAATCTTATGATATGATTCACGATTTTGTTTGTAAAAAATAATTATTTCATAATAAGTTGGAATGGAATGGTTAATGGGTCCTGAAGAATGTTGAATGACTAATATGTCAATATATAAAAGATTCAAGAGTTATTGTAGATTTTAGGATGAGGAAATTCTTAAAAGTATTAAGGATCTTTTGATGATGGGATAATATTAGATGGCTTTTTATATTAAGTGTAACCCTGATGGTTGATATATAAAAATTTTATACAAGGAATAATTATCTTTTATTTTGTGGATATTGTTTAAAATAACCATTTGGTTTATATGATCCATGAATTTGAGGCAATTATAGGTTAATATATTTTGGGATGCAAAATTAAAGTTATTAGAAAACCTTTGTGGTTAAAATATGTTATGGTTATTTTTGAATAATTTATCTCTTTTTGGGAATGCTATAAAATTATATAGGTTTATAAAAAGGACAACATGCAGACCGCATGACAACCCGTCATGTCAGACGAAGATATGGGAATCAAACCCACAACTAAAGTGCGACTGGGATTTATCGCCTACCACTGGACTACATGAAGTCCATGGTTTGTATGACTAATTCTTTTTAGTTAAATGATTTTTTTGAATCTAGAATAAGTTTATTTTGGGTTATCTATGGAAATGATTAAAAATCATAAAGAATATGTGATTTGGTTAATTAGACTTCAGTATGAGACTTTAAGAGTAGTTGATGTTATTTAGAGATAAATTTTAATATTTATCATGGAAGACTATGTTATTAAATCCTTATGAGTTTTGGGTTTCAATATTAGTTTGGTTTATTTTGAATAACTTTAAGTAAAATTTTAATATTGAATTGTCTTTCTAGATATTTGGGTACTTTTTGTTGAATTTTGAATATTAAGAGTTGTTTTTCTTTTTATAAAGGATTGTACTTTTGGGTATTATCTGATCTTGCAATAACCATTTATGTTTTGGTTAATGTATAAAGACATGGGAAATTTATAGTTCATCTTTTGTGGATTATGTGAAACTCTCGAAGATGATTACAACATTTTTAATGTGAACAATTCATCATGAATACTCATCATTGGGAGAAAAGACTAGTTTGTGTTAGAAATCTAGTAAACGATGAAAGTCTACATGAAAATTATGTACATTTTTTATGTTTTTTTAATCTCATAAATAGATTCCCAAATGAGAAGTAACTTAAAAAACATTGTCTGTTAACTTTTACAACTTGGGAATCAACGTCTCTTTAACCCATCACATTTTAGTGAATTTTTGGTGGGTTACTCTCTATTAATCATGTTTTCTATCACTCTCCATCATAACATGATGTTTTTTTATCCTACATATACATGTTTTCATGGAATCCTAGTATATTTTGTCTCAGGTAACCTTGGAACGTCACTTACATTATATTAAAGTGATATTTTTATTGACTCTTTTCCATTGTGGGGCTTTCAATGAAGTTTTTGAGTCTAATTTCAAGATTGTGAGGACTCAATTCCAAAAGGGGGAATGATGTAACATCTCGGAAAAAAAAAAGAATACAAAATTGTAATATTTATTAATATTTTTAAAATATTTATTAATTTTACTTTAGTGGGGATGCTATGATCGATAGCATAACTGATACACAATAATGGGTTTCTTTCAAATCTTATGTTGCACAGAACGTTTGGTCATACTGAAAAATAAGAATTTAAAATAATTTTAAATGGTTATTAACAGAAAGTGGTTGTAATGGAAGGAATGAACATAACTAACTAAACAATTATTAATCATGTTTGTTAAATGTTTTTACATTTATTCCATAAATGTTAGAGGCTTGAAATCAGAAAAGAATTCAATTTTAAGCATAAATACATTAATATTCACTAAAAGGTTGATTTACCACATTTTGATGGAGAAATCTATTTAAATATAGTTTTGTTCACTTTTATATGTCCTATCTGACAAAATTTAATTATTCTTTAGAATAATGGCAACAAAATTAACTTTGGGTTAATTTTTGGTATTTTTCTGATAAAATTTAGTTTTAATGAATAGTGAAAAATACTATACTTTAATTCCAAGACGCCTTTTAATATAATTTATTTATATGGTTAGATTATCTTTTTAATTGTTTTTAAACTGTATTTAGATTAAATTTTTACAATTTAATTCAATTTTGGTCATTTTATGTAATTTCACTTTGAAATTAGACATGAAGAAGTGTGAATCTTATGATAGTTTTTGTTTCTTAAAAAACACGCTTTTTGTTTTGACATCGGGAATAAATTTTAAATTAATTAATAAAACTTCTATGTTTCAAATTTGGTAAAATAGACATAATTTTATAATTCATAATATAATATAAAGATTAGGATTAATTTTTTGGTATTTTTTTTAAAAGCTTCAATTTTGGATGAATAGTGTAAACACTGAGTAGTAGTTAAAAAATTTAATTTTTCATTTAAATGAAAATTTACCACTTTTGTTAATTGAATTTAGAAAATCCAACATACATTGTTGTTATTATTAAGTGAAATATTTTCAATAATATGAGAATAATGATTTTTGTGAAAGGTAACTTTTGACTTTTATTTATCGCGGTTAAAGGTAAATATGTTAATTAAAGGTAACAAGAATATCATAATAATACAAAATTACCTTAACAGTTGTTCTCACTTTATTAGATCAGTAATTGACGACCATGGGCTTCATTGAGTCTATATGGGGACCCCAAGGAGCCACTTGTGAGTGATAATGGCACTTTATATTTATTAATTTAAAGTAAAGACAAAAATTACACCATCAAATATATTTTTGTAAATTAATTTTTACATGGGGTTATATAAGTTATCTTTTATAATAAAAATTTTATTTGGAATAATAAAAAGATTTAATACATCATGGTATTTTTTTATAATTATTATACATGAAATAAATAAAATTATTTATGATACACAAATGATGCAGTATATACCTCATTAAAAAATGTTTTAAATATATTGGATTATAAATATTAAAATAACATCCAAAACCAGTCCAATTTTTATTAGATGAATTTATTTAGACCATGATAAATATTATTTTTGACTTTAAATAGTTTTGGACTTTTTTAAACCGAAAATAATTTTATAATAAAATTATATTTTCATACTTTCCTAAATAACCCCTTCCCCCACAAATATTAAAAGACCTCACTTCTAACCCATTACTCACACCTCTCAAGCCCCTTGGTACGTCCAAACCCTAAAAAAATAAGCTCTCAAGATCCATATCTTCCACCTAGAAGCCTTACATTATGCATAATGAACTTCAAGAAGTCCTTTCGGTTCAAACCAAAGGGAGTTACCCGAATTAAAGTTAACGATTTCTCTAAAATTCTATTGTTTTATTTGGTTTTATTTTAGTTCTCAAACCACTTTAACTATTTGTATTCCATTATTTTATAACAAAACTGGTATACTAAATATAATAGGATGTTTTTATGAGAAGTATTATAACTAAAATTAAACACTCCTCCATCTAATGGGTAAAAACATATTATTCCTGTGAACGACAAACTACAGCCTCACGAAATGATGATTGTTCAAATATCTACAACCGCCTATCATGGTAGCCATTATGATGGAACTGTATTTATATATGATATATATTATATTTATATTGTTTATATTCTTCTGTATTTCTCTTTTATATAATACCATTATGGATTCCACCATGCGTAAATATGATAATATCATTTGTGGAAGTGCGGACTACTACCCCCACAATGTGATATGACTCATTCATGCCTTATGTGAGACATATAATGGGTATAGTTCATGAAATTATATATGATATAATAATTTTATTATAATCTAACTATGTATCATTATGTTTCCAGTCCATTACTATACAAAATACAAATGGAAGCAACATTCATGCATTCGTAAGACTTACCATCTCCATAAACGGTGCAATTCATTTCTTATATCCAAATGTTATGTACTATTATAAATACATTTTTATACTGGATATATATTATATATATGATATATAAATCATGAATATAATTCTGTATATGATGAACTTTTTACCACATAAACAACCTTTAATTATAAGTGGTCTATTTTTGACACAATTACAAAATATCGACAAACGTCCATTATTAACTGAAATGATTAGATAATGTTTATAACATGGTTATAATTGTTATAAAAGGAATAGTAAAAATATAAAAGGTTCTTAATCAAGTATAAATTAACTTATGTTTATTATTCAGGATGAAAAATAAATAAACAGGTCAAGTCAAACATGAGGTAAGAGGTTTCTTATCTCACTTTTAATTCCGCAAGATTTCCATTATTGGCCACTTATTTATTGCATGTGGTGTTTTTTGTACAACAATTTGATATATATTATCCTAATTATGTTAATATTCATGGTATTATGTGATTCATTTGGTGGTTATTAACTTTTTTTTCATATGACTAGATTGATTACAACGTGGTAATGGATTTCTTATCTCACTTTAATTTCAGTGAGATTCATGCTATATTTGTCACTATTTCTTTTGTGTGGTGTACGTACTACCTGTGATTTGTACTCATTGTGTAATCTACATTTATTTATTTCTATTTACTTCTTCATTTAATTATTCTTATTTTATGTGGTGTATGTTTCGTAATTTACCTAATCTGTAAGGGAACTTTTTATCCCGAATTTCATTCCAAGGGTTAATCTTCTAATTTATAATTTTGTCATGCTATGATTATGTGTGGAATAACTATTTCTTTATTTATGTTTTAATTTCCACTGCCCTTTGATTGGAAATAATTTGGACACAAATAATCACTCCATTGGTAAATTCTCATTCCATCGATATGAACTTGATAAGAGTAATTTTAACTCAATTTCTATTCATTGAGTTAAACATCAAAGTCAGTTGTTTTGTCTTAAAAAGAACACATGTGACTGTCCTCTAATAAATTTACAATAAGTATCCAATAATATTGAGTGTATTAAAATTTTTCACTCATAATTATGTAATTTATTTATCCTTAATCTAAGGATACCATCTTTATAGGGGATTTCATCTCAAATTACATTCCATTGAGACTTTGTTGTTGTTATTCACCAATTCACTTTTATATGGTGTATATACTATCCTTGGGAATATAATATCATGAAAACCATTATTCTAATGATATTATAATGTTTGGATTAAATTTTATTCCTAATGTATTTTCATTCATGCATATCTCTTTTGGTTATGAACTCTTTAACTAAAATATTTTTTTAATGATTTATTATTCTATTAATTTCCCATTAATGTCCATGTCTTAAAAATGGTTTTTTGTATGTATTTATAATGGGATTAATGTTTAAAAATATTAGTTCTTTTAGATTCTTCAATGTGGAATGGTACACATTGATTCAAAAATCTATTTATTAAATGTTTTAAATGGTTTTGAAAATGGTGTGATAAAGCATTGATTTTGTCAATATATTGAAATTATTTCCTATGATTGAAAATGAAATGTTATAAGTGAAATTTTAATATTTGAAATATTTTATGTGTTATGATTTTAAAATGGTACTTGGGATTCTGAAGTGTGGTTATGTGATAAACCAAATGACGGGTGGTGCCATAAGAAAACAAGAGGGGTGGTTACGTTATAACCTCCAATGCATTGGGTATGGAAGTCACCCGTATGGATATTCTATTTAGTGATATATTTTAAAGTCGACCATATGGTTATTCCATTTATGTTTGTTTATGTATCATGTTACATTTATATGTTATGTGTTCTTTATATGGGTTTTATGGTAATATTTTAGTAACAAAATGGTAAAAAACGATCTTTTATTCAGTGAAGAGTATTTACAACTTTATAAACGCGAAAAGAATTAATTATGATAAAGAATTCATGGATTAATTGTTTTTTTGAAAAACTAATAGTTTTAATTCTTTGAGTATCCCTTACTGAGATTTTTATACTTATCCCAAGTTATTGAAATGTTTTTTCACAGGAAATAATGTGGAATAGGGTCATGGATGGGATCAAGGAAAAGTCATGTTGTCTATAACTAGGAACTATATATGTCTCATTTTTAATGAATTTTTATTTTGTGATAAATATGAGAACTGAGTAGAAGTGTCTATTTTGACATTTTTGAGATGTAATGTAATAGTTATGACCTAATTCTCTAAAAATATAAACTTGAGAAGATCCTCATTGTGAATTATTCATTTAATTCAAGATTATGTAATGTTTAAGGCCAGGTCCTTATATTTGTACTTCGAATCATCAAATAGTTAAGGGATATGGAACGAAAAATATTACTATTATTTCCACAAAACTATCTAAATCTATGAATCATTCCTGAAATTCAGTTCATCAAAATATAGAACAATATTATATTGAGTCCCTCATGAGGAAACATCCATATTATTTCACTGGGTATTCTGATCCACTAGATCATCAATTGTGAATCACTACAATTGAGAAGATATTTTCTGTTCTACAATGTTAAGAACATGAAAAATTCATTTTGTTGTACTATATAGAATGTGAAACAGATCAATGGTTTAATCTTATCAAGAATACGTTGTAACATGATTAAATTCAGTCCATAGAGTGGGATGAGTTCAAAAACATATTCTTTAATTTTTAATTTCTTTTTATTATATATATGAATATAGAGAATGATTTCCTTAAGCTAAAAAAAATAATGATGAATCTATTGATACAGAAGAGGAAAATTTTTTAGTAATGCAGAGGTATGATTTTAGTATTATCATCCAACACAAAATTAAATTTGATAATTTCATTCATGTCTTAAACCCATGTTTCCAAATATATTAATCCATAATAAAATTCAGTTGATATGATTGAATTTTTTGGTGTGCTACCATAATGGAAATGGATGTTAGAGTTAAATAGAAATCTCATGGTTTTGAAAAGGAGACCGAAATTTATTTCAATAAAAATCAAGGAACCCTTGGGTGAATAAGATTATTATTAATTTATCCTCAATATATGGGAAGAAGCATGGAGGAAATTTCCTTAAGGGTACTACAAAATTATCTAAATATTTAATGGAACGCCATTTGTAACTTGATTAAAAATGTGATTGGTAGAAAATAGTTATCTAGGAATATAGAGAGAAATATAAATAGAATGAACAACCCCATTCCAGAGTTTCAAAATGAAGGGGTTTTAGTATTACGCTATCATGTTCTGAAATATGAGAGTTATTAATGGTGACCAATGATATTATCCACTTAACCCAACACAAAAAAATATCATTTCTTCGATGATTCTAGCTAGGTGTGTGATAGAAACCATGTGAAAGTAACCCGTACCATCCACTATAATACTCTTAATGTCTTATTTGAGTCAATATATATACATTATTTTGTGTCTAAAAAATTTTATAAGGCTAAAAAGATTCCACCCAAATGATTATATGTAAAATTAGGAGTGGAGACCCCTAATGACATGAAAATCACATATAAATTGTTTGATTCCACTATGGGTGATGTTTGGGGGAATTTTCATCATTCATATCTGGTCATTCTTCCATTGGGAGTAATTTAATGTGATCTTGGACATATTTTGGACTTCCTAATACAACTCCCCCATCAATTTTCAAGGAATTGAAGTCACAATTCATATTCGAAACAAGGATTTGGTGACATATCAATGTCATGATATGTACAAATGTCCAATGTATATAAAACCCATAATATAAGCCTTAAATACCATTCATAAGGTGTGTTTATTTCATATGGTTATGGACAAACTCAATATTGATGGTTTTCATATTTTCTTGTAATTGTTGTATGTCTTTTTATGTGATTTTATATCTTTACAATAAAATGTGAAGTTTCATTCTCAATAGTACACCCATATATATCCACACTAATTTCAATGACTACTTATAGAATGGAAATGATTGAGTTGTATGAATTTAAGAAACATCTATTGGAAAACCATGACTATGGATTAATTATGTAAAGTGTGTCATAGTGGCCTTCACATATTCATTTTATTAAAAATAAATATAGATCAATTTTACTCTACACTGATTATCAAGAGATGAAAAATATTATAGTTAATAACAATTATCATCTTCCCCATATCTATTACTTGTTTGATCAACTTCATGGATCTCAACACTCGTTCATGATTGACATTTATTCTGGATATCATCAATTGAAGGTCAATAAGGAGGATAAACTATGGACAACATTATATATAAGTAATGGACACTATAAAGATATATTTATTCCATTCGATCTTACTAATTCCCATACTATCATCATGGATTTAATGAATAAGTTTATTAGATATCCCCTTGATCAGTTTATGGTAGTGTTTATTAACGATATTATTATATCTTCCAAGATAAATGAAGATCATGAATATTATGGGGTAATTGTAACGAATAAACTGATAAATGAGAGACTATATAAGAAATTTAAAATATTGAATTTTGGATACAAAAGGTATCATTATTGGGTCATATAATATCAAGAGTTAGTATATTGGTAGATCCATCAAATACAGAGGAAATTTAATATCATCCTAGACCAACCACAATGACTGAGATACGTAGTTTTCTTGGTTTAACAAGTTATTATTCATGGTTTGATTAGAATTTCTCATGGAAATCTAATCCACAAACCATGTTTACTTATTAGTGATCAAATATCCATTGGACCAATGAATGAGATGAAAATTTGATGTAACTAATAAGAAAATTATTTAGGGAACTTGTTCGTACATTACCCATCAATATAGAATGTTTTGAAATTTATAGAAATAAATCCAAGGAGATATTGGGATGTGTTATTATGAATAATTACATTGTAATAATTTATGCCTCCTGAAAAAAGAGTATTCATTAGAAAAATTACCCAACACTTGATTTGGAGTTAGCTATGGTAATTTTGGAATAATATATATGGGATAATTTTCATTAAAGAGAAAAGTGTGATATACATAACGATCATAATATATTAAAGTATATATTCACATTAAAGGAGTTTAATATAATACAAATAATCTCATTATAGCTAATGAATGATTATGAAAACTCAATATACTAGAACCCTAGGAAATAAAACAATGTGGTAAATTCATTGAGATAAAAGGATGAAGATAACTTATCCTTGATGAGTAAGAAAAAATATCAATAATTTATTGATTTTGGATGGATAGATATAGAAATCATAATAGATAGGGGAAATATTTTTTATTTATTTTAATATTCACCCATCTATCCATGTGAAGATTAATTATGCTGAAAAGAAATATGTTGAGCTTAAAAAGAAAGTAAAAGATGTTTCTAAGTATAATCATGATCAGGACGGAATGATATGTTTTAGGAACCATGTTAGTATTTCATCCATACATGACTTGTAGAAAAATTTATTATAGGAAGAACATTGTTATCATTATCTATTATTCCACGATTTTTGAAGATGTATAGATAATTGAAACAATATTTCTTGTGGGATGAAAATAAGAGAGATATCATGGAATTTGTTTCCTGGTGATTGGTATGTTTTCATGATAGGAATAAAAAAAAGTCTATGAGGGTGTTACATAAATTACCAATATCAGAATGAAAATGGGAAAACATCACCATGGAGTTTTTTGTCAGACTCCCCAAGACATTTAAAGGGAATAATTCTATATGTGTTTTAGTCTGTAACCTTACTATTTTATCACACATTATCGCTATAAATGAAGACTTACCTTTATATGATATTTTCATAATATACATTAGGGAAGATTTAAGGTTTCACAGAGTACAACATTCCATTTTATCCTATTGGGATTCCTGGTTTACCTCAATTTTCTTGAAAATTATTTAGCATGCTCTTGATATAGGGTTGAGTCTTAGGTTTGTGTATCATCCTCTAACTTATGGTCAGTATAAATGAAAAATACTAACCATGGATGGTATGATGTGATCTATTTATTCGGATTTAAATAGTTATTAGGATCAATGCATTCCTCTAGTAGAGTTTTCATACAATAATTTCCTCAAATCAGGAATTTAGATGTCTCTTTATGAATCCCTATATTGAAAAAATTTAGAGCTCCAATATTATGGAAAGAAGTTGGGGAAAGAAATCTATTGGGACTTGAGATAACTAAATAAATGTAAGAGAAGTTTATATCCCTCATTCAACACATCAAGGAAAACGTATGTGAGAAGAAATTATTTCTTGATTCTAGATTTCAAGATCTGAAATATGATGTTAGTGATAAAGTATTTATAAAACATTCTCTAGGGGAGAAGGTTGTGAGATTCTGGATAAAACGGAAACATAGCTCTAAGTATACGAGTCCCCTTAAAATTATAGATTGTATCATGCACATATCCTATAACATAAAACCTCCACCAAATTCCTCTAAATTTTATAATGTACTCCTTGTATTTCACATGAGAACTATAAATCTAACCGTTAACATGTAATGAACTCAGATTTCGTACTACATGAAAAATATATTTCAAATGAAAAAAATAGTGGAGATTTTATATCACAAAAATTATGTTTTATAAAACAATAGCACTGAATTGGTTATATTTTTGTGGAAAACACACTTTTTTTAGGAATATTTGTGGGAACTAGAAGAAATAATAATTCACAATAATCCTCATTTTTTTGTATCAAAGTGATAAATTTTGAGGGAAAATTCATTTTAAGGGGGTTATAATGAAACTATCAATTTTTTTTGAATTAATGTTATTTTTTAATAAATTAAAATTATTTGAGTTCTTGTTATACATGTAAATTTTTTTTAATCTTGTGAAACTTGAAACACTAGATTATCATACATTACCCAAGACAATAAATTTTACCAAAGCCATGATATATTGTGATTATTATTATTTTAACACACCCCAAATAACCAATCTAGTAAACACAAAGATATTAATATTAATAACTACTTTTAAATCATAATTATAGAGGGTCTATATAAATAAAATATATTTATAGTAAATTACATAATTTTTTGTAGATATTATATCTTTCAAAGATACTAGTTTTTTATAAAAATGTTTTTATGTATTTTTTTGAAATATATTAATTTTATTTTTTTAGAATTTAATAAAATATACATTAATTTATAAATCAACATGTAAAAATTTTTATTTGCTGAATTTCTGTGATTTATAAGAAATGATTTATTTTTTGATGAATAATGAAAAATACTTAGTTTTAATTGATAGCATCATTTTTGTTTATTTTTTTTGTAAAGAAATATGTATTTTAAATTTATTTTAATTTTTAATTATTGAAAATTTATCTCTATTATTACAATGTAGTTCATTGGGATAAATTTAATGTATAATTTTTATATAATTATATTTCAAACTATTAAACATTTTCCCATTAAAGACCCACTTTCTCATCACGTCAACTTGATTATATTTAAATTGAACTATTTATACTATGTGAATCTAATATATAAAAATTAATTACATATTTATAATCATCATACTGGATTTTTTTAATATTTTTCACTTAATTTTTGATAAAAAATAATAGTAAAATAAATAAAAAATATTTATTTCAGTTAAGGTAATAATAGATTTACTATGTCTTTAAACTAAAATGAGAAGTGTAAACAATATACCGAACTTCTAAAACACCAATTTTATGGACATATTTCAACAACATACCTTATAGGATTTATTTTAATCCATTTCATACACTTTTTATATAAATATAATGTTTGTGAAATTCTTTATTTTTGAACAACCACAATTGTGCCACTCACCAAAATTATTAAAAGGCCACCTTTACTCCCCTCCTATTCAAAACCTAAAACAATTTTGGTTTAGAAAATACCAAAAAAAATCGGTAACCCTCCTATCAAATCTCATAATATAATTATTACTTTTGGATATTTATCTATTTTGAGAATGATTTTGGTGCAAATCTATTGAAGATAGTCGAAGAAGTTATAATGTTCTTTAACAAGCATTTACTTTTTATTTATATTTCCTAATCAAACAATTATTATAATACAATGATGATATAATAACCTTATTTTCATCCTATACTATTATTTTGTAATTTTATGATGATATCCTACAACCATATCCATTTCCATCAATTGGTTTAGGAAATTATCAATGACGTGTATGACAAGAAATCTCCAAAAAAACAGTGTCCTTTGTTATTTGATTATCACCACTCAATGATAAAAATAATGATGGATACTATATATTTATATATATATATATATATATGATATTTTAATTCGTTTGGATTTATTATATCACTTATAATATCATCATTTCCATTTTTGGGGAATACTATAATTTCGCTCGTGTGTTCAGAAGAGAACTGCTTAATGAAGTGATGCGATTCATTAACGCATTAGATGGAAGGTAATAAATGTAGTTTTATTGAAAATATGTGATATATAATTGAAATAAAAACTATTTATAAATGATAATATATCAATTAAATTTCATTATTTCAATCCAAAAAGAAAATGGAATCAGCATTTACGTGTATGTGCGGTGTGTCGTCTCAATGAACAGTGATTTAACTTTCTGTTAATAAAATTTATGGATTACTCTAAATAAATATATATTTTATTATATATTATATTTAAATCTTAATAAAAAAAATATTTTTAAATCATGATCAACTTTGGAGGATAAAATTTTTTAATATCAAATCATATAAAAAATGAAGTGGTGATTACCCAAAACATAACAGTAACATGGAATTATAAATTAATGGGCAATAAAAGGTCACTAGAAAATAAAATATCTCATAATAAATATAAATGATCTTATTTAATATATTTATATATATATATGAAATTAAAATATATTTATTTTATAGGAGTTTTGAAAATGGATAATAGTTGATAAGACTTAAGGTATGAGATTTATAGTCTCTTGTTTATTTAAGGGAGATATATGAAAATTCAACAGTAGTTTATTTTGTTTGAATTATATACTTCCACTTTTATATTTTATATCATTAAAACAATTAATTTCATAATATGTGATTTTTATTAGACATTATTCATTTTTTATATTTTAATTCGAAGATTACTAAAGTGGTATGGTATTTTACTCATTTTTCATTCTTTGAGACACACATTATATTATGCACCAATATTCTTTTCATGAGATGTATATAGATAAAATTTTACATTTAATGTCATGGGTTTTATTATCCTCAAGATATTTTATATTCCTTTTTTTATTCCTTATTGGGGATTACGATTCATAGATACCATGTTTTTAATATTTTTATGCTAAAATATCATCATTTACTAGGATTGTTGATGATTATGTTTCAATTGATAAAATGTTATGATCCATATCTTATAAAATTCATAAATTATTTCCCCTTAGGATTAATCATGATATTTTCAATTAATATTTTCATTTTACAATCATTGTTGGTTAATACTATTGTTGAGTTGTATTTTTGGAAATCAGACATTATATATATCTTAAGTTAGAAATGATGTTTCTTCAAAACCAATGTTTTCAAAAAAATGTTTTAAAAAATGTTTTATTATTCTACAAGAATTTGTGAAATATATTTTTACACATGTTTTACCTTTTCATTTTTTTAAATAGAATGATCATATCATTTTCCAAACAATTTGTTTTTGGATTTAAATGATAATGATAAGACAATATTGGGTTTTCCCATTTACAACATGAACAAAACATTCCATCATCATGAAAATTATTTTAATCAAATATTCCTTTATAAATTTTAAAGGATTTATTCTATGTAAAATATGATAAATTGTTTTATGTTCAAATTTTTTTTGAAAAGTTAGATAATGTATTTTCTTGATGAAATGGCATAATTTAATTTTTAAATCTTCCTTTGTAATATTTCAATGCAATTTTAAATTAAATGGATTTTCAAAAAAATTGTATGTCTTAAAAATTATTTTTAAAGGAATATTATTCTTATAAATAAATGTTTTAATTTATAAATCATGATCATTTTTCATCTAATATTACATCTGTTGATGTTATATATTTTCTTATTATGGATAATATCTAAAGGAAACTATTCATGTTAATTCAATGAATTTTTTATATTCATCATAGAATTATTTTTATGAAACCTATATTTATTATGGGGGTTATTCCATGAAAATATTCTTATAAAACCCTATTTTTTGTACATGGTTTATGTTATGGTTATTATAAATCATATTTGTTTTCAATGGGTTATAATATGATTGAAATATTATGAAACCAATTTATTTTCTTGTGTTATGATATGAATACTGTTTTATGATTGTTTTATACACATATGTATGATTTTAATTTATTAAATTGTGATAACTATATAATTCCCCAATTAATTGGCTAATGATAAATTCTACGTTCTTCGTGGGTACATGGGTTGGTAGTCCAATCCTAAAACGGGAGGGTGCAACAGTAGATACCTGAAGAATGAAAGTAAGGGGAAACTTATGGGTATCCCACACCTTTAAGAGGGTACACATGAGTTTATCCTAATAAAAAAGTATATATAATGTTTGTTATCTTCAGTAAAACATGTTATTAATGTCTTGGTGCATTTAACCGACTTACTATTTTCTATCATTTTTCTTATTCCACCAATATACTTCTTAGGCCAATGTTATTCCTTCATTGATCATGTTTTCTTACTTCTTTATCATTAATGTCTTATTAACTTAAATTTTTATTCCATGACTCTATATTATGATCTTTTACATCTATTTTATAGATTTTAAATTATATTATTAGGTTATCATATAATCATTCCCATGTTATGGTTATCTATCTCCCTTTTTGACCGTTACTGACCATTTTTTCTCACTATTTCATAGGTTTCATTTCCCAAGGTCTTGAATATATGTATTATAATGATTTTTATAAGAAGGGTAATATATTTTAATATCAAATTTTGAGATTATGTATATCACCTATGAAATATTTTTTTATATGGTTCCAATGGTATTAAAATATTATTTTCCTTATGAGTGTGTTTATATTATGTTTCAAATATTTATAAGAATGACTTATTATGTATATATGATAAGTTCTTGTCGCTATAAGGCTGAACAAATTATGTAACATAATTTATTATGACTTCAAATATGGAATCCATTTTATCAAATTCAATTCATATATATCAAAAAAATTATTTTAAATTAATCCCTCATGTGTGACAAAATGAGGTTTACAAAAAAAATCCCTTTTCATGGAAAATATAGTATTATATTATCTGAATGAATAAAATTATTCATTACATAAATTTTATTTAAAATTTTTTATTATCTATAAATTTTACTAAAATCATTCCATGTTTGTACTTTTCATGAATAATGACATTTGATAAAAATCACACACTTTAAAACAAATTTTTAGAAAAATTGTGTTCTTAAGATGAAAAATAAATTTTTTATAAAATTGTCACGATCCGTCCCCCAGGGCCCGTGTCGTGACTACCCTAAGCCTGCCTTCCATAGGCCAGGGGCTGACGACAACAACCAAAGGTGAAAATCCCAAATTTGGGAAAGCATATACTTTGTAATGTTTAAACACTAACAACAGAGCATGAGCTGGAAGTAAAACACTAAGAAAAACTGTATACAAAGGAGTGCTAAAATGTAATAGGGGCTATAAATACAAGCCCAACTAGAAACTACAAGTAAAACTAAACAAAAAGTTAAAGAATTTATTGGGTCGTCCTCTGGGGATTCCTACATGAAGTGTAGGTACATATAGCCTCCTTAGCACTCCAGGTCCGTCAGTCTCCTCCGTGTACCGACTTATCGTAAAGTCCACCATTGGGTACCGTCCAGTCCATTACATTGATCCTTAGTCAGTGATGTCTATCATCTGTTACCAACACAATTATTTTCGGGCATAGCCTTTGTAGGGGTGAGTATAACGATACTCAGTAGGGACCCTGAGACCCTCAAGGTCTCACAAAATCCAACAAGGATAAACCACAATTTAAGAAATCAATAGATATCCAATGCTTAGGTATATTCCAATACATATACCTATGTTATCATGTAACCCATATCAATCATGAGGAAAACAAATATGTCACTATCACAGCTCACATAGATATACAACTTATGTAGAGAGATAGATATGATCATATATAACACTGAATCATCAGAGCTTTCGGACCAACACATGATCCAGGAGCTGCTATTTTGTCGGACCAACACATGATTCAGGAAAAGAAGTTAGAACTGTCGAACCAACACATGATCCTTGAACAGTCATCCAAGCTATAGGACTAACACATGATCAAGGTACAACTATTCTGTCGGACCAACACATGATCCAGGAACAAAAGTTATATTTGTCATACCAACACATGATCTAAGAACATTCGTCAAAGCTATTGAACCAACACATGATCCTAGTCCAACCATTCTATAAGACCAACACATGATTTAGGAACAGAAGTTAGAACTGTCATACCAAAACATGATCCAGGAACAGAAGTTAGAATGGTCAGACCAACACATAATCCATGAAAAGTCATCAGAACTTTCAGAACAACACATGATCCATGAACAGTCAATAGTGCACAACAAGCCACAGGGTTTCCACAAAGTAATCTTGATTTCTAGAGGGTCCGATTCTTAAGAAAATTTTGATACATAACTACCATGAAGTCCCACATATATTTATCTCAAAGGTAAGCCTCGTCATTCGGGTCTCAACGCAATAGACGATGCGACGATCAAACACCCGGTCTCTGAGTTATTAGACTTTTATTCCAAGGGGCCCAGTTGGATTCGTGTACGATCCAACCTGACTTTATCTAAAATATACCCCAAACTACAGTGGGGTAATCTCAATGGGACTGTCGCGTTCCAAGAATGCCAGCACCACTGACAGTGCATCAAACGGACATCTGGTGCCAATGATATGGCCAAAAAAGTATAGGGTCGGTAGTGGGCTCAGGTCCAGTCCGACTCGGTCTGACAGAATCCGCCCAAACTAGTATGGGCCGACCCGATCTAGGTCTGACCTGGCCCATTGGGCGTGTCAGCCAGATAGGTTCGGCCTGGACCGCTGGGCCCAGCCCTGCAGAATACGGGGGTGATTCGGCCCGGTGGTCGCCACATAGGCAGCTCGGCCCGGAGGCCAGGGGCTGGTTCGGCCAACGCCATAAGGGGCATGACTCGGGTGACTCGGCTCCGAAATCCAATCTGGTTCGGCCAATGATGTTGTGAAGGAAGTCGCTGGCAGGCCGACGGGGAGCGCACAATGCACGAGAAGGCCAGCGGGGCGCGGGAAATGCGTGGGTCGGCGACCGGTGGCTTCCGGGCAGAGCAGGGGCGAGCAGCCGGTGGCATCCTGGAAGGCCGGTTTGGCACGGCTCGGGCTAGCGCGGGCCGGCGGTGTTCAATCGGGAACACCGGTGTTCCGCTGGGGCGGCGCAGTTCATGGAGGTCGTGGGTAGAGAAGCCTTTTTCGTTGCCTCTTCGAAGATCACCACATGGAAGAAACCGGCGGAGGTTGTCTGGCCATGTTAGCTTAGCCCACAACCTCCGCTTTTAAGGAGGTATCATTTGGCTCATCAAGAAAAATAGATGATCAATAACACATCCTCAATAATAAATTTTTATTTGATGCTGGAAATAAGGAAATTGGTATACTAATATCATGAAATAAACCCCCTTCCATGATCGTAGTTGGTTGACATTGGAAGAAAAAGGTGGACATCATTCGTTGACGGAGTCACGGAAAAAGACGTAGATGATTGTTGTTCATCGCATCGGTCAAGAACTTCCAAACCCGAGTTGTGTCGGCTCATTTATGACGATCCAAATCAGTAGGTGTCAAAGGAAGAAGTCGGAGAAGGTCGGTGTTCTTATTTCTCCATTGGAGAAGGCATAATCCTCCAAGTGTTGGGCATCGTGTCACATTTCCATCATTTCGTCGCTTGGTGAAGCCATCAACAAACCTCCTCCCAAAGCTTCCTTTAAATATGAGAGGGAGGGAGGTAGGTAATGATCGTTGTAATTTATGATGGTTCATTAATGTGGAAACTTCCAAAATTTCAACGACCCGGTTACTTAAAATTCAATAGAGCAAAATGTAACACCACTGAAAAATGAGACTTAAACGGCTAAATGTTACTACCAATGTCAAAAAGGTTCACCTTTCTTTTCGAGAGACTACCTGATAGGAACTCCACAGTTAATCATGATTTTCCTGGAGTAGTAATCAGGATGGGTGACCTACTGGGAAGTTTCACAGGGTGTGTGTGAGTGAGGACAAAACACACTAAAAGAACATGTGTTGACCTATGGGGAAAGTCATTAGTCTAATATGTGACCATAGTGAGTAATAGCCTATGATGTGCTAGGATGGAAACAAAGGTATTACAGGAGACCCATGGGGTCAGATTACAAGGTTCATGGCCCAAGGATGCAAGTCATGACAAATGGTATCAGAGCCAATACCCAGCCGAAAGTGCTAAGGCACTGCCTGGGTTTGAGGCTTAGGGTCCACAACGAGGGAGTTATACATTAATGGGGTGGATAATGTAACACCTCTGGAAAATTGAGACTTAAAATGCTAAATATTACTACAGATGTTAACATGGTGTACCTTTCATTTCGAGAGCCTACCTGATTAGAACTCCATAGTTAATCATTCTTTGCTTAGAGTAGTAATCAGGATGGGTGACCATCTGGGATGTTTCCCAGGGTGTGTGTGAGTGAGGACAAAACACACTAAAAGAACATGTGTTGGCCTGTGGGGACAATCATTAGTCTGATAAGTGACCATAGTGAGTAATATCCTATGGTGTACTGGGAAGGCAACCAAGGTATTACAGGAGACCCATGGGGTCAGATGACATGGTTCAAGGCCCATGGAGGCGGGTCTTGACAAACATCTATTATAAATATGATTTAAATATGTTTAATTATTGAAAATATATTTTCATAAATATATTTTTATTGTATAATAAAATTAAGATAATAATCATTCATCTAATTTAATTTATTTGTTTAAAACAAGTGACTGTTTTACTGAAATGGGGAATATCTACTATTCATTAAAAAATCAATCTTTTGAAAAAAAGAAGAATTTCAGTATAGTTTAATTTTGATATGATGATTTAAAAAATGAATTCAAATTTATCAAATATATTTTTATTTGTTTTTATAAATAAATTATTATATTTTTTTTGAAAATATCAATTTAAATTATTTTTGAAGAAAATATTTTTTAAGAATAAAATGAATTACTAAGAATTGAATAATTATAAACTAAAAAATTATAAATTTAGTTATATTGATTATAAAATTTCAAAATATTTCTAAAATTTGTTAATACAATTCATACACTCTAATTTAATGGTTTGGTTTTAAAGGGTATTTTTAAATAATAATGGATTGTTTAGGTTTAGTGTTGCATGTCACATAAACTATCAAACATTGTATTCCCTTTAAAAACATGTCATGTTACATGTTGAGTAGATGAAAAAAACAGAGGAGTTGTGTGGTAAGTAATTTATATGCCCTAGTGTTTCACCTTGGTGATACCCTATAATTTTAATTATGGAGATATATGGATCCATGAAGTTGTGAACTGATTAGAGTAAAATAAATGCTTTTATAAATATGAAAAAATCCGCTAGATTACAATATTGACTTTTATTTTGTCAAAATTATGGAGGTCATTATTTTTCAATGGTTTACCTTAATTTGGGTGTCATAAACTGTGATTAAATATTGGATTTATTCTAATTAAAACATTTTCGATGAGTTATGAAAATTATGAGGTTTCATTAATTTTATTTTGATTGAATAATGTACCCTCTATTATTATATATCTTATGAATAGATAATTGGATGGATATATTGTTAATGTAGTTATGGTATTTATTGATGAAATAAATGTGAATTCTAAAATTTATTATGTGCATGATAATAAAATGTGCATCATTTCTGAGACTCATAGAATAATATAGTTTTGTGGAATAATTTTCAATTTTAAATTATGGATTTATAAATATTCTTTTCATGGCCTTACAGTCTCCATAGATTGAATATTAGTCGACCTTTGGATGAAATATTCTATCAAATAATGTCATACACCAATGAAAGTAATATAGGTATGTATTTTAAATAATTATACTAATTAAATTTGATGATATATTCAAAAATATTCCCAATTGGCTAACCCATTAACCATGAATACCCATAAAGGTTTTCTATTCTTATAGACTATGGAATATCAATTATTTTTAAAGTATTGAATATTATAATGGTCAATGCGCTAATTTTTGCACTAACATCATTAATTTTTTTATTTTTTATATATTTTGATTCATCTATGAAGGGACATGTTTGTGTCATTATATATAATGATAAAATTATTGCCTCTGAATCAGGATAGTTAAAGAAACATGGACAAATCTATCCATCTCATAAACATGATTTTTAAGCTGAAATATTCCATTGGATTATTTAGTGGTAATGTTGTTATGTCAAAAGATGTGATATATAAAAAGACCACAAAAATTTAATATAAATTGTTTCATAGAAGGATATCAATATGATGAAACAGTCATGGATCGAGCTACTCCAAGATTATGATTCCTCAGTACATGTGAAGGGTTAGGTATGCAATTTTTCAAGAGAGATACAGAGAACACATCCTGATCGTGATATATATTTGGTTGAATATCCAATCAATAATATACTACTCAGATATGATTAAAAATTTCAAATGGATCTATATACCCATGGATTACTTTTACTTTAATTTTATATCTCATTACCTTCATCCATTGATAAATTACTAGAAACTCCAGGACACCAACTTCATCTTTCAGATCACGTTGATGATTATCCTCATAAATATTATTTCGAATTTTTGGATCCCTTATGTGTTGTTAAATTCCCCTAACATTATCCTCCATTTATTCATTAATATAAACTTGAAATAATTTTCATTATCCAACTTCATTTCAGCATGTTATACCTCGACACTACTTTATTTAGAGGCCTCCATATGGAGCCATAGAAATTCTTCATTGAAGGATATTATTTGATGAAAACTAAAATTGATGAAGTTTTATATCCTGGCCACATTTAATGTACAGATAACAAGTTCTCAAAATATACTCTTGGGTTTTAATTGGTCTCTTGAAAAAACCATCTATTTAAGAATGATACGCTATTCTGAAACTTATCCTCCAATCAAGATATTGAAAATTACGTCTTCAAAACATATAGGTAAAACATGGATCCTAATAAAAAAAATTATTATGGTACTCCATGTATCTATACCTCTTCCCTAATCTATAGTATTAAAATATCATCCATATATAATTCAATCTGATAAAAAAAAGTTTTTTGACTTTTTAAGGTGATTGACTACCGAAAATATAGAATTATTCACATTATATCTTTTTGGGGATTCATATTACAAAATCCAATATATTGTTTTCCCATTTCCATTATGGTATGAGTAATGGATGTAATATAAACTTAGACTTTTGTCTCTAAACCTTAAAATGATGACATAACAAGAATCTAGATATAAACTATCTGATATCACTCATCATTCCATCCCACCAAAATCACTCTTTCAAATCACTATACATATTTTTTACTTCCATGTTGAACAGTAAATTATAGACTATGATCCTCTTCTAAAAATTCATTCTTCAAAAATGGTATGAATGGAACACATACATTGTTCTTGAGACTTATCATTCTTTTATGATCAAGGTTAAACTCAGGAACATTTCTAACATTCTATTTTATCTCTGTATCATTCTTCCAAGCCACATTAATCATAACTTTGTTAGATGGTTGACAATTCAATAGTGAAAGATGACAAATCTACACTTATGTAAGTAATTATAAATATATTTTCTGATTTTTTTGATATTTTGTGATCCTCATCTACAAGATATATAATTATCCTTTTGAATGAAACTATTAGCCACCTTGTTCGCTTTCCCATGGTTGTAATGTATTGTGTTTTCATTATATTTAATCAGATCTAATCATATTCTCTATGGAGTATTCAACTATTTATATGTGAATATATACATTAAACTCTTATAGTAGGTATATATATCAATATATTATGTGTAAACATAATTCCTCATTATATTTAAAGAAAGAATTACTCCAACTAATCACAAATCATGAGTTGGGTAATCTTCCTCACGAACCCTAAATTATCATGATTCATAATGTATATAAATTTTATTATATATATTAAGACATATTAATACCTTATTTGATGAATTAAATATATTAACCTCCTCCCCCCTCTATAGGGTAATGTATGTATGAGTGCCCTAGATAATCTTCTTTTCGTTCCTTATATTTCCCTCACATTCATCTGTCTAGAGGAACCTGCATCCCATCTAAGTTACATGGATATTGGATTATATAGTCATGATAAATTCTCCACATAACATTAATAATATCCATTTAATCCACAAAAACTAAAATTCCTAGTCACCATGGTTTTCTTGGGCAAACATTCAATAGCCTCCGACATAGATGGATCAACTGATACACCCTACCTTGAGATTATATGAGCCAAAAATGAATCATATTTCTACTGAAATTCACCTTTCATAAATTCTATATATAGTTTTCCCATATATATGGTTTTATGTGGAATTACCAAGTGATATTAATTGTCATCCTTTCAATTTGAATGTATAAGACCATTATCTATAATTAAATCCACAAACTGATCTACAATATCTCTAAAAATTTATTGATTTAATCCACAAAGATAGAAGGGGAATTATTATGACTGAATGAAATCACTATATATTCAATGTTTTCGTACACTATATAGATTTTTTCCTTTGGTAAAAACTTCTTACTAACCTATAGTTTATGATATCCAAAATGATAATCATTCGTGGATAAGTATTAAGAACCACACATACGATCAAATAGTTCATCCATACAGGGTTATGTAAATTTTTTATTGTTATCTTTTAGTATTCCAATAATCGATGAAAATTCACTTCGATCTATATTTATTTTTAACAAAAATAATAGGTTCACCGTAACATGACATGCCTTCTGGAATGGATCCATTTTCATAGATTTCCTAGAGTCTCATCTTTAATTCCATTAAATAAATCTAGAACATTGAATTTAGATTTTTTAAAATTGGTGTAGAACCAGTTATAAGATATACTAAAAACCAAACATCATGATTTCATGGAGTACTAGGAAACCATTATGCATAAACACTATGAAATTTCATTAAAATATCAATATCATAGGTTTCAGGTATCTATCCAACCATCTATGATAAACACCCCTTATGAATTGGAATAATGATTGCTAGAACAAATGTAATATCTATCGAATGTTCCTACATATGGTCACTTTGATATAGAATAATAGGTTGTTTTTGAGTACCAAACACTGGTTATATTCCTAAAATATTTATGTGGGAATAATGTATATAAATACATTCCATTCCTATGATAACATCAAATTCAAACCAGGGATAAATTAAAATAATTATTGGAAGAACATTCCCATAAATGTCAACCTGGAAGAAATCATATACATGAGATGATATAACCATAACATTAGGGGTTCTCACTTCTAATTAAACAAATAAATATTTCTTGGAATCGTGATACCCTTGTAAAATTATTCTGATATTAAAAAATTGGTGTACTTTTATTCAAATGAGACTTTAGAGGTTTTAAAGAGTATTTGAATTATAACTTCCACCACATCATTCTTACAAAACTTTTCAGAAATAGTGATCACAAGATATTTTCTTTTATACATTTTTATAAAATGATTAAGAAGTCAACTATAATTATAGACATTGGAATTTTTTAATTGGTTTGTATGGTTCTCATAATCCTTGTATTTGAGACATTAGAGTGTGTGTGATGCATTCAGATCAATATTCCCTCTATTTATATTATTTTTTAAATAATTTCATTTACATCAGTAATAAATTCCTTTTTTCCCTTCATTCCCACACATAAATCATTAAATATCCAACTACATACAATTCCTTATATGTTTCCCTAAACACATTTTTTTTTGAAGAAAATATCATACTTTACTCACCGTGATTTAATGGGATTTCTTTGAACGCTGTCTTCCATTTCATGTCAAAATTTCTGTATTATTGGGTAACATCGACATGCATTTCCAACTTGAGAGAACATCAAATGATTTTTTTCTGTTTTATAGATTTATTTAATAGAAAAATCCCATTAGATTATTTTTTTATGTCAATCAATAATTGATAAACAATTATTTTAGGTTGGATTAAATAACATAAATCGAATTTATAGTATCATTTTTTTCATAGGAAAATAATTTTCATTATCCATATGCTTTAGCACAACAAATTACTTCTTATGTTTGTATGATGGATACAAGGGAATTAATTATTTAAAAATAATATTTTAATATCATCCCTGTCCAAATAGTCAATTTGATCATGTTTCCTTATATTATTGATGAGAGTCCACCATTGATCCTTTTCACCTTCTAAATAATACATATCCAAAATGAATTTTTCATGGTCTGGACACTAGAGAACAAAATATACATTTTTAGTGGTATAAATAAATTTTTTTGAGACTGTTAAACTATAGGAAACAATGAAAAAAATTGATGTTACCTCATGAAGGACACACAAAAATTTTGTTCAATCCAATATCATTTAGAATTAAATCATGGTTCATATATCAAGAATGTTTTCTGAGAAGAGAAACATTACCATTAATTGGATATCCCATTATGGTTGGCTTCCATGGAGTATACTCATTTAATTTTCCATTGTAATCATTATTAAAACGGTCCCTTTGTATACCATCCATTGACTAAAACTAGAATTCATAGTGTAAGAAACAACAATCAATGTGGGGAACAACATAATAATGAAAATTAACATATAGAATTTATAAATCATGATACATTATATTTATTATATGACACATCATGTTTATCCTAAGTCAATTGTACCCATCATCTTTGAAATAAAAATATGATGTTTTGAAGTGATCCTATTAATTTAAAATTCATATCCCTAATAGTGTCAAACTAATTGTTCCTAAATTCCCATTAATTTGCACCAAGTGATGACCGAGTCCATGTCAATGAACAATTTTCAGATTTATTACCCCGATGTAAATCTATTTGAGGGAAAAATATACTTTTAGAATATGTACATGGATGTAATTTCATGGAAACAAATCGGTGTCCCATTTACAAAAATTTTAGGACATTTTCATAATCTTTGACTCAATCTTAGTCTTATCAAAAGACTTATCCTGAGAGTAATCAAAAATGATTTCATATACTATATTCTAAAGAATAAATAAACCTATCCTATGACACCAAATACAAGGAACAAAATTATTATACATATATATATTACATCTTTATAGATTAATATTCACTACATCACACAAACACGCACTTGAGAATTGTAATGGTAGATTTTCTTTGGAAAATTACATACATAAAAAAGAAATCTATAAGTTAGCTACATCACCCCCCAATATGTTAATAATAACTAAAAACTATGCTTTAAATAACATACCACATTTCTTTAATCCAAACCATGGTAAAGGAAACATAGTAAGTGGTCGACTCAGATGGATGGTAATGGTAAATAAAGAGGATTTCCATATATCATGAGCATAGTGGTTACGTGAATATGAGAACAAAAATTGAAAACTATATGTTGCATAGTTCATAAATATGAGGGATGTTATAAATCTTAGTAGTTCATAATACTATAATTATAATGGAATCAAATAAAATAAACCTTGTTAGCATAAAAGTATAATAAGGAAATGACAGTTTGAATACAATAAAGAATATAAAATCATTATTATAGTAGTTCAAGGATAATTGAAAATACTATAATATTGTACTCGGATCACTCCCTAAACTATTATGGTTTTCATGACTCACTACCATGACTATCATAGTGGAAAAAGTTCCTTGCTGAACTAGGATAACACAAAATTCTAGTCCGGAATATGTTGTCAGATATCAATCATTAATGAATTGATTTGGTTGTGAAATTAGTCCCACCTATCACATAATGAAAATCCTACATATTTTTTCCATATTATAATTAATAATTCATCATTTATAACTATATATTTTAAATGGGTTTCATAAATTTTTCAGTATATTATAACCAGTGAAAATAAAAAAATATTCAATACCATTTCACCATTTCTATAATGAATAACCCATGGAAAAATAAGTATGGTTGATAAGAACATTATAATTTTATATTCCTAAGAGTTTATTTTTTTTCATAAAAATATTTTCATCATATATATAAACCATTCATAGGTATAATAGTAATGTTACCTTGGATCATATCCCATGTATATCATAAGTATCATCAATGTATGACCTCATAGGATCTTCAATCGAGGAAATTCTCAGTTTGAGTGGGAAACTTCTGATTTTTTTTATGAAAAATAATATATCATATTATGATCTCTTAAAAATTTGTTTCATTTGCAAGGCAATGTACCATTGTTTGTATATGCCCAGTTCTACGCATACTTTTATTTTATCTTTAATAAATTTCAGAGGCATTTTCTTTTGGATGTACATTTTTGTAAAATTACAGTCATAAAATATTTTTTTAAATACATTTACATGAATATAACCTCGAAAAAATTGTATTCTTGAAAAAAAATTGTGGTTATGACATTAGAAAATGTTCTTCCATGTCGTACACTTAAATGTAGTGATTCCCTTTACATTTTCGTTTAATGTAAAATAGTCCTTGTTTAGAAAACAAAAATATGATTGCACTAAATACCTTTTGAAAAAGTAAAACATGGTTAAAATAATTTAATAAATCATTTATAAAATGTTAAAAACAAATTTTGTAATTTTATTTAAATAACATGGTTTTTGAAGAAAAATTTTTCTCGGTTGATGAGATAAATAATGACAATTTTTCATAATAACATAATTTTTAAATAATGAGAATATAATGAGGGAAAAAGACAGGTAAATAATTTATTCTTAATGTATTATTATATGAATAGAAATTACATGATACTATTGAACGATATTTCATATCATCTTATCATTGGAATCATAATCATGTGTAATCATGATAGACAATGAGATTGTAACAAAATACCCATAATGATCTGGTGACATTTAATTATAAACCACATCCATGAAAAATGTCAAATAATACAAAAATCATATTTAGAATACATGAAATCGTGATATTAAAAGTAAAATTGGATTTATATATACATTATAAAAAAATATTGGTACATAACATAACATATTTATAAAATAAGGAAAATAGAGACAAAAATCAATTAATGATTTTGTAACATTTGAACCATAAACCCATGAAAGATAGATCATAAAAGTGATACATAAATAAAAACAATTATCAAGATTATAATCAAAAAAAATTACTCATGTGCATTATATACAAAACATAAAAGAAATATTTGGTGAATATGAAATTGTATCACCAAATAAAAAAGTAAGATAAAAAACCCATACCAGATGTATCAACTTCCATCATATAAGTCAAACTATACTATATAATAATTATATCTCAATTTTTAATATATTACATAACCATAAATTTTTATACATATATATATATATCATACAATATATGATTTAATTGTAGATATTTATTACCTATTAGTAAATAAGTTAATGTTAAAGTCATGTTTTAGGAAATAAAGACCTTTTTTATTATGATTTGATTTATTTTTATTTTTCTTAATTAGGTTTATCATGGTTAAATATCATAAATAATTTTTAACATTATGTAAATTTTATTTTTATTCATTGTATATTTTTTTAGGGTAATCCAAATAATATAGAGATAGAATTTGAAATACATTGTTCATAGAGACGATGGGCCGTACATATTCATGAATTTGTTTTTCATTTTTATAGATTGATTGAAAGAAATAATGGAAAATAATATTTTACCAATCTATAAAAATTTTAATTTAAAATATATAACATATATTCATTAAATCCTTCTTAATTTCCCTTCATGTAATATGTAAACGAATTAGATCTCTTCATGTGGTAGATGTATGTCATACACATGAGTGACATTATCATATTCTCATAAAATTAAAAGGAAGTAGGTATATGTGATATAGTAATTCCATACATACAATAATATAATATATATCATAAAAAAATATTTATTATATCATTATATTTATCTTTGAGGGGCAGTGATGGAAAATGAATTACTTCGGTTCAGGGAACGTAGTATGTTTTATTCATAGATGATGATATTGTATCCCATTTTATTGAAGTGGGGATGGTTTTAGGTTATAAAAAGAACATAATAACATCTATGAATATTTAATATTATTATAATATAATTTCATCAAATTTAATAATAATTCATGTAGGTGGAAGATTAAATAAGATAAAAAAATGTTGAAGAATGTTACCTCTTCTTCAGGTAACCTCCTTAGGATTTCAGTAAAATATGTCCATGGTGGTCTCTATGACAATTCCATGTCCTCTACGATGAGTGTACATATTTAATGAATACATTTGGATATAAATTTAGAGATTATTTTTTTACAACTGTGAATTAGGGATGAGAAGGGGTATCCTTTTATAAGTGAGGTCACTATCAAACATGTAATTTTTTGAATGAAAAAGGTGCTCTAAAGGTTTTTAAAAAATATAAGGATATAAAATAGACATTTAAAAATAATTTGGGATTATAAGGAAGAGATATTTACATAAAAGTGTTTTGTTAAGTTTTTCTTTTTAATTTTAAGCCATCTAATTTTAGTTAAACCCCCAATAAACCCATTTGTACATTAACCATGATAATTATTTTTTGCTGTTTATACTTTTCAATATGATAAAAAAATTGGGTCAAACATATTATATAATATAAATTAATATTATTCAAATTTTTGAATCCATTTCATAGAAATATATTTACATATGTGGGAAATTTTAATTTAAAATGTCACCCACATATGCGACAAGAAATATGTTTTCTAAATGGCAAATGTTCAAATGATTTAAAAGTTACTATAAAAAAAGATTAAAATGTAAATTATTCCAACTACCTAAATCGAATTAATCAATATATAATTGAACTAATTTTATTTTTATAACAATATTTTTATAAAAATGTACCTTATAAATTCTCAAAATGAAAAGGAAGCGTTCAATAAAAACTTATATTTTCTAGTATTTGTCGAAAAATAATCCTTTCCAAAAAAAATTAAAATATTCATGGGAATATAATATAGGCATAATTATTTAAACTATAACGTTTTATATGAGAACATAATTTTTTGTAAAGTGTCAGGAATTAATTTTATTATTATTAATAACAATGAAATGAAAAAAATAATGTTAGCGAAAATATTATTTTCAAAACATAAAATTACATTATTAATTTTTTTTTATTTTTTATGGATACTTTTTCATTATAAAAATATAGTGTACATTATAATTAATTTTTTTTGTTACTATTCATTATATCAAATTTATTCTTATTTTTATATTGGTGTTTTTATATAATAATATTAATAGTTTTTTTCTCGTTTGTTAAAACATAGTGTTGCGTGTGATGCAATCATTCAGAGAAATTAAATATAATCAAATAAAATTGGTCATAATAACCCATGGTGTTTCCTGGTATATTGTGTATTATCCCAATCACACCATTTTATTAGAATAAGTTAGAAATTACTACTCCTTTAGGTTATTATAAAATTTTTCCTTCTCTTCTATGATATTTAAATTTTATATACAAATGGTATGCTACCATGAATCATGTTTATTGAATCACGTTTCAAAATACTTATGTTATGATACATGATAAATATTTTGGTACTATCGTACATTATGTTAGGTATTGTGGAAATCTCAAATAATTTTTTGTCCTTCTTATTTAGATATTTCTCATGTGATTATGATGTTACATATGCATATGATCTGACTGTAGATAATGTTTTATTTAGTTTTTTTCTATGTTTTTTTTACCTCACCCTTTTCTAATGATTCCATTCACTAAGATATAGATATATGTATAAATTATGTGATTCCAACAAGGGTTTCATATGATGATAAATTGTTGATAAATATTCATAATATTTATAAAGTATTATGCCTATTTTTCTAATCCTAGAGAAAATTACACCATCTATTCAAGGTATTGTGTGACTATTTGTGATAAATAATGTCTAACATATGGAAATTTTGTAAAATAAATATAGTTTCATCTCACAAAATTTTAAATCCAATATTAAAAACAATTAGCACCATATATGAGAGTTTCGGTATGGAGAAATTCTGTTGGTACTTGACCAATAATTAGTATATTTTTAAGATAAATATAGTTATTTTGGGGATTTTAAAATTAAAAAATTAGTTAAAACCCTATGGGTAATTATAATATAAAATTATAAATCAAGGATAAAATAAAACATTTTTGTACTGTTTTGGTTGTGTGGTTTTCCTAGAAATTTCATCCATCTCTTGATACATCCAAGTGGATGTCACTTTTTAACATATGATCCTGGGGGTAATCTCGATGATATAATCTAGTTGAGTATCAACTAATTATTTACGCATACAATGTTGAGTTCCCCAAAGCCTTCACACCTCAATCAAAACTCCTATGTGATATGATTTGGAAATTATATCACTAATTATGGACCATTGTAATGAATTTAAAAATATAATTAAGTTACTATTATTGAACCTAATAGGATGTATATAATGAATAAACTATAATAAAACTAAAATATATATATGTTAGGGTATATATATCAATTATGATTAATCACATTTACATTAATAATTATCCTTTTTTGATTTAGTGATATTATCCTTATGTTTTCAATATTCAATAAATTTTAAGAGTAATGAGAAATCAAGTTAAAATTTGATATAATGGAAAGTTCAGTGATGCTCCTAACATTCAAAATAAATGAGAATGAAGATGGTGTTGAAAATCAAATTATTTTTGCCACACAACAAGGATGAGAAATGATTGAAAATATTATAATTTCATAAATCCCTAATACACCAAGGGGAAAAATGGTAAAACTTCATAGTATCATTTGTGATGAAGATGATGCAAGAATAAAAAATAAAGTTCTCTCAATGTAATTAATGTGAGAAGAATTTCCCAACAGAATGATTCAAATGAACATGAAAATGTTTCATTCATTGAGAGATCATATAGTGATATTGTTATTTTTGATGAAAGATGAAATATATGGGAATTACAATAGAAGTTAATGGATCGATAACTATTAATCCATCCACACCTTTCAGTTGTTATTAAAATGTGTTACAGAGTAATGAAAATCAATGCCAC
This sequence comes from Viscum album, assembly GCA_963277665.1. Lineage (NCBI taxonomy): Eukaryota > Viridiplantae > Streptophyta > Magnoliopsida > Santalales > Viscaceae > Viscum > Viscum album. The sequence goes on along the minus strand of OY728126.1, from coordinate 2,114,655,211 downwards.
AATTGATGAACTAATAAACACTATATGTATACATAAGTTCATAAACTAAAAAAAATATTAGATATATAATCAAAATAAAACATATTAAGTGGATCCTGATAAATTAATAAAACTTATCATCCACTCTATAATTATGTTTGACTTATTTTATTCTTGTATAGTTAATCTACATTATTTTCAAAAATCATTAAAGTTCCACCACTATAATTTAATTACTGATGAAAAAATCTACTTATAATGTATAAAATGATAAATTTATCGGAATGTTCCTTGTGAAAATCATACTATCTGTCATTTATATGATTTTAATATGATTTTGAAAATGTATTTCTTCCCAACAATAAAGAGAAATAATATAGAATAAGGAAATAAATTTTTATAATAACATATTTTAGTATATCATTGGATGATGTTGGCTCAATGGGATTCAGGGGGAACCCTTTATATGGAGAACCAGATGAATGATTAAATACAATATTGGGTAAATTCACAATTCATGCTGGCCAATCGAGATCTCTTACTTAATATATTGGCAATAATTATATGTTTTTGTTTGTAATAAATGAGGAGGATGTCTATGTGATTCCCCCCTCTAGTGTCACTAGATTGTGAAAGAACTTTTTTGATGTTGTGAAGGATAATGTTGTACCATACTTGTCTAATTTTTATTTTCTTCCACCTGAGATAGTGATAAAATGGATATGGATTTTTATAGTTTAAACTAATCAGGAGGTGGTGGAGGAGCGATACATTCTATGCTCCTACACAATTATTTCTCGATTCCCCATTCCTAAAGGTGATAAACTGTAGAAATTTAATGAGTTGAGAAGGAGGATTTTTGAGGTCTAGGGTAATCAAAAATGGAGAATGATTGCGATGGGGAGGGGTACTATCATGTCATCATTACCTCGGATGAAAGGCAATGAAGTGATTAGAGAAAAGAACTATTTATCTGAACCCTGATTTTTTGAATATTCCAGTTTGGGACTAGAATTTTGACCTCATGAATATTTTTAATACCCATAATCAATTATTGATTAGTGTTTTCAAATTAAACTAGTCATACTGAAACCCAAGTATTCTATGGGATATTTCCTTGAATGTAGGCAACCCCATTCGGATGGATGGATATAAAGACATCATGAGGTTTCGGCACAACAACTGAATTTTGGTTGAAATTGACATGGAAAATATACTAGTGGAGGAGGTAATTATTAAAACTAGTGATGAAAGTATGAAGAAATAGATTTTATAAAAATGGAAGAAAAAATCCTACATGAACTTCTTGTTCTTAAGTCATATCACTACTGAATTTAAATGAGACAGAGTGTAACTTTTTCATGGCAATGGTCCATGATGACACTACTTGTAGAAGGAGTAAGGTAAAGGATAAAATCCCTGTAGTTCCTCGAGATATTAGTGTATCTTCTCAAGATGTTGTTCTTGGGTATAATTCTTAATTTGAAAAGGGGGGATCTTCTATCAGTCATGACTCACAAGCTAGAAAACAAGCAATGGAAGAAGTCATATTCCCTTCTTAGGAAGATCATGATTTATAACTAATGGTTGTAGAGGGAATGGATTCTTGTACTCAATTGGTGGAACTTACGTCATGTCGTGACACTACTCTAATAGTTAGAAAAGCTGCAATAAAGGAGGACCCCTCAGCATGCAGTTTCACCGCCCCACTGGAGGACACATCTTGACATATGTGGACTAAGTCCCATGCTACCACTCATGTTGGGTCACCTTGAACACCTACTCATGGTATTTGTGGCGGAAAGGGGAAGGACCAACACTAGGCTACAACTAATCTTGGAGATAATTTCATGAGGATTCCCCTCACTAATAATACTCGAAGGAAACTGAATTCAAGCAGTGAAACTTACCATTTAAATTCTAAAAACACATTCACTCCCATGAGTCATTGTTTCTTGTCAAATGAGGTTGAGGAACCACAAGCTCCTTGTGTTGTGGTGCAAGCCCAATAGTAAATGTTTCTTTACCATGTGTTTGAACAGTGGAGAAGGTTGGCCTCATTGACACATGTCATAGTCACACCCCCTATGATGTAAAGAACAAGGAAGATATCATGTCAGAGAATGTGAATGAAGAAGATCATGCTAGCAGGGAATCTACACCTGCTACTAGCATGAAAGAAATGGGGAAAAATAATGGGAAAAAGGTAAGGTCTAGATTTCACTATTCCCAAATGGGGGCCCTCTAACAAGGGTAAAGGCCCATACAAATGAACATTCTCTACAGGAACTGTAAAGGGATGGGAAATCCCCATAGTTTCAAGATCCCTAGATATTATATCATGGCCTAAAAACCGATTCTCACCAGTATTTATGAACCATAACTCTTCTTTGATGGCCGAAAAGGAATCATGTGGGGTTATCTTGGATAAAACAATTTCTCTAACAGCCATCATGAATTTTTTTATTGACCACATGTAGGTTTTAAGGCATCAAACTATTCAGATTTACTCATGTGTTAGTGATCCTCAGAGTATTCTGATCACTTACAGCATTGCTGATCATGAATTATTATGATTGTTTGTGTATGATTCCAACTCATATATTAATATGAAAAAACTTATGGAAGGATCTCAAAGAATATTTTGGGAGGATGTATCAAAAATAGGTTATTATTGGTGAAATTAATTCTATATTGTCTCTTAAGAAAAAAAGGAAATAACTTCAACATGATTGCTGCTTCTTGAATTTCTGAGTTCATTGATAAATATAATCTAGCCCATGTCCCTCTTGATGGAGATGACTTCACATGGTGTAAATACACCATGAATCGGAAAAATAGAGAAAATGATATAAATGAATTTTCCAAATTTATGAATACATTGACTCCCATAGAGTCTCTAGATTCGCACTTCCTAAGCATCATTCGTATCAAAACCCAATCATTATTGATGTCAATAGACAACTTACAAGGTTAGACTCTATCCCTTTTCTATTTAACAATGGACGGTGGTTGATTTAGGGATGTAGAGTAATTGTATTGGATGCCTGGAAGCTTGAACCTATTGGGAGCCCACTTCCAATGTTGGTTATGAAACTCAAACACCTTAAGTGCCTACTTAGGGAATAGTGTAAGAAATCATTATCCAAAATTGATGATGACATCAAGATATCTGAGGAGGAGTTAGAGAATAATCAAGTTAGTAATGGGAATCCTCACACCCTATCTAGAGAAGAAATTATATCCCATAATAATCTTGATGACATCTTGTAACAACCCGAGATTTTATGAAAAATATTATTTTAATTTCATTAATGTCTTGTGTTGTATGCTACACCAATATTACCTTGCGCTATATGCAACACCATATTAGCTTACAGTATACGCAAAACTGTTCTTGGATCGTGTTACACACAATTTTGATAATAGTTATTCTACTCAACATTGAGTATATATATATATATATATTCAATTTATAAATGAAATATGGTTGGATTCTGTTATGCGAAACAACGAAGGATTTTTCACAACACGCAACCCTGACTTGGTTTTCATTACACGCAATCACGACCTTCCTCGATAGCGTGTGTTGTACGTAATACCGGGTTTTAATAAACAATGATATATTATTATAATATTATTATGAAATAGCCGTTATGAATAGTATTAACTAAATTTTGAATTTTATAACATTATTATTCATCTTACACATTTTCTAGAACATGGTATAAGAACAAAATAAATGTTTCGGGTAAAATAAGTATTTTTAAAAAAATACAGTTTTTCCGCCTTTTCATTGTGCACCCACATTAAATATAGTTTTTGAAATGTTTATAAGTTCAATTTGACAAAATAAAATTCTTCTTTGGAATTAGGAAATAAAAATTTACTTTGGATAAATTTTTCATATTATTCTGGTAACTTTCATATTTTGAGGAATAGTAAAAACACGCTATATTTTAATTAAAAACAACTTTTTTTCATCGCAAAAATTTATATGGTTAAATTATAATATTGAATAGTTTTAAAGTATAAATAGAATATATTTTTACAATTTAATATAATGTATTTCATTAGCATTGATTTTACATTAAATTCATAGGTTAAATCAATTTAATCTTTTGCAATGCTTTAAAGAAAAACTCGTTTTCTTTCGACAATGGGATTACTTTTAATTTAATTTCTACAATTTTTGTGTATTGAATTTGTAAAAATTGATTCCATATTTGAAATAATTGGGTAAAAATTATGTTAATAACCTACTTTTTATTTTTGGGAATTATGAATAGTAACTACGGTAAATTGTATTTACCATAGTTAAAGGTAAATCGGGCAATTAAGGGTAAATATAATATTATAAAATTACCCTGACACATTCCAAAATTCTATTTGAAGGCTAAAAGTAGACCCATATAACCTATGGTTTGGATTAGATTCATTTTATGGACTTTTGACCAGGAAAATAATTTAATTATTATTAAAACCAAAGAAAGGGACAACATGTCACTCTCTTAAATCTTATAAGTATAATAATTTTAATTTAGTGATAAACATTGTATAAATTAGAACATGAATAGTCTCCAGAAAGCTAAATAAATTATCTACATAATGATAATTTATTTATTATTTTTAGGGATTAAATAATTGTCATAGATGGTGAAACATTATTGATATAGAAATTATTTATTAAGTAGAAAATAAGTAATATAGTTTTTATTGAAATAATAATACCCATGAAAAGGCCCAATAACCTGACCAAAACTTTTTGGTAGTGTATATATATACCTTAATCATCTAATGAACTAATATATAACCGTTTCGATCCTTATAAAAGTTATTATGACACTTATATTATTTTATTTTAAATGATGCCAAAGTTGTCACCTTCATAATTTAATAAATATCACAATTTAACTATTGTGATTTTAAGATGATAAATTCGAGTAAAAGTATTATTCTGAAAGTTAATATATTTATTTTCATCATATGATTTTATTTATAATTTTTATGCAAAAAATAAGTATATTAAATAATTATACAATAATGTTGTAGTAATTATTTTATTAAGAGATAAACCAAATAAATGGTTTTAAAAATAATAAATTAAATATTATATGAACTATTTAATGTGATCCACTAATTTTATAGATACATATGACCTTTTATGAATCTTTTAAAGATTTTTGTTCGAACATATATTTTTTATATATTTTATTTAAATTGAAATAAATGAATAGTTGCAAAATTGACACTATTGTTATTTTATAAAAATAACATATTATAATATTGTTTAAAAATCACACAAATATTTAAAAATTATAAACATAAACTTATATGTCCTATAATGTTATAAATTAAACAATTATGGAAAAATCACAAAAAGTAAGTAATTATTTGTTTTAATTTAAAATTTAGAATTTTATTATCACAAATAATCTTAAATAGATTTAATAAGGATAAATCAAAATGATAAGGTTTAAAATAAGATCCAAACATGTCTAAATTTTATTTTTTGATGATATTACAACCCTATATCATCTAATCATAGAATATGAGTCATTTTTGGATGTTTTTAATTGGGGTTAGATTTATTATAAATTAATATTTTTAAGAATTCCAAAGGTTCCCCTCTCCTCCCTTATAAAAGGGCACCTCCTCCCTCTCTTCCACAAACCACTTTAAGCCTTCAAGATCGGCCAACCCCTGAAAAATTATCTTCTCCACTTCCCTAGAAACATCCTATAGGTCCTGGTCTTCTTCAGAGACAAATTTTAGTTCCCTAAGAGGAGGTCTCAAAGAGGCGCTTCAAAGAAGAGGTAATTTCCATTACTGATTATTTCACCTTTATTTCTTCTTCCAATTCTTCTTATTATGTTTTTTATATTATGAAGTAATAAAATTAGTATCACTCATATACTGATATGTTATTATAAGTATTATACAGCCATATTTGACCATCTATCTATCTTACGGAAAAAGAAATCACCGCGCGTGCGTACGTACGGAATACCGTCTCCACGCCGTGGTGTAATCTATTTTCCACCACCACCTTACTTGGATGGGTATAATGGTGTAAATAATAACTATATATGATTATTGTAAAGTGATATTGATTCTGTAACAGTATACATACACTCCAATAAAATTTCACGATCATGGGAATGATATCATCGCTCGTGCGTACGTACGGAATTCCATCTCCACGACGCGATGAGATTCATTCTCAATGATTAACAATTCATAAATGATTATAAAGTATATATAATAAGTAATAATGAAATATATGAAATAATAAGGATACTGCATTTATGTATATATATATATATGTATGTCATCCAATTAATTCCATTCAATTCAATGAGGAAACGAAAACAACGTTCATGCGTACGTACGGCCAACCGTCTCCATGAACGGTGTATTTCTTTCCATTTATCGATCTAATATATATATGTATATTATGAATATATATATTATATATAAATCATGTTTTACATTTTGGATGTATGTAATCATGATCTAAGTAAGCATATGAATAATTACAAGTCAAAACACGGACGAAAAATGAAACGATTTTACCCAAAACGCTCTTTAACATGGAATTTACAAAAGAACGGGTAATATAAAGTCATAAGTGAACCATATATAATATCATAACAATTAATATGATTCTGTAATAAGTCAATAACATTATTTAAATCATTATACTGGCGGTTCGGATACGTATGAAGCATATCAGACCTAAGGTAAGGGATAATTTTTCAAATCTCATTTTTATCTGAGATTGCTTATTCGTAAGTATTTACTGGGGTTATTTATATCATCCATGTCCATGTTTTATAAATGTTTTTTCATTTATTTTTATAGTTATTTTTACCCATTTTTTACTTTTACTATGTGGTATGTAAGGAATCATTCTTTTGTTTACGTTACGAGGTACTTTTTTGACTTTTCTGACAAAAGTACGAGAAGAATGTTTTTTTAACGTATACGGAATGAAAGGATTTTTACGGTTTTATAATGACTTATTTTCATGATTCTCCCCCAAAGGATTTCATGACTATTTTAAACAAAATACTATTCTTCTAAAATGTATTGGCATTTTTTGAAAAGAAAATCATTTTGAAGAAGAAAGGATATTTTCCTCAAGAATTCATTTCAAGTGTTTTATCAAAAACCATTTTTCATCTAAGATAACATTATTTCATATGTGTATGTTTCAAGTATAATGTCTCAATGATTTACATGGTTTCACTTTTCTTAATAAGAAATGATATCCATTTCTTTTATATGGATTATGTGATGATGGGATGATGTTTATGAAACCCATTTTATTTATTGGGTTTTTATGAATGATGTATGTTTATTTTGTGGCACAAGTAAGAATGATTTCATTATGAGATGGGTGGGACCTATATATCCCTCCAATGAATTGGGTAAAGATTTATATCTCATGAGATATATATGGCTGGAATAGCAAGTTAAACCAGTTTAGTAATACAGGACTGGAACGAGGAGTGAACTCGATTCAGAAAGGGACTTTGTCCACTAAGATGGTCTTGGAAGCAATTCTGTGGCTACTATGGAAATCATATCATGTGATTAATGTTTTCCAAAATTAAATGTTTTATTACCATTCTATTTTATCATTCGTAATTGTTCTTTATGATCTATGCCTTACGTACTTCCATGTTTTATGTCATTTTTCAATCTTTTAATGTTTAAACATTATGTTAATGTTTTTAAGTTCAAATTTATATGGTATGTTTTATTTTATCCATGCCTACCCTTACTGAGCATTTGACCTCACCCTTTTTATGTTTTATTTTCCCCAAGATATAAAGAAAGGTTTTAGGTAAGAAAAAAAGGGGAATATTTTTATGAGAGATGTTGAAGATCTTTCACCACGATTAGAAGATTGCGTTCCATGTTTCCAAAGACACTGAACTCTTACGATCCTTATTTGTCTATTTTTGTTATGTATTAAGTATTCCTCTAAAGTAAGGTAATGCCCATGTACATCAAGCTTTGGGTCTCTATAGTTTTTATCAGTGGAAAGGTTTAGTCAACCTTTGCAAACTAGTAGGCGAAAACATTAGTGAGATCCCTAGAGATATTTCTAAGGTATGTCTAGGGATGTCCCTAAGGATAAGAATACATATATGATACAGTCCTAGAACTATGGTAACGATCATAGAATTTAACCTAAGATGTTAGATATTGAGGATACTCCCCCTTTACTATGTTGTTTTCCCTAGAATGATTTTTTCCTCTCACACTATTCTTTTTGGGTTTTAGAAAATGGCTGGAAACATGAAGATTCACGATAATGGAGGATATGATAGACAATGGAATGATTTCATTCATGATAAACCAATTGAAATGGGATCTGGAAGTCCAAACATCATTATTATGCGTAATAAGCAATCTCATAACATGACCAATAATCTCATCTTTGGTAAGTTTACTGACTCAGATAATAAGAGAAAGATGGAGTTTAATGATGATCATAGAGGAAAGAAATTTCAGTTTCCCTCATGTAAATCATGTGGGAAGAGGCATTAGGGATATTGTTTCAAAGGAACTGGAAGATGCTTTGGGTGTGGAAAAGAAGGACACAAAGCCAGTAAGTGCAATGGAAAAGGTTCAGTTAACACCATGGACAAGGATAATGGTATTGCTATGACATCAACAATGATTAGATGTTTTAAATGTGGAATGTACGGGAATTATGCAAACCAATGCCCTAATGGAAAATCTCATGAAGAGAATCAGCATGGTCATATGGTTAGTATTTATGTGGATGATGATGAGGAGACTACAAATGATATATGAGCTGAAAGAAGTGTTGAATCTCAGTCGGTTGTTTTAGAAGGTAGTGGAATGATTGTATGTTTATAGAGAGTTATGTTGTATAGTTAATGGTACTAAGGAATAATGAATCATCTAAGGAATGTTACAGTATTGTTTTTCCTAAAAGTATTTGAAAGTATTTGTTGAATGGTACCAATAACCATGGAAGGTTATTCAGATATTTTTGTAAAGTAGATGATATGCACATAATGAATGAATAAGAAGATAATGAGATGTTTGATTGTATTCATGATCTCACGATTGATATAAGGACTAAGTGATATCATGGTTTGAGTATATAGAATTTTGAGGATTTTGGTATGTGGAAAGTGTTAACTTTTAACTACATTCATGTTTTCACTAAGGTTCAATGGGTATTCATTTTTCAAGTGAATACATGATTAAGGCCTTAGAATGTTTGGAATGTGACCAATAAGACATATCTTATGATATATGGGGATCAACGATGGTATTAAATCTCTAGTATTCGTTTTCACTATATTATGAGAGTGGACTGCAGTATTATGGATAAGCCTAATGATTGGAATGGATTATGTTGGACATAAGTTAGTATTGTTTAAGGATAGAAGTTTTTTCGATATTATTAATGGGATGTTACAGGAATATAGTTTTAGAAAAAGGAAAACCAGCAGGACGGGCGACGACCCATCGCGTCGTACAAGGCTGTGGGAATCGAACCCACAACCGAAGTGAGACTGGCCTTTATCGCCTACCACTAGCCTACAGGAAGTCCCTGGTTAGTAGAATGTAGTTTTATTTTATGAAGCGGTATGATATATGAAGTATAAGTTCATTTTTGGAACCATATACGATTAATATAACCATAATATGGACTTATAACTTTTGTTATCCTTTTGTTTTAAAGAGAAGGAATGACCCATCATTCTATGACATGATCTCCTAACACATCACGAATAACAAATTCAACTTCATTTCTTTAAGGGATGAAGTGGAAATTGTTCAATTCACAAACACCAGTGAGATTGTACCAAAATCATGCAAGTATTTATTTTAATTCATAAACTTTAGGGAAATGACATTGAAATCCAAAAATATTGTCCCCGTTCCCTTATATCCGATGAGTCAGATGGTACCTTAGATCATCAAAATTCAATATCCTTGTGATTGTTGGCATTTTCATAGCCATGTTCTCTACCAATCTCCATCAGAACTTGATGGTTAGATTTTTATTCCATATCTATATTTTCACCAATGTTCTCCTACGTGGAAACCCGGTGACGAGTTAATTTGGGTAACCATTAAATTTCATACTTTAGTTTTTAAATCCATGTTTTGGTGATCCTTTTTACGATGTGGGTTTCTATTAAACAATCTTTCGAGTAGTAAACCATTTATAACCCCGACGAATTTCGAGGGAGAAATTAATATTAAGGGGGGGGGGAATGTAACACCCCGAGATTTTATGAAAAATATTCTTTTAATTTCATTAATTTCTTGTGTTGTATGCTACACCAAGATTACCTTGCGTTATATGCAACACCGTATTAGCTTGCAGTATATGCAACACTATTCTTGGATCGGGTTACACACAATATTGATAATAGTTATTCTACGCAACATTGAGTATATATATATATATTCAATGTATAAATGAAATATGGTTGGATTATATTATACGAAACAATGAAGGATTTTTCCCAACACGCATCCCTGACTTGGCTTGCATTACACGCAATCGCGACCTTCCTCGATAGCGTGTGTCGTACGCAATACCGAGTTTTACTAAACAACGATATATTATTATAATATTATTATGAACTAGCCGTTATGAATAGTATTAACTAAATGTTTAATTTTATAACATTATTATTCATCTTACACATTTTCTAGAACATGGTATAAGAACAAAATAAATTTTTCGGGTAAAACAAGTACATTGCAAAAAATGCAGTTTTCCCGCCTTTTGATGGAGCACCCACTTTAAATCTAGTTTTTGACATGTTTATAAGTTAAATTTGACAAAATAAAACTCTTCTTTGGAATCACTAAATAAAAATTTACTTTGGATAAATTTTTCATATTATTCTGGTAACATTCATATTTTGATGAATAGTAAAAACACGCTATATTTTAATTAAAAACAAATTTTTTTCATCACAATAATTTATATTGTTAAATTATAATATTGAATGGTTTTAAAGTATAAATAGAATATATTTTTACCATTTAATATAATGTATGTCAATGGCATTGATTTTACATTAAATTCGTAGGTTAAATCCATTCAATCTTTTGCAATGTTTTAAAGAAAAACCCATTTTCATTCGACAAGGGGATTAATTTTAATTTAATATCTGAAATTTTTGTGTATTGAATTTGGAAAAATGGATTCCATATTTGGAATAAGTGGGTCCAAATAATGTTAATAATCTACTTTTTATTTTTGGGAATTATGAATAGTAACTACGGTAAATTGTATTTACCATAGTTAAAGGTAAATCTGGTAATTAAGGGTAAATATAATATTATATAATTACCCTAACACATGAAAAAAGTCTATTGGATGGATAAAAGTAGACCCATATAACCTAAGGGTCAGATTAGATTCATTTTATGGACTTTTGACCATGAAAATAATTAAATTATTATTAAAACCAAAGAAAGCGACAACATGTCACTCTCTTAAATCATATATATAATAATTTTAATTTAGTGATAAACATCATATAACTTCTAACATGAATAGTCTCCAGAAAGATAATAAAATTATCTACATCATGATAATTTATTTAGAATTTTTAGGGATTAAATAATTGTCATTAATGATGATACATTATTGATACAGAAATTATTTATTAAGTGGAAAATAAGTAATATAGTTTTTATTGAAATAATAATACCCATTAAAAGGCCCACCAACCTTACCAAAACTGGTTGGTAGTGTATATCTACACCTTAAGAATCCAATTACCAAATATATAACCGTTTGGAGACTTATAAAAGTGATTATGAAACTTATATTATTTTATTTTAAATGATGCCAAAGATGTCACCTTCAAAATTAAATAAATATCACAATTTAACTACTATTATTTTAAGATGATAAATTCGAGTAAAAGTATTATTGTGAAAGGTAATAGATTTATCTTCATCGTAGGATTTTATTTTTAATTTTTTTGAAACAAATATGTATAATAAATAATTATACAATAATGTTGTAGTAATTATTTTATTAAGAGATAAACAAAATAAATGGTTTTAAAAATAATAAAATAAATATTATATGAACTATTTAATGTGATCCACTTTTTTATAGATACATATGACCTTTTAGGAATATATTAATTCTTTTAGTTCTAACATATCTTCTATATATATTTTATTTAAATTCAAATAAATGAATAGTGTCAAAATTGACACTATTGTTATTTTATAAATATAACAAATTATAATATTGTTTAAAAATCACAAAAATATTTAAAAATTATAAATTTAAATTTATATGTTCTATAATGTTATAAAGTAAACAATTATGGAAAAGTCACAACAAATAAGTAATTATTTGTTATAATTTAAAATTTAAAATTTTATTACCACAAATAATCTTAAATAGATTTAATAAGGATAAATGAAAATGATAAGGTTTAAAATAAGATTCAAACATGTCTAAATTTGATTTTTTTATGATATTACAACCCTATATCATCTAATATTAGAATATGAGTCATTTTTGGTGGTTTTTAAGTGGGGTTAGATTTATTATAAATTAATATTTTTAAGAATTCCAAAGGTGCCCCTCTCCTCCCTTATAAAAGGGCACCTCCTCCCTCTCTTCCAAAAACCACTTTGAGCCCTAAAGCTCGGCCATCCCCTGCCCAATTCACTTCTCCACTTCCCTAGAAACATCCTAGAGGTCCTGGTCTTCATCAAAGTCCAATTTTAGTTCCCTAAGAGGAGGTCTCAAAGAGGCGCTTCAAAGAAGAGGTAATTTCTGTTACTGATTCTTTCACCGTTATTTCTTCTTCCAATTCTTATTCATAGGTTGTTTCATTATTAAGTAATAACATCAGTATCACTAATATTCTTATATGTTATTATAATTATGAAACAACCCTATTTCACCATCTATCCATCCTACGGAAAACGAAATCATCGCGCGTGCGTACATACGGAATACCGTCTCCATGCCATGGTGTAATCTATTTTCCACCACCACCATACTTGGATGGGTATAACGGTGTAAATAATAACTATATATGAGTATTGTAATGTGATATTGATTCTGTAAAAGTATACATACACTCCAATAAAATTTCATGATCATGGGAACGATATCATCGCTCGTGCGTACGTACAGAATACCGTCTCCACGCCGTGATGAGATTCATTCTCAACGATTAACCATTAATAAATGATTATAAAGTATATATAATAAGTAATCATGAAATATATTAAATAATAATGATAATGGATTTATGTATATATATATGTATGTCATCCAATTAATTCCATTCAATTCAATGAGGAAACGAAAACAACGTTCATGCGTACGTACGACCTACCGTCTCCATGAACGGTGTATTTATTTCCATTTATCGATCTGTTATATATATGTATATTCTGAATATATATTATATATAAATAATGTTTTAAATTATGGATGTAAGGAATCATGATCTATGTAATCATATGAATAATTACAAGTCAAAACATGGACGACAAATGAAACGATTTTACCCAAAACGGTCTTTAACATGGAATTTACAAAAGAACGGTTAATATAAAGTCATAAGTGAACCATATATGATATAATAACAATTAATATGATTGTTTTATAAGTAAATAACATTATTTAAATCATTATACAGGAGTTTTGGATACGTACGAAGCATATCGGACCTAAGGTAAGGGATAATTTTGCAAATATCATTTTTATCTGAGATTTCTTATTCGTAAGTATTTACTGGGGTTATTTATATCATCCATGTCCATGTTTTATAAAAGTTTTTTCCGGTATTTTTAAAGTCCTTTTTACCCATTTTTTACTTTTACTACATGGTATGTAAGGAATCTTTCTTTTGTTTACGTTACGAGGTACTTTTTTGACTTTTCCGACAAAAGTACGAGAAGAATGTTTTTTTAACGTATACGGCATGAAATGATTTTTACGGTTTTATAATGCCTTATTTTTATGAAGCTTCCTCCAAAGGATTTCAAGACTATTTTAAACAAAATCCTATTCTTTTAAAATGGCATTGAATTTTGTGAAAATAAAATGATTTTGAAGAAGAATGGATATTTTCCTCAAGAATTCATTTCAAGTGTTTTATCAAAAACCATTTTTCATCTAAGATAATATTATTTCATATCTGTATGTTTCAAGTATAATGTCTCTATGATTTACATTGTTTCAATTTTCTTATTAAGTAATGATATCCATTTCTTTTATATGGATTATGTGATTATGGGATGAAGTTTATGAAACCCATTATTTTATTGGGTTTTTATGAATGATGTATGTTTATTTTGTGGAAAAAGTAAGAATGATTTCATTATGAGATGGGTGGGACCTATATCTCCCTCCAATGCATTGGGTAAAGATTTATATCTCATGAGATAGACATGGCTGGAACAGCAAGTTAAACCGGTTCAGTAATACAGGACTGGAATGAGGAGTGAACTCGATTCAGAAAGGGACTTTGTCCACTAATATGGTCTTTGCAGCAATGCCTTGGATACTATGGAAATCACATCATGTGATTAATGGTTTCCAAAATTACCAGTTTTATTCCCATGCTATTTTATCATTATTAATGGTTCATTATGATCTATGCCTTATGTACTTCCATGTTTTATGTCATTTTTGAAACTTTTGATGTTTAAACATTATGTTCATGTTTTTAAGTTCAAATGTATATGGTATGTTTTATTTTATCCACGCTTACCCTTACTGAGCATTTGATCTCACCCTTTTTATGTTTTCTTTTCCCCATGATATAAAGAAAGGTTTTAGGTAAGAAAAAAGGGGAAGATCATTATGGGATATGTTGAAGATCCTTCACTATGATTAGAAGATTATGTTCCAAGTTTCCAAAGACATTAAACTATTACGGTCCTTGTGTGTCTATTTTTGTTATGTATTATGTATTCCGCTAAAGTAATGTAATGTCCATGTACATCAAGCTTTGGGTCTCTACACATATTAAGGATCAATGAATGACATGTCACATATCAGAGGAAAGTAAGATTGTAAAAATATGGGGAGATAAATTCTCTCTTCTTCAACAGATTCTACAAGGAGAAGAGGGAATGTGCAGGAAACAAGGTGATCACCATTGATAGTCACCTATATACAGATGAAAATGAGATTCCATTGGTTTTTTTATAATTTGAAGCGGATATACTCTAATGGTGGGTAGATCACTATTCATAACACAGTGGATAGCATAAATACCTACATATAATATCACAATAATCATCATCTTATCACTCCCCCATGCAAAGTGCAGATTAGGACTACCCTACTATCAATTAATCTTGAGCGTTTCCCTATTCCATATGGGTTTACTAACAAATTTTTCATGTAATATTGGGACATTGTGTTGGATGACACCACTCTAGATAGTAATGATTTTTTACTCACTCATATATGCCTCATGGAATGAATTTCATCTTAATTTCTCTCATTCTTAAGAATGTTAACACTCTTGACATCAAGAATTTTAGGTCAGATTCACTTGGGAACACAATTCGAAATCTCATCAGTAAAATTTTCATGAGCATGAATGGGATATTGGTCGGTGACATGATCACTACTAATAATTTTTACTTTTTCCAAAGTAGAAGTATTAAAAAAATATCTCCTTATGTCCTCATAAAGTGTGATCCTAATGAGGAGGAAGACGAAGGAAGGGAACATTTCCTTTAAAATTTATATTTCAAATGCTTTCATTAAACATAAATAGAGCTTCCTCCTTGATTTTATTAGAATATGTGGCTTCTCTAATGTATTTATTAGTATGATCAACACCATACATGGATAATTAAGGCATTCCATTCTTTGACATGGTTCCTCTTAAGGAATCGTTCCATGCATTAGGGGTTGGAGACAAGGTGATCCGCTATCTAAGGTTTTGTTTGCTATTATAGAGGATTACATATTTCGATGAATCAATGGTATTGTTCAAGTGGGTCCCTATAAATATATTAAGGCTTGTATGGATGATTAATCCCCATCTGACCTATTATATGTTGCTAACATTTTATTTCCTGGTCAAACCTGAAAGCGATCCATATCCTCAATTAAATACCTCTTCAATCATTATAAGGAGGTGGCTGGAAAGACAATCAGTTGGGACAAATACTTAATTATAAATGGTAATGTAATTTTAATAGGAATGAAAAAAGGATAATTAGGGACCTTAGGGTGAGGAGTGATCATTTCATTTACAGTATCTTGTTGATCCATTTTCTGGGGTGAAGGATAAAATTCAGTACATGGAGGGAATATATGCTAGTATCATACATCATCTTTCATGTTGGAAAGGGGAGGCCATGTCCTTTTATGGGAGGGTTTTCTTTGTTTATTCAGTGATCACATTCATATTTTTCAACTATTTCTCTCTCTATAGATGGCCTAAAGGCCTTCGCAAAAAGATTAAAAACATGGTGCATAATTTTATATGGACATGGCCAATACATGAGATTAAGATGATCACTGTCGCCTAGAAATAATGTATCATGGAAGTTGAATTAGGAGGTCTAGGAATTAAGGATATATGAACATTTAATGACAATATGATAAGGAAATTCACATGGGGCCTGATCTCCAATGATGTCTCTGATTACATCATTTAAAATAGATTCATAAGGAGGATTATTAGTAGATACAAGTATTACATGACTTCATCGGTTTGGTAATATGTCTATATTTCATACACGAGGATCATTCATGACATAATGTGGCGGGTATGTAGGGACTTGACCCTCAACTCATGGAACATGAGATGGCTTGAACACTCTCTTCTGGGCTAGGATGCCCCTCCTAAATTAGTCAATATTTCCATCTCATTCCATCTCTCACAAATGCATTATTTTGATATCATGATCCCCCATGTTATGACTAAAATTATTGCTAACACATTTATGGACTGTGACACCTTGGTTTGGATTCATAGTAGGGCTGGTCAGTTCATTTTTAAAGATTACTATTGGCTTGAATATGGGGGCCTCATTCAATCCCCTACCAGGCTTATAAAATTTGTGGATAATTTTATCCGGTCCTCCAGATTAATCCTGATATAGAGAAGCTGGAGAAAAGACAACTAATTTTTGAACAAATCCAACGGGGTGGTTTCCTCTTGGCTTAAATCAATCCTATGTGTATGTGTGCTGAAGAAACATTAGAACACTTTTTTTGGAATGTTTCCCGGACAAACAGCTCTATTACTATCTTGCATCTCTGTTTTGGATAAAACTCAACACCTGCATACTGCTTATTGAAATGTTAACATGGTTGTCTGGTGATCATTTCTTGAGTAGATAAACAACACCCAACATGTCTCTAATTCTACAACCATTTCATCCCTCTGGGATGTTAGGAATTATGCACTATTCAATAGTGCTCACAATGTTCTGAAATAAAGAATAATGTCCATAAATAGTGTAGTTTGTGCTCGTACACTTTTCCAAGGGGGTGTAAGGAATAACATTGTTTTTTACTTGAAAAATCTCAGATTGCATTGAGTTGTTGGTTAGCTATGTAAGCCACGGATGATCAAATACATTTGGTGGATATCTCTATTTACACCATGCCTCAAGAGAAATATTGATAGTTCTTTTTCTGGTGCACCAGGTCCATCAGGATGCAGTGGGGTGTTTCGTACTTACAGTGGGTTTATAAATTTTCCATAAAAGGATATTTCCTTTATATACATTATTCTCCATTAAAAATTTAATTTATAAATTTTATAATTTAATTTTGTTAATGATATCTACACTTTTGAGTTTTTAAATAAAAAATTAATCCATGGAGAATATTTAATATTTTGGCAAAATAATTGATTATTAGGTAAATTGTCTAAAAACAATAATTTTTATAATATAGTGGATTTTATAATGTTATTTAAATAAAATATTGACATAAATGTTTTTGAACACTTTTTATAAAATCATATATATTTAAAAAATAAAATAAATCATTCAAAAATAGAATTTTGATCTCATAAAACCCATGTATAATTTTTTGGAATCATTAATAATATTGTATTGTGAAAATTTACTTAATTCACTTATATAGAAAATATATTTTCATCACAAGGGTACATTAAATATAAGAAAATAAAATTTATCTTTTCAAAAAAAAAATATTAATATTATGAAATATTTTCAATTTCAATTTTAGACATCAATGTGTAATTACATTGTTTAATGATAAGTGCCACGATAATTATAAAAGTTTTATTTTTAATGATTTTTTGTTAAGATTGTTTAATTAGTAAATAAAAAATTTAATTTATCTATTTTTATATAGTGAATTTATATTATCTTTATACTTATATAAAAATTTATTATCACTCGATTATTTATAAAAAAAATAATACATTATTAATAACACTAATTGGTTAATGTTTTTTTTCTAAAAAACATTTTTTGTTACGTTAAATACATCAATATTAAAGACCATTTTTTCTATATATATTAAATTATTTTATATGGAGACTAAATTTTTATGTATAACATTAAGAAAATTTAGATGGGTTCCAATATATTTTAAATAAAATGTACATAACGATGGATAAATCTATTTTCTATGGTAAAAATGAAATATTTAATTGTAAAAATCTCGTTGTTAAAAAATATAAAATTTTAAAAAACATCATTAAAAAATTATACAATATTTAATATTTTTATCCCAAATTTCATTATTTCCAAATCATTGATCGATTTTACCATAAACACCAACACAGGTTTATTGAATAATAATGTATGTTTATAAAATATCTGTTTTCTTCACATTTTAATTGAAATAAATTCAACCACATCCTTACACCCTTTAGAAATATTTATCTTTACTAAATATCATCTATTGTCTCTCCAAAACCCTCTAACCACATCATTTTATCCATTTTCTTCCCGAAAAATCAATAAATTTATTTGTAATGTGACACTTAATGTATAAAATTCAAATGGAGAGACCATTATGTACACATGCAAAACAATTCATGACCAAAGGTATGTCTTGTTTTTCGTTATTATAAATCGTGTGAGGCATTCTTGATAGCTCGCATATTTATTTTCTTAAAATGTGTAATCAATACATAAATTTCCTTAAATTATATTAAATATCATCACATCATCGTATTTCAATTTACATTTCATGGATATACTCATATATTCATTGGAATCACACAATACCATTACTATAACAGTTTTTGAATATCAATTTTATTTTACTGAGATATGATGTTATATAACTATTTGATTCCATCATGTGGTGTATATAACGTACATTTATTTCATTTATGATTTATTTGAAGGAATTATAAAGGATTTAAAAATCCATCTCAAGTTCTACCTTCCTTGTATTTTTAGATTGAGTGGTTTTGGAATTGTAAAGGTATTTTTTAAAATTATTAATATTTCATTTTCATATAATATTTATTGTTAAAATTATTTGATAATATATATTCATATTGTATTCCTTGATTGTATTATGTCGTTCATTCACCATGTTTCAGCGTGATGCATATTTATACCCCAAAAATCCATGTTCAAAATGTATCTTTCATTATGAATTATGAAATACATAAGGGATATAATTAACTAAAATTTCATATCCTTGAGTTAATATATTATTACTTGATCATCATTGTTCAATATTTGATAAATTATTATATTTTATATTTTTTTAGATATTTCATCTTTTCATTCTGGGAAGGATTTTATTTTAAACTCAAATATGGCCTCTCAATTAATTTCTCTCATAAAAGTTTATTGTTTTAATTGAATATATAATATAATTTAAATAGATGGTTCCCTCTATTTTTTTCATTATTCCAAAAAATAAAATTTATTCATACTTTTTATTCCAGATATGTTTTTTCTAATGTGAAAATCAGATTTTCCAATAGCACTTTTCAAGGAGATTTTTTATGACCCCTATTTATTATCCGGGGTTAAGAAAAGGTATATGAAAATATAAAAAGTGTTCTTAAAGATTGTAAAATATATTATATTATAATATACCATATATTCTAGTTATAAATACGTTATAAATTTTAATATATCTATTATTATTGATTATTTTGAAAGGTATAATTATTCCAAAAAAATCACTTCTGTAATAAAAAACATTTATGTCATTTTCTTGGATCCAATATTAGATATATATATATATATATATATATATTTTTTTAAATGTAAACATACTATTTATGTTTCGAAATCATAATTTCAAAATTTATATCTTTTTTTAAGGGACCATGATTGTATTTTCCTTTTAATAGTTATGATATTTTAATTTGTTTTATTCTCCATTTAAAATAATATTTTTCAAACTGACTATAATATAATATCTTACACCATAGAGAAAAGGGTTTGTTAAACATATTTTATGATTTTAGTTCAACATTTAAATTAATCACTAAACACATTGTTACTAATGAACATATTTTTCCTGAGTCACATTCTAAATGTTCTTTTAAAATACCCATTATGGATGTTTGAATTTTATGTTTAAAAAATTTACATTCTCAATGTACATTATGGTGACACGATATAGAAATGTTAATTTTTTTTTCATTCCATCGGTTATTTACTACATATTGAATGATTATTTTCAAGTGTCAAACATATGGTTGGATGTAGGATGGTTGGACTAATTTATCAACCTCCAATGCATTGGTCGCTATTTTACATGAGCTCAATAGGATACACATGACGTATCCCATGACCAAGATTGTATAATGATTGTATCCCATGACCAAGATGTTACATAGGAATCGACACAAACCCATGAGGGTTTTTAGTATCCTCACAATTCCAATAGGGTGCATGGGTGGTCTTCCCCCGACAACAATGTTATGAGAATTTGGTTGTAGAGCTTTTTCATGTTGGTTATTATTTCATATGACTTCACTTCTTCACCACATCTATGTTTTGTAATATTTTTACTATAATGGATCACAATTATGGTATAACATTTTTACCATACTATTTTATTGTATTTGTTTGATAAACTACAACTACATGCCATTATATATGTTTTAATGGAAATATCATATTATTATATGTTATTTTTAATATGATATTTTTTATGATCATCATTCCTTCTTTTCAAAATATCATGATCTGAACTGCCACGGTCCTACCCATGACTACCCCAATCCTTCCTCAAAGAGACCAAGGGCTGGTGGCCAACACTAAGTAGGAGTATCCCATAAATGGGATGAATTATACTAAAGTATATTTACACAAACACACACATAAATTTCCACACAATGATAACATGTAAAAAAATAACTAAAACAATTCATGAATACTCTAAGATCCCAAAGAAGAGTATGATAGTAGAGTACATAGAGAAAAAAGGGGTCAAATAAAAACACATATGGACAACTGTAAAAGTTTACCCTACATAAAGGATGAGGAAAAATCAAATTCTATAACCCGATAATAAAACTTTGGGTTTTCAAGCACTAACTATGACCCACCCACTCCTTATTCTCCCAGGACATCATCAAAAGGATCATCATCGGCATAAGACATGAAAGATGTGGGTGAAGCCTATGCAAGGGGGATTATAAAAATATTCCATATGACATCCCAAAAAAAGTAAACAGAAAGACCAATTATAGTTATATCAATAAAATATATAAGAAACAATGTATAATTAAAACCCCTAGAAATTCTCAAGAAAGACACCATGATATCCGAAAACCATAACCATCTCCCAGCCAAGAGATCCTTCTCGATGAAATTATCATTTGGAGAGAATCCTCTACATCAGCCAAGCCATTAGAGAAACCCAATGAAGGGGTATGAATCCTTATTCCAACCCAATGAATTAACACTATTTTATTAAGACACTAATATATAGATATAGGTAATGCCAAGAACTATTGGGGGACACCACAAACCAAATATGGATTATCCCAAAACATATGTGATCTTATTCCAGTGTTTCCAAAAAAACCACTGATATTTCCCAGTTGATGGAGGATCAAATACCTACTAATGGAAGTAAATTTGATTCCAAAAACATAACCTTGGTATGAATGGATGATATTGGATCACATTCCAGTCTCACTGTGGGACACTATAACTCAATCTAAGACTCAAAAATTAGAGGGTATCACAATAATGTGATATGGATGTAACGCAATGTCTTACCGTTTAGGGAAAGTAAAAAGGGAACATACTCAAAATATATTGGTCTGAAAAAATAAAATGAATTCCCATAAGCACTCTTGATGGGGGTATATAATGTGTACCAGGGGTACACAATGTATACTAGGGGGTACACATTATTTACAGTTATCCACATATATTATTTTGTGTAAGAGCCTCAAATAAAATTTAGTATCCATATACATGGTATTTAGAATAAGTAAATGGCATTTAGAGACATATAGAATCCTTACAATTTCTCCTGTTTGTGTCTTTGTAAGGTGGTTGTTTTCATGGACCAACCCTTGTACAATAATTGGTGTCTATGTACAAGTACACAGTCTACCGTATGGCTATGTTCTTTTTCCAGTGTCTGTGTATACTCCAATGTACACATCATTCCACACAAAAGGGTTCACATTCCATGTGATAGAAGTCACGTGTCACTTGGTCATTAACTCTATACAGAACCCTGGTTCCACAGCAAGGGTCCCACAAGGTGTAAAACCTGGATTACACATTTGTTTATTGGAAATTTCTAGAATTGTCAGTTTCCACTCATTTTTTACATGCACACTGTTGAAACCTTATATCTCTCCAAAAAATTATAATATGAGGATGATTAACCCTTTCAGTCCTTGATCTCCAAGATCGGAGTTTTAATCCTCTTTTAAATCATCACAATCGATCTATATATTTTCGTGCATCAAAACCGGGTAATATTGGTACCAATAATCCATTCTTATCCACAATTGGTCATCCACTACCATCATTTCATCCAGATATCACCCCCTGATCTTGAACCACACACATATTATTGATCTATTGTCCGAAAAAGAGTTCACAAAATGATCAAATACTATTTTTTCATCAAACTCATGATGATCATATGAATAACAGGAAGAGAAATTCGTAATCCATAAAAGTAAGGAACTAAACATACAATTTTTTATTTTAGCATCGATTCGTTATAATATAAAAGGATAAATGAATATGTATTATCAAGAAAAAATAAACAATTTAAAAAAATCTACGACCGTTCGTTAAATCAATTTTGTTCATGGAATTTATTATTGTTAATTCATGATTGAAAATGTGGTAAAAAAAATAATTCACAACATCCTACCAATCGTTTCATATTGATTATTATAGAATAATTTTTTCCATCATTTATGAGATCCACAGTCTCCATTAGTACACCAATCTGGGATCTGATCCTCATCTATCATCATTCTTTATGAAAATCTCTCCAACCATTTTATAACATATCTTGGTTTTGAGAGTCTAACAATGAAGAATTTATATAACCATACCATAAAATGAGAAAGATTAGCTACATAAAAAAATAACCAAAATAAATAAATAAATTATTTTATTTTATTTAATTATGACCATAATGATTTTTTCTTAAATGGCATGCACAAAGAAAGGTTATGTACCACCTAAGAAAATACCTAAATTCCAAATGAAAAATTTAAATCATATTTCTTATCTGAGCCTCCATTTGGGAGTTACATTACATGTTCATGAAAACTATGTCCATGTGCTATTTAATATATTATATATATTCAAGACATTTATTTTTGGAATACCGGTCTTTGGAAATTAAATTTGTCTTAGCACATGGTCTTCAAAATAATCTATATAATATCCAAAAAATAATACATAGAAAATTTGTGGCATTAAATTCTCCCCATCTAAGGAATTTAGGCCCCAAAAATCCAAATCTAGGACTACCTAAAGAGACAAGGGTACTGAGTATGAATTTGAGCATCTAAAGCCCAAGCTATCTATTGAATATTGTTATATATGCTTCCACTAGTAACGCACAAGGGTAATATATCATGCACAAAGTACTATCTCTTATAGATCCTCATTCTCCACTGAGTACTCTTCAAATGTAGCAGCATCATTGATGTCCAGATAACCCTATTCAATAACATGTGATGGGTCATGTACATACCTCCTCAGTTGTGACAAATGGAAGACGTTGTATACCCAGTACAATTATGGAAATAGGTAAAATTAGTATTCCACCTTTCAAAGTCATCACAATATCACTAAGGGACCAATGAATCTCGAAGATAACTTGACATCCTGGCCAAATCTCCTCAATCGATAATGAGGTGAGACCCTCAAGAACACATGGTCTCTATTTATAAACTCCATAGGTTTCCAACATCAGTTGTTAAAATAATTATAATGGACATGTGTAGTACACATTCATTACTAGATAGTATGAACCTTCCTTGTAGTAGCTTGTACGAACTCTAGACCCAATAATGTCAACTCGATTAGGTTAGACTATAAATATGATGACATAAAAGTTTTCATACTTGAATAATCTAATGGTGTCATACCAATGATTGATAGGGATCACTTTTTGTTTGAAAAGTTTACCAAGGTTAAGTGGTCCTACCAACTATGGAAAAGACCAAAATGTAATCTCCCATCATGTCCTTCAAAAATATAATGCTTCTATCTTTCTGGTTGTCAGTTTTGGGGTGAAACATCATCCTAAAAAGTTAAAAAATTGCAAAGGATTCATGTATTAATCTCCACGAAAATGATGTGAACCGGTCATCACATGCATAGATGATTGTCAAGGTAACTCCAAGGATTCAGACTATCACCTACACAAAGAGGTATCCCATGCTCTCTACTAAACATTTGTCTTAAATAGATAGGAATTTTTCACACATGGTGAGACTTTTTACAATCCTCAAGATAGAATCATTTCACCTGGACATTTGGGATAATCATATCATGATTTCTATGAATATATTATCCCATTTTAACTACAACACCTCAAAGGGTTGAGTAAACATGCTGGAACCTAGTGCTCGACCTTCACCTGATGATTAGTCATCAAAAGAAAAACTATACAACTCCCTTATTAATACATAGACACAAAAACTAAGATTAGAGGTCCTAGAATGTCTTTTCCACACCTGTGTGAACATCCATAGGGTCTTTATAAATATCCCTCAATACCTCCTCCCGCAACATAAATGTTATATCATCCATCCATGAAAAGGTAACTTTTCACCATACCCTTAAAATATCCATTAGGTGCATGTCTAGTGGATATTATAGTTCATAAGGTCTCATCGGTAGAATATCCTCAATGAGTATCCCTAAAATTCTATAATAATTATATGGGGAAGACCATAAAATGAATGTATGAATCACACTCTTTCTACATGAAAAAAAACTATTCCATGGATATGTGCTTTGGCACCTTGACCAACAACTGGGAAATAGATATCCTCTTGAGAGCATTTCCACCACGATCATCTACCTAGGAGTATAGAAAATTTTGAATTTATAGTCTTTGAGGATCTATATCAATCAACTCTATCTCATGTTATGGTCCCGTTATAATAATATGTACCTATGACTCCCATGGAAATTGTATAAGATATATCACTCACCCATCCGTTAGTGTCACCACATTATTAGGGTGAAGACCACTAATAATAAAAAAAGATAGTAAGTCACATAGTAATGCTCATGTAGTATCAATTTTAATGAACCATAGAAAATAATAACCCTACAAGGGATTATTACCCTACCAAGTCCAGTCCCTGATGCATCGTAGAACACTACATACATGACTCACTCCTCTATAAATCTCAGGATGGGAGTGCTAAACAACCACTTTATTTTTTTTCTCAAAAAAATATTGAACACGTTTTTCAACATGAAAGGATTCCGCTTACAAGTCCAAGATATCATGGGTGGTGATAGTCCAAAGAAGTTTGTCACAATCCTCTAATAGTACGCTACCATACCAAGGAGTCTATGTAGTCCAGTAACACTATAGGGAGGCTCTTAAGAAAGCACTATCTCAACCATCGTTGGGTCAAATGATGATCCACCATCTAAGATTATGTGACCAAAAAACTGATCCCCTAAAATACCTAACAAAAACTTTGAGAACATCCCACTACTATGGTTCTGTAAATGTGTGTTTAGAACTATCCTAATGTGTATTGTGTGGTCCTCCTCGGTCATTGAATACACTATACTATTATTTATGAATACTACATAAAAATGGAATATAAAAGGATGGAAGAATCATTTCATGAGTCTCATGAACACATGTGGGTTTTTTTCATGTTGAACGAAATCCCCTTGTACTCATAGTGACCATAGGGACCTCCGAATTTCATCATTAAAAAATCCATGTTCTATGCTTGAGCTGGTTATAACCTAATCAAAGGTTGATACATGAGAACCACCACACCCTTTCCAACTAATAAATGAGTTTTTTGATCCTTGATAATGAATACTTACTCTTCAAAATCACTAGATTCAAGCATGGGTAATCCACATAAATCCTCATGCTCCCATTTTCCTTCTTAAAAGACAACACTGGGGGTACCAAGGGGGAAATTATGGGTCTCAAAAATTTATTCCCTCTACAACTCATCCAACATCAACTCTCAAATCTATGCAGGACACATCAGAGATGATACAATATATAACGATGTCCCACCAGGATGAAACATGATGAATAAGTCTATCTCTTTATAGATAGGTAAAACTGGCATGTGCTCATTAAATATTTCCTTGTACTTTTGCACCACCATATGAAACTGATATCCCATAGAACCTACTACTCCAAGAGTCATTCTATCCAACTGGTGAGTAATCAGATGAAATCTTCTAATCCTAATCTCATCCTTCTCCACTATGACCTCATTTTCAACCATAGAGAAAAACCATGTTCGGTCAATATTGATATACTACATTATCATCCTAAAACAGTCAACCAGGGCATGGAATGTGGACATCCATTCCAAACCTCAGATGATATCATATGGACTCATTACTGCAATAAATATGTCCGTCACAAAAAACTCACCTCTAGGATTTAGATTTCACTATTTGAAAAAGTTCATAATAATTTCTTCACCCCAAGTTGAAGTCTCCAAACACAAGGGTCAAGCCAATGGATCAACCATAATCTATAAGTTCTGAATTCAAGTAGTAAAAATGAAGGACTGACTCACAGAAGTGTATTTTAATAATATAGTTTATGTATAAGAAACAGAAATCATATCTCATATCCTCCCTTGAGCCTTGGGTTCGTAGGCCTCTATAACATATATTTGGATCATCCCTTCCCACTAGTTAAATGATCGTAGAATAGATGACATAGATGTGGTGGTGGTAATAGGTTGGACCTCTGACCGTATCTTGTAACCATGTTTCCCCCTTATCCACATCCATCATCCAATGGAGAACTCTAATCCTTCCAATTCCACTACCTTTGTATTCCCTCAAACATATCATGATCTTATATATGAAGATTATTAAAATCAAAAGATATATTTCCCCAACCATGAAAAGATAAACATCACCTTTCCCTCGGTTGATTCATTTAACCTTGAGAGCTTTACACCACTATACTTGAGTCCGGGGAACATCGTTATAAGATTATGACATTAGTGGATCCCTACCACTGTACTTGTATTCCAGCTACTGAGGTATCAGCCACATGGTTCCCAATACTAGCTCTCACTATGGGTGTCTAATCTTCCAATAATATCCCTACCTTCAATGCTCGCTCAAGAACCCTAGTATATGCAAGAATGCAAACTGATACAATTGAAGCTCTATTTTCCATGTGTTAGCCTTGATCAATGGTCTGGGATTTGAATAATTTATCCATCACCAAATCCATGGAGTAACTCAAGATATTTATAAACCTTACTAACTACACTTCCACAGTCATACATCCATATTATAGATCTATAAGCTCTTGTATGTGTACCTATCATAACATTCATGTATAGAACATTTTTCTGAAGAGACCCTCAATGTATTACTAGAATAGAGTTGTCTCATTGTCTGTCTGATTCAACCATCTCCACCATTTTCCAAATGACCCTAGAAAATGTTTATTTTCATGGAATACCATCTAATCTATTAAAATCCACAATTGAAGGAAGATATTAGCGACTAACTTTATCTGGTCGTCAGCCACCTAAGGGTTATATCACCCCAAAACCTATAATGTTTCTAGTTCTAAAACTCATGAAAAAAAACCACCCTGTATGCATCCTCAACTTGCCTACTCTAAATGTAGCCCACGGGTTATGGTATAGATGGTCAACCACCAAGATGTGTTATTTACATTAAATGGCCCAGTATCGACGCGTCATCAATTGAGTGATCATCATGATGATAACATAGTTCAATCCTAGTAGACTATATGAATGGAAGAATCCTAAAATTATAAAACGATGTTCAATGGGAAAAAGTGTATATATATGGAGGTGATTCATGAAATAAATGTAAAAAACAACCATTCCTATATGATTCATGTACCTATAGTTTTCCCTGCAACAAATAGTTACATGTTTCATGTTGAAAGGTAGGAGATGAGAGTCCTATTATAAGGATACGTCAGATGCCGCACCAACTGTGGAGTCCCTATTCATAAAGAAGAACTCAAAACAGTAAACATTGTTTACCCAAAAAAACTCCAAAACACTAGTAATAAGTTATAACTAATCGTTCTAATGCCACTCTTTCACAACATGACATGCCAATATCTGACCCATAAATAGCCCAAGCTCGCCTCAAATAGGTCAGGGGTTGGAGACTAGTGTAGAGTTAGAATATTCTTAAAATTGGTGGCATTAGCCTAACATACCTACACACACACACACTCATCACCAAGGCCACAAAATAATTTTTTTTAAAAAAAAATTTAATTCATACATCTATGATCCCATAGTAGAGTATGGAGGTAAAATACTGAAAACATAAAAGAGGCCAAATAAAAACCTAAAAAACTATGAATATCCAACCTTCTCCAAGGGACACGACTAATTAAATGAAAGATAACAATAAAACACCTAAGTTTGTAAATCTCTAGCAACACTGCAACCACAACTTGTACTCCATGTAAAATTTTAGAAGGGTCATCATATACATAAGACATAATGTGTGCTGGAAAATCCCATGAATTTGTGTGCATAAAAATAAACAGTGGGATTCCCCAAAATAACTATGAACAAAAAACCAAGCATAGTTTATTCAATATAAAATATTATAAAAAATTAATAATAGAAACACTTTGATATAGCTAAGATACACACCACACCACAAGGAGGACATATCAAATAACCAAGCATTGGATTCAACTTGAAGAAACACCCATTATGTGAGAATAAACTCCATGATCGATATTGTTGGAGATACTTGGAAAAAAATATCTAGATCATTGGGCCCCTCCAAATGGAATCTCCCTCATATAAGAATCCCTTTATACATATATATGTGGTCACACTCGGAACTACTGGGGGACACCATGAACCCAATTTAGATCAAAATGCTATATAGGGGTTCATATGAAATTGAATCCACCAACCATTAAATATACCCTTCTATGTGGATGATTAATTCTAAACTCATGGTGGTTATCCTGATTTCACAAACTCCACCTAGAGAACTATTGAGGATATAAGACCACTCTCCATTCTCACAGAGTGACACAATAATTCTTTTTGAGACTCAACCACTTAAGAGGACCATAATCCTGTGATATTGATGTAATGTCAAATTGTAATATCTAGGGAAAGTACCAAGGGAATGTACTCAACGAATACTACTTTGATTACAAAAATGAAGATCCATGAGCACTCTAGTATTGGGTACAAAACATATATACGGGGTACACTACGTGTCTATGAATCTAGATTCCTTCCCATGTGGAACATCCTAAAAAAACATGTAGTTTCCAAATAAAATGTGTGTTGAAGAAGTATTCAATGTGTAGAGAAACACATTATCTTACCCGTGTCCCCTGGAAATGCATGTGCATAGTGGATATGTTTGTATACAAATATGCTTACATGAAGCAATGTATTTTTAAATGTACATTGGGTTCCATCTAGCTGTGTACATTTTATTATGTCCATGTTCTCTCCAAAGTATAGGCCAAGACACATGGAAGGTGTCACATGCAATGTGATTGGTTTCATATACCTTGTGATCCTTAATGCTATCAAAACCCAAGTGTCAAAGGTAGATGGACCATATAGCGTGTGACCCTATGAACATGTCGCGTTGCTTGGAAATTTATAGTACCCTCATGTTCTTTTCCACATTGATATTTGAACCAACAGGTCCACTGATATCACATAAAAATTCATATCTTGGGTTGGATGACACTTTCCATCATTAATCTGCATGTTGTAGGATTGAATCTGCTGGAAAATCATTATAATTGATCCATCTGTTGACTCGTGTTAATACCAGGTTGAATGGATACTAAAAATCAGTTACGATTTACCACCGACCATCCACACTATCGTCACATCTTAATTACACCACGAATCATAAAACACAAACATGATATCGATCTGTTACACCTTAGAACAATCATAAAACAATCAAATACCATGTATTCATCGAACCATTGGCCAAAGGAAATTCCTACGACGAACATGTGAAGGATGAGGGAAGAAATTCATAAGCCCAAAAATCATGTAATAAACCCCATTTTTTGTTTTTTGGCATCGAATAATTGTCATAGAATGGGATAAATGAAGTGCAATAATAAAGATTAGAAAATAAATAATTCCATCAAATTAAATCTACCTGCAATGCACAAATCAATTCTATTCTTGGTTATAATATACATTCTACTGTGATTGGATTATTGGATAAATATCACAATGAACAACATCATACGTGGAGTTTGGATAGATCATTAAAGAATAATTTATGTGTTTTTATTGTTGATAAAATTAACAGTCCCCATTTGTTCACTAATATACGTTTTGATTATGATATGTCATCATTCAAGAAGAAAATATCTCCAAGGGTTGTCAAAAATCTCAAAATTTTGAGCATCCAACCCTATGAAACTTCTAAAACCATACATTTAAAGGATAAATAGTCTCTACATCAAAACTAAACAAAATAAATTAATTATTTAATTTAATTACGCCTATGTAAATGTTTTCACAAATGAACCATGCTAATAATGGTTATGTTGTTCTTATAGAAAAACCTACATTCTATATCCAAAATTTCCATTAGATTTCTGATTTGGGATTTAGTTCTGGAGTTATTTTACCTATTTTAGAAAAAATTCCCATGTGTGATATTTAATATATTAAATAAATTTAAAACATTTATTCTCAGAACACCATGCCTCGGAATCAAATTCCATCTCAGTTTCTGGACTTAAAATAATATATTAATATCAAAAAATAAAATATTTAAAAGACAAGACATTAATACTATATTAAAAACCTTATTTTTTGGAGTTTATTTTACATAATTATTATTTTAGATAACCCATTTCTTAGGTTTCCATCCCTTCTGTTTTGATGATTAATATAATCTATGAGACGTTTAAGGACTCGGACATAAGCATCGCATATTCTAGTTTCCCTAAACAAGAGTTCACTTTATAATATACCCAAATATATTTTAGGACTATATAATTATAGAGTTTGTTCATAAAAATTAAATAACAAACCCATATATTATAGTTATTACAGTTTAACTCAGTATCAAAATTTTCACAATATTTGACTTTTGAAAGAAAACATAATTTGTTATGAATAATATTCATTAATTTCAATTTAAATTATTCATTTTTAGTAAAAATCCTTAATCCCTATAAATTTTATTTAAGATGTGGGATGATAAAATAATCTCAATAATAGACCTAAGGAAACAAATCTATTAGTCCAATGAAAAACATTAAAACCAATGATAAATCCGTCATTGAAAAAAAAAAATTCTGAATTGTTCAATGTGTTTCCAATAATATATATTAATAATACCTTGTGAAATCAAAATATTTTTAAGAAAATGAATATCTAATAATAAATAATTCATGTAGGTTACTTTGTTCATCGTCATCATAAAATCTTTACAAAACCCTTACAATTAAAATAACCATACAGTTGAATTATGACATAATTACTTGGAGAACAAATCATCACCCAATTCAAAAGAGTTCTATTTTTCAAACCCATTATATAATATAAAATGTTCTCACCTTTAAAAAATTGGTTCTACTATCGTATAAGCTATATATAGCATACTAAGGAGCAATAATCAGACTCAACCATTCAAAGAAAATGTCCATGGACATTATAATGAAAAAACCGTTGTATTTTTTTAAACCATGTCAAAAAAATTGGAAATCAAAATATCTTTTCATCTTAAAGACCAATTTTTAATAAGAAAACACCACAATAGAATAAAGTGGGTTTTTATATGATGAAAAAAAATATTGTATCGGAAGACAAACATCTTATAATATATAAGGCGGAGGGAAGATTTAATTTTCTCCATATAAATTTAAAAAAGAAATTATTTTTTCATTTTATACTTATTTTCATGATTTATATAAAAAAATATTGTTTAAAAATAATTGGAAAATTTTAAATGAGAGAAAATGACCCTTAATTAAAAAATAGAAATACTGAGTTCATAATAAATAAATCATTTTCAATGAAAAGATCCATTGAAAATAATAAATAAAATATCAATGTATTGTGGTTTTAAGAAGGGGGACATTCTGTAAATTATTTTTATGTAAAAATAAATTCATATTTACATTTTTAAAAAGTTATGTAACATGAACATTAAAATAGTATTTTATAAAAGAAAGTCCCAAAACATGAGTTAAACTATCTAGTAAATTATTAATGTTATTAAATAAAATCATATGTTAATTTTATAGTTAATCAAGTTACTTTTTCATTTTCATTATTTCATTATTCATTTAATACTTTCTTATATAAAATACATAATTAATTAAATTCATGTGTGGCCTTTTAATGATATTCCACTCATATATCAAAAAATGACTTTGGTAGGTTGATTATGGTTGAAGAGTTCATTGTTAAATCACAAGAAAAATAATGAAAATTACTTATTTATCATTTAATTAAATTCATTAATATTTTAAATATATCCATTTAATATGTTTATGATAAACCAAGTAAGTTACAATCAGGAAGATGAAAGGTTATACATATGCATGTGTATCATTTCCATTTTTCAAATATCATTATGGAGGGAGGTTAATTATTATTTTATCATTATATAATGATAATAATATCGTAAATATCATTTTAATTCAATAAATATATATATACATATATATATCATTAATGTGATGTGGTGATGAAAAAATAATGACATCTCTTTCTATAGGCGATGATCCACACATATGCTAGAATGATGTTATCATTTTTCTGTGAATGGAAAATAAAGAAGGTAATTGATATGTTATACTATAATAATTTTTAATATGACAAAAATAATATCTAAAAACAATAATTCCATCATTATAATCAATCCAATATATATGTTGATAGAAAAAAATTAAATTGTTTCATGAGGTGGTTGTCTGATGTACAGATGAATGATTGTTTCCTTCCCCATTTAATGGAAGTGGTGATGAATATATGCTATTCTAATAAAATTATAAAATATACATATATCTATTATATGGGTGATACTATTATTTCATGATTAAGGAATATTTTAAGTTTGTATTTAGAGGAATAATTCAGAAACAACCGATTAATAATGACACCTCTTCACTGAATAACCTCATTTGGTTAACATAGTTAGACCACAATGGATAGTGGTATGCCTAAAATATGGCTTTAAGGATCCGGGGAGGGATTATAAAAAGGGTTATTGTCATGTATTTTCTTAATAAACATGGATGTAATGTGTGAATACATGATATA
Source organism: Viscum album (assembly GCA_963277665.1). NCBI lineage: Eukaryota > Viridiplantae > Streptophyta > Magnoliopsida > Santalales > Viscaceae > Viscum > Viscum album. Next base: position 2,114,621,264 of record OY728126.1, on the reverse strand, counting down.
AATTTTCTGCCATTTATTGGATAGGGGATGGTCACTCATGAGATTCTAAGAAATATTAAATTAATATAAAATAAAATTCAATTGAAAATGGATCAAAATGATTCACTTAGAAAATTTGATGATTAATGATAAAAAATGATTTCCAATAACTTTTTGGATAAGTTGAGGTCCTATTTTTACCCTTATCATTTGATTTAAACCCTTTATTTATTCATTTCCCACTAATCATGACAACATGGATTTGTAGTATTTATCAGTTTATTTAGTTACTATAATTGGAAGATTCCCATAAATAGACAGTTATTTTGTGATAATTTTTCATCATAATCTCATTTTTTAATATAGTATTTTTATTAATTATATATCATTTAATAAATTAAAAATTATAATAATGTATCATTAATTTTTTTTATAATTATTCATTACCATGATTTTAGTAATATCGTGAAAGGAATTAATATATAATGAAATTATTTTAATATAACCATAAAGTGTCTGTTTTATCTAAATTTGTTTATCGCACTAATTTTAAGAAATAATGTTGTTGTTAATATTTTTAATATCAATTGGTTTATTTTTCCAGGAATTGAAGAATTAATGCAACAACTTTGTTTAAATATTTAAGGTAGTTATTTTTTGACTAAAAATTAAAAATACTATAAAATTATTAATCAAAACTAAATGAAAAAAAAATTATATATAACTGAAAAATTGATGAGTATGGAAAAACTGAACCCATCCAATAAAATTTATGAATGTTTTATGGTCATTTGATAGTGCATATAATTTTAATATTGACATTAATTAATCAATTTACCAATTACCATGGTAAAAGTTTTTATTTAGGATACTATCCAAATTGATCAAAAATAAAATTGAAATATTTAACAAATTTTGCCTCATATATTCCATATATGGATTCAATTCTTATAATTTTAGACAATAAATGTAGAAGAATACAGTCTAAATGTATACTATGAAAACACAAACACCAATATTTATTTTTACAAAAATGCATTTTTAAAAATAAAAAATTTTCATAATAAATTAAAGCCTAAAAATAATTTAATAAACAATAATTGGGGTTTTGAATTTAAAATTAAATATAGTAATTTTAACATTAAATAAAAATATAATTTTTATTTTTAATTACTTTAACCAAAATATCTTTCAATAAAAATCTATAATATCACCATTCATCAACCTTTTCAATTTTTTTTAAAAAATTATTCAAAGATAATTTTTACATCATGAATATAGAAATGATGTTTGTTTTTTAAAATTAAAATAATATAAATTTGAAATAAATATTTTATATAAAACCATAAATTCTACGGAATACAATTTTTAAGAAATATATTTTTCTTTTTGAATGAAAATTTTATAATATTATTATAATCAATATAAACATATAATGTCTTAATAACTAATATTTATAAGCCGTGAAAATTTTTTATTTTGAAATTAAATTGGTCTTTACATTTATCCACCATTTTGAAAATTTTATCCACACATTTTTATTATCTTATTAAACAAGTGGGGATACAGTTTCCTAAGATAATTTTTAGATACCAAAGTTTCCTCTTAAAAATTCCGGTTTCTCCAAGAAACCTTAACCTGATGATTGAATTTTTCAAATCTACATTATCACTATAGTCATGAATCTGAACTGGTTGTTTTTCATAAGAATATTCCTCTTACAATTCAACTCCCTTAGGGATAAAATAATGAGAAGAATAAACAACATACATTCGTTATATCGAAACATGAAAATAATGTGTACCTTGAATTAAATTATTTGAAATAAAACTTTGTAAGAAAATAATCAAACATTCATTGAGAATTCATATTGTCAAATGTACTTTGGATTTAATTTCAACATTTGAAAAAAAACAAATAACACTTTTCTATGGTGTTATTTAAAGAAAAATGTGATCACATACCTTGGAAGAATGTTTTTTCCTCTAGTTATGAATATAACTTTTCTTCCAACATTGATCTTTTCGCATATGTTTCTAAATTTTATTCAACTTATAAACCATTTTCATTTCCAAATAACATCCATTTATTTCACATTCTTTTAATTCATCATGAAATGCATGATTCTAACATCGCTTTTGTATAAATCCTCATATGGTTTCTTCTATATACAAGAATAAAAACTGTTAATATAAGAATGAATAACAAATGAATTATGTTTATCCAAAAATTCATAATAATCCATATAATAAAAACTAATAATTTATTCTTATGAATTAATTTTTTTGGACTCTCAATCCAATTGAGGATAAAAAGATATATAGATATTTAATTTAGCTCAAAAATAATTATAAATTATAGTATGATTTTTTTAAACACGAGATGATAGTCTAATAAAATGGTAGGGTCTCACTCCACGTAACCAAAATATCTCATTGAGATATAATTGAGAAATTTTGTTAAACTACATATAATATCTAATGGGATGTAAATGGGTATAGTTAGTTAATTAAAATATAATATACCAAATAGCATTATTTAAAATTTATTTTCTTCATAAACACATTACAAAATCAATGGATACATATTCAAATTTCAAATTCAGTATATGAAAAGGTTGAAGAAACAGCTTTAGTTGTTGTATTTCTAGTTTAGACGGCTGAAAAGATAAACATTATTAGTAAATTTGGCAATATCTCTTCTCACTCTATGCAATTGGTAATACTTATGAATGTATTTATACATCATAATGATATTAAGATGAATAGAAAATGGGGAATAATTAACTTCCCTCAATAATTATTTCCTCAACTGAGAATCACAATGAATAAGTAATTTCATTCAAAATAAAAAAAACGTTTTCATTTTTGATTTATGAAAACTTAACCTTCTTATCCAATTATACATTTTCATTCAACTCGTGGATTTCTTTCTCAGCTTTCTAAATTATATATTAAAATGTCGACTATTCTAAAATATAATTGAAAATTCGTTTTACTACATCCACAACATCTAGTAAAAATATTATCATATATTTAATGTAAAATTGTTAATGTATTAATTAATTATAGACTAAAAGTGTTATATACCTTCTATTATTTTCCATGATGTTAAATAATGAAGAAACCAATGTAGTCAACCTGTTCAAGACATATTCTATTTTTTATATTCAACTCATTGAATGTGAATCTATACATTAATTTTTAATAATGAGTATATATTTCTCACATGGATATATAAAAATGATTCCTCCAAAATTATCAATAAAAAATAAAACTACTTATTCCAGATCAAGTGTAGTATAAATTAACTCATGAGGTTATGTTTTATATGATTCATAAAAAATTACCTAATAATTATACATCAGAACACAAACATTTAAATTAAATGAAAAAATGTATATAAAACACCCCCCATATGTAGAGGGGAAGGAAAAATTGTGTTATTTACTAGTTTTCCTTTTTGTCCAAGAAAATAATTCTCACATTTTTTTCAATATAAATTTCTCTCCATTGGGAGTTAACTAGGTATGTCGGAAAGGTTAAAAATAATGTTTTCATGAATCTTCCTATAGTATTAAAGGCATCCATGAAAACTATAAATCTATATAAACTTGGTAGGTATTTCCCACTCTTAAATAAAATTAATTTTTTAAGGGTATAAAGTACATCTTCTTTATAAACAATATTTTCACCAAATTAAATTTTCCATATCCAAAATTCACACTTACTAAATTTTCCATTTAGATTAATTTCATTTATTGTTTATATATCAATCCTTATATTTATTTCACGATCCTCGTCACATTAAAAATTGAATAATATGTTTTCCATAAACCCAATAATGTTCATATAATAAAATTCATGTAAGAATATATATATATATAATCCATAAATACATTAGGAACATTAGATAACCGAAATGGAATTAATAAAAACTAAAAGTCCCAATATCTAATATGAAATCCATTCTTTATAGTATCTACAACTTTTGAATTGAACTGATGGACCCCAACATGTGATGAATAATTAAATAATACTACAATCCCTAGAATTCATCAAAGATATCATCGATATGATTAATATGATATTTTTTTTAACAGTGATGTTATTCAAATCTATATAATCTATTCAATGCCTCATGGAACCATATTAATTATTAACAAACAATTTTGGATCACCACATGGTTATGTACATGGGAAAATAAAACTATTATCTAGAAACTCATGAAATTTCATTTTCAATTCCAAAAGTTCAATATGAGCCATTCGATAAGGGGGTTTTGAAATAGTGATAGTATCATGTTCTAATTATATATTAAATTAAACCATCATATTAGGAGTTGCACCTTGTTAATCATCTGGGAGAACGTCCATATAATCTTTTAGTAAAAGGAAATAACTAATAAAAAATCATTATTTTTAATAATATTTTCAATTTTCCAGTAACTATAATTTATAATAAATCTTTCTTATTCTTGGTAGGTAATAGACAGTACGAAACAAAAGAACAAAAATTTATTTTATTGTCAATATATATCTATGATTAAATGAAATATAATATATATCAAAAATAATATCAATCACTTCCATGGGAATGTATACAATATTTTTAGGAAATTCAATTACCCTAATAACAATAGGTTTATTTCTATAAATTTTTGTTTGTTTAAAATTCTCATCTGCTGTTTTGGATAAACCATCTATCATAATTTCAGAAAGAAATATACCTAGTAATGAAGAAAATTTCCTAAAAATGAACGAATGTTATGATTGAGATACAACACAGGTATTGGAAAAATTTGAATAAACAAGTAACATATATAAAAAAACATTAGTAGATGGCCCTGAAACTACCATTATAGTAGAAAATGATTTTACCACACCCTTTTTCTTTTGGTATTGATTATTTTTACCATCATTAACTAACATTTATACCATGATATCATAATGAAACAACTTCTTAAAAATAAATAATCTCACAAATGGATTTCCATTGGTTAAACCATTCATTGATTGTACATGACATTATTCATTACAATACCGAGCCCTATGGCCAAACATATGACAGAGATAACCCATTAAAAATTATCCAATCATTCCCTAGGATTAGTTTTACTAAACAAATAAAACGATAATATCTCAATATTAATTCTTCAAGGATTATTTAATGAATAACACACCACTTACTTCCCTCAAGACCTATTTTACTTTTGTTGACATTAAATACACTATCATTGGGGAATTCTATTTAATCCTTCTATGTTTATAGAACATGTTTCTCATAAATTACTAATTCATGGAAATCCATATTCCATCAATATCTAGGGTTAACCCAAGAGTTAAACTAATTAATCTTACTCTCATGTTCCTAGTTAAATATTTCTAGGGTAATAAATTATCATTTTCATACAATATAAATTTATCTGTTTCTTTATTTAATCCCTCCTGTAAGGACCTGACCATAAAAATCACATTTTTTTTTCATTAAAAATTATTTCACATTCCTACATTCACAATGTCCTTTAAGGTTAGATCATTAGAGGGTTCTTTTGTAACTATTACACAAAAAACCTCTTATATTACATATAGAAAAATTATACTTACTATTAATTTGTTATCAATATTAAACATTTATAATAGAACAGGATTTCTTAACACGAATAATCAACATGAACTATTAATTTTATTCTTTTTTTAAATTACCCATTATTATTCCCTATGAGAAACATTTTAAAACCTAGGATGTGAATTAAAATCCCTATAGAGAACATAAGGAAAATAATTCTCATAGTCCAGTGAAAGACATGAAAACCCATGAAAATAAATTTACTAAAAAATACCTTTTATCTAAAAGGGCATAATTTTAGCTTTTAAATATCTACATATTACCTTTTCAAAAAAAAGTACTACCATGATTACTAATTAATAAGAATATATGATTCATGTTGATTCCTTGGGACATAATCATCTTAAAACCCTTTAAAAATCCTTACAATTAAAATAATCATATTGATGAAGCAATATATAATTATCTATAATATAAGATCATTCCTCAATTCATAGGATTTATATCATATAACACCAATCATATATGTTATAATTTTCTCAAAAGTCATTATCTAATTACACCCAACGTATTAGCTATATTATGTTTATTGATGAGTTGTAATGGGTTTCAACCATTCCTAAACAATGTACATAGAACATTTCATGAATAAATACATTGAAAAATTCTTTAAACCCCACTATAAAAACATTTTGTAAATCATAATTCCCTTTCTTTTGAAAACTCATTTTCAATACCAAAATTCTTTTGAAAATGGAAAGAAGTTTCTTATTTTTATAAAATATGGAATCTTAAGAAGGAATCCAAGCATCAAATAAAGGATAAAGAGGTGGGAAAATAAATTAACACCATATATGTTAAAATTGAACATTATATTTGATATTTTGTATTGAAATTAAAATAATTACTATAAATATTTTATTTTTAAAATCATTGTATAAATTTAAAAAATACTAATATTATGTTATCTTCTAAAATGTAAAAGTTGAGTCGATAATAAAGAAACCATTTTCCTTTAAAATTTCTATAAAAATAGATATAAAAAATTAAAATCATTGATAAATCATGATCGCATGCCATTCCAATTCTGTCTATAATGTAAAAAACATCCTTTTCACCTTTTAAAAATGTGTTGAAATTGGAACAATAAAAGATTCTTTTTAAAATAAAATCAATAACCTTGATTAAAACTCATCAAATATATTCTATTTCATCCTTAATAAAATGTTATTTTAATTTTATACTTATTTAAGAAAATTTAAATATGAATTATTCCATTATTTTATTTAATTAAATTTCTATAAAATTATATAATTAATTAAATTAATATTGTGGATTTTAAAGATATTCGGCTCATTTTTCAAAAAAAAACGTCGGGAGGATGAATATGTTCAAAGAGGTAATGTTACTAATCACAAAAATAATAATCATGATTTAATTTTCATTTTTATAAAACAATTTGAAATTTTTATCCAATAATTAAATCTGGATATGAAAAATGAACTATGTTATATTCTTTGTGATAGTTGGTCAAACATACCCTTGAGTAGTGATTGTAGTTTTAATAACCATTATATTATTTAGTTATGTATTATTTAATATTTTCAAATTGATAATAATATTATATTAATTATTTTAATATTATTATATATGTCATCTATATGTTGTTTTGAGGAAAAAATATCACATCGCTTAGTAGAGGTGGTATCCCACATATACGCATGAACAAAATTATGATTCTTTAGTCAATGAAAATATAAGAAGGTAAATGATATATTATCATTTAATAATCATTAATATGTAATGATGATCATATAAAATAATTAATTCCATTATTATACTTCATATAGGAGAGATGGTTATAGAAAACTAATTACGTCGATTTGCGGGGTGGTAGTTCGCCAAACACATGAACAATGAATTTATTTTTCATTTGATGGAAGGGTAGATAGATATTGGATATGATAATAAAATAATATCATATAAATATATGGAGTTTATAATTGTTATTATTTTATCACGAGTATAGATTATTGAAAGATATTAAAGAATAAATAATTCAGAAACACTCGATTAAAAGTGATTACACTTCATTGAATAACCACATTTTATTACTAACATATAACAACTATGTTTATGTATATTATAAAAAATCATCTAGAATGAGGTTATGGTATATTGGTAGGTAATTTGGAGGTTCTTGGAAGAAGAATTGTTTTTATATATGAATTAAAGTAATGAACTCGATCTCTTTTACAAGAGAGGGAAGGGGTTCTCTCTTGAAATACTCAAAATACTATAATAATATAAATTAATTTCACATTAAAAATTGATCCAAACATATTTTTTTAAGATTGGATGATAATTGGTCGATTTAATCTCATTTTTTAATTTTATGTATTATTTTTTGTCAAATTTTAACCATTTTCTGTTTGTTTTAACCCCACATTAACCCCTTTCACACTATCACTATCAACACAGAGTTTTACCCTTTGAGGATTAATATACTAACTATAAATGGAATAATGTCTCCACAATTTACTATATTTGATATTATCGACAATATAGTAATAAATTTTATTAATCAAATATATTGGAGAAATTTTATATCATTAAATAAAATATGTTTATTATAAAAAATAAATAATTTCAATTTTTAGAACTATTAATTATCATAATTTCAATAAAAAATAAAATAATAAAAATCAAAAATATACTTTTTAATACACCTATAACATGTTATTTGTTTTATATAAAATTCATTAATGAAACTAATTATATTATTTATAATATTTATGATATCAGTTTTTTATCATTTCATTCATTGAGTAATTTCTATATCAGTGTTTTGAAAATATTTAAATAATTAAAGTTGAAATTAGTTTATAAGGATGAAGATAAATATTTTATAATTAATATAACTATTTATAACTAAATAAACCCAATTTTATCAACAATTTAAAAAAATGAATCAAAATGTAAAAAAGTGTGACATTTTTACTTTTCTTTAAATAAAATTTTACAAAAGTCATATACTCATCCAAATAGCCATGAAATGTCATATACCCAATTATTGGTAGATTATGGAAGCATATAACACTTTAAATAAAATTATTGAATGATTTATGGTGTTTTTACAGTCCTTATCATTATATTGTTATCCTTAATCACTTGATTTACCCTTTACCTTGGTTGAAAATCACTACTGTTACTATTCATATTGAAAAAAATAAAAATGATATATTTAACAATTTTAGACCAAATATTTCCAAAATATGGAATACATTTTTAAAATTTTAAAATACCTAAGTGGTCGAATATAATTTAAAATTATTCTATAAAAATGATATTAAAAATTATTATTTTGAAAAGTATCCTTTTTATATATAATTTTTTTATAAAAATACTATATACAATTCATTTAAAAAATAATTATATTATTTTAATTTATATTTTATATTTTAATTTAAATAATAAATAAATAACATATATTTATTTACTAATTCATTAAAATAAAATTTTTTATTTAAAAGAAATTTTTACTTTCACTATACATAATCATTTTTCTAAAACTTTCAATTAATCATCTTATGAAAAAATATCCTGGATAATTTAGAAATGGAGAAAAAATTTAAAATATAATTCTATAATTTTGAGGCCATTATGTTAAATAAAACCATTTAATTCATGGAAAAAAAATTTCATAGATGTAAACGTTTTTCCTTTTGACTGAAAAATAATTAATATTCCTAAAATGAATATAACTCTAATATATATAACTAATGAATATTTAATATTCATTAGAATTATTTATTTCATCAATCCTTGGGTTGTTTCAATAATTCTATAAATAATTTTTGTGCGGCTCAATTATCAAGAAATGTTCTCAAGTGTTGTAAATAACAGGAATGTGCATATTATTCTCAACCACACTAAAACCTCAAATATTAGGTTTCTGTTATTATTTATGAGATGTACTATATAAAATATAAAAATTATAAAAAATTATTATTGGTTTATCTCTATTTTTTTGAGTGATAATGTTTCATGAAATTGTTTTCAGAATCTAATCTGAGAGTGAAACTCCTCAAAATTTCAATATATATAATTCATTTATATAAATTTAATGTGTTCGATAGCATAGACCGCATGAAACACTAAACTAAAACCAAATAAAACATATATGATATTTATTATCATGAAAATTATAATAATATAAATACCTATAAAAAATTAAATGATATTAACTTGTCAAAATTTATTCTCATTTGACGATATATAATTAATATTATGAAATATTTAAAAGGATTCAAAATTTTAAAATAACTTTATAAAGAATTAATAAATGAAAAATTACTACATAAATTTATTTATTTATATAATATATAATATTTCAATATTTAAATTATTTAAATTATAAATAATTATGAAATTATATGAAAAACACATAATGTTAATGGAAGCAAATTATTTATAAAATCATTTTTAATTATATTTTTAATATTAATATAGAAGGTAAATTTATAAAAATTTAATTTTTCTAAATTAGTATCAGTCTTAAATTCCACATATTAATATTATCTTAATTTTAGGTTGTGACAGTTTATAGAAATAATTACAATTTTAGGAGAATAATGAATTTTTTTTAATAAAATCAATGTGTTTATGAATATGTATGTAATTAAATAAAGAATAAAATCTTTTAAAACATTTTCAGGATAAAATATATATTTTTGGAATAAAAATTCATATATCAAAATAAAATTATGTATTTTGAAAAATAGTATTTAACAATTTATGTATTATTTTCTAATATAAACTTATCTCGATCATTTATTTAAATTAAAAAATATTTTAGTTAAATTATTTTTCCTTCAAATACAATGATATTTTATTTTATTTAGAATAATTCAATTTATATCATGAAAATTTGTGACATCGATAATTTTATCTGATATATTTATTTTATGAATAAAATCACACATTCTGTGAAAACTATTTTTAAAAAATATATATGTTTCTTTTTAAATTAATGTAAAAAATTGTTTGAAATATGATTTGAAATAAAATTTTAAATATTAAATTATAAGTATCAAAATATTTAAAAGGATTAATTTAAATATTTTTCATTATAGTAAATTTCCAAGGGTAACAAATAATTTACCTCATTAAATATAAGAAATTGTAATAATTGATTGAGAAATAAGAAATAACCCAAAAATGTATTAAACAAGTCCCATAATGATGGTTGAGGAATATTACTACCAAAATTCAAAAACCCTTATTCTCTTTCACTTTTTTATCCTTTTAACCTATAATTGTATTTATATCTCGATAAATTTAATGGTTTTCTAAACAATATCACTAATATTCACTTATAATATGAGATTATTCCACCACTGCATGTTAATATTTATTTATATAATTTCTTCAACAATATATTTCATTATTATTTCATGAGATATTTTCATTATTCCTTAAACATATGGTTACAATTATATACCATAAGTCCTATATTTCCAATTATATTTCTGTGATATAACTGAAGCTCTCGATGAATTAATAACCTCCTTCATAATAATTTCTTCTTAATATTCCTATTAAAAATATTTTATTACAACATTATTTTATTAAAAAATGTATAATTAATACACAATGATGTTATTATATAAATATAACCACCCTTAATTTTTTTATTTCCATACACTAAGAGAAACAATGGAATGTTGACATTTCAAACATGCATACTACAACAACCAAAAATTAACACCTTCCGTTTTTTATAACCACTTATAATGGAAGGTTATAGTGATGGAATTAATGAGTAAATGTTTTATAGAGAATATATTTATGTATATTAAAATAATAATTAACATTTTTATTCAATACAATATTTTTTAAAAAAATGAAAATTTTATCATGCATGCATGCAAACTACCTCCCCCACCAATGAATTGTATTATCATTCTTAACAATATAATATGGATGGTAAAAAGATTAATTTTTGAAATGATGTAATATTTGTAACATTATTATTGTTATGATATTATAAACAACACCCTACCTATATACCCTCTCATTTTATGAGAAATGAAAATGTTAGATGTGCATTGTGCAGACTACTTCTTCTATGAAGTAACATATCCCTGAATTTATCTAGTTTTTATATATTTTGATAAATTAAATTAAAATATGAATAAAAATTTGAAATTTATTTAAATAATATTATTATTATATAAAAATGAAATTATTTCAAAATTAACCACCTTCATAATCATATTCATCCATTATTTAATTTTGTTTCATGTTTTTGTTGGTCAAGCAACCTACTTGAGCAATGATATAAAAGAAGAAAATGAATGAATTTGGAAAATAAATTACTTATTATACAAAAAATATATATGTAAATAGTTATTTTATTTTCTTCCTATAATTGTAACATTAATATCAAATACATTCATTAATATATCATCATCGAATTTTTAATGATCATAGAAACGTTTTTTCCCCAATTTTGATTACAGGAACCATGAAAACATTTTAATAAAATGAATTTAAAATTTTATAAAGTTTCATGAAACAAACATTATACTACCCTATTGAAATTTTAGTGTCTAATGAATTGAAAATAAAGAAAAAAAAAATTGTTGTAATGCAACTAGTTAAAAATGATCAAGCTAACAGACTTTTAATAATTAATATAATTTAAACAAAAATATATATAAATATTTAAAAAATTATTATAATGGAATATTATGAAATATTATATTTATTAATATATTTTTGTATTATGGCCTTATGATAGTTATTTTTTTATAATATAGATTCAAGATCTTTATAGTAATTAAAAAATTAATGTTTGGAATTCATGGTCTTAAATCTTACTCATTATAAAATTTACTATTTTGTGTGTCATTATTAATTTTAAATGGTTTAAATCTAATTTATTTCCCATAAAATTTAATAATTTTTTTTTTCAAAAATAAGATATTATGATCCAAAATGATTTCCTTTCTTCATTAAAATTTCATTTTATGTATTCACCATACAATATGGGTTTCTTGACTCACATTCTCATCCTTTGAGACATATTTCTTATTGAAAAAAATAGGATTGTTTTTTAAAATCCATTGTATTATTTTGAAGAATTATACTCACATTACTATTTTTATTATAATATCATGTTCATACTCTCTAGCAATCTTTTTGTTTTTAATTAAATTTCACTCAAACTGTATGTTTTCATTTCTGTATTACTATTAAAAATTGAGATATCTCAAATGTGATAAACCTAATAAAGAATATTTAAAATATTTATATACAATATTAAAAACATTTTCATTCCACTCTAGTGACCCATGGTGAGGTATGTTTCTTATTTTTAAATATCAATAGTATTTTCCATAATGTTTTCATGTGATATGGTTTTAAATAATGGTATTTAAAAATCAGAATTAAATGTTTTATATTAAACTCCCCATTATATATATATAAATAATATATTTTTTGGACTACTATAATGGTGATTGAATTTTTCTAATATATCATTATCATTTTCATTCTAGCGATTCGTGAAAATTACATTTAAAAAAATTATTTATTTTTAGTATATACATTATATAATAATAAGAAATATAATTCTCTGTAAAATTCAATTCCAAAAAATCCTAATAAATTTGAAACACTCGTCCCATTTTTTTAAAAATTATTTATTATTTTATTATAATATTTGTTTTATTTATAAGGATTTTAATGGGAACATGGTCATTTAAATCAACATTTTCTAATTTCTAATAATATATTCATCTATTTTTTTATCCCATCTTTTTTTATTATTTACCTAAGTTTTTAAATTTGATAAATATTAAATATCATTAATAGAAAGGATACACAAATTACTTTTTCATTCCAAATCATCATTTGCATATAAAAAAATTACAATTCTTATTCCATCTCTTTGTGAATACAATTATTTCAAACTGTTGATTGAAGGTTTTTCACCTGAATATTAATATATCAATTGTTTTTGGAAATTATTTACATGAAAATATATGATTTATTTATTTGGTGTAAAAAATATATTCTCTATTATCATTATTGAATGGTATTTACATTTAATATTAATGTATATGTTTGTATTTCTATTTATTGCCCACATGTATATAATTTTACAATTTATTATGGAATTATAAATTATTACCCTTTGTTGTTACATGTAAAATGGATATAAAAACCTTAATATTTCAATGGTTTACCATTTATATGTAAGTAATCTAATTTCTATGGAACACATAAGAATGGATGCGTAATTTGTGGGAACCTATATCACGCTCTAATGTATTTTTCTTTGGTTATGTCTCCAACATTGAAAGGGGTACATCGGGGGATTTATATCAAACCCAATGTGTTCAAAATCAGATTTACCCCCAAGAAATATGGTATACATAAGGGTTTATTTAAAGATAATGTTTTCATTGGAATGATTTTATGACAATAATAGAGTACACTAGAGAATTTATTCCCATCCTAGGTGTACATCAGAGGATTATCCAAAGTAAAATAAGTTACAATAATTATTTACCCATGAATACAACATGATAGATATCATAGTTCTTTCCTTGTTATATGGTTTCTATACTTATTTTTATTACACATACTATTTCATATTCTTTTTCTTATGTTTGTTATACTTCCCTCATGATTAATGTTTAATGAACCCACACATTTATTCCAAGATACATGTTTTTTCAGTTATAGTTTCATGAACTTATATCATGATTTATAGAAAGGGATTATTATTTGATGTTCTTTTTAATATGTAATTTCTTCACTAACATTGTTTTCTTATATTAATTTTTTATTACTCTTGATGAAATGTTGATAACATAACCCTCAATAAATATTTGAGCTCACCCATTCGTAATATTATTTATTCCTGATTCCATGAATATGTGTATGACTTATAGAAAGTATAAAATAGAGTCCAAAAAAGTTCAATTATAGAGAAATGATTGTATATTAATATTGTTATTGATATAATATAAATAAAAATAATCATTTTTATCTCAAAATTGTGCCACTATTTTTAATATGTATTATCAAAAACATGGAATTAATGTATTATAAATGTTTTGTTTAAAATTAATTAATTTAAATTATATCATACAAGGGTTTAGTTATTTTAGATATTAGTTTTTTTATTTTTGACATTAGTTTCATGGAAAATTGTGAATCTTCTAGGGATAAGTCCAAATTATTTGTATAAATATTGGATTATATCCAAATTATTTGGTAATTTATGGATTCTTTGGTTCTCATATTCATTGTGTACATATCTAGATATAATAAATTAATAAACCTTCTCAAGAAGATATACCTAGGAGTAATTACCTTTAAAGGGGTGTGTTATGTATTAACTCAATTTCCACCAGGTTCATGAAAAGGTTTTTTAACATCACACATTGTTTGAAACTCGTAAGAGATATTCATTAGTTAATTGACATTCTCCTTATGAAACATTATGTTTGAATTAAATTAAGAACTAATTTAGTTAGAGAACTATGTTGGGGGATGAACATGGATAACTTTTATTTATAACTTGATGTTCATAAGTTAGGTTATATATGTCATTTATATATTTTTTCATCAAGAATTATTGTTCTCAATAAATGCATTTAATAATTTATATTTCACAACATTAACTAATTTAAAAAAATTATTGGAACTCAGATGGAACAAGTCAATAAAGGGTATAAAGGATATTATTTATATTTTACCATAATGATTTATAATAGGATGGAAAATAATGTAAATCCATTCATGAAAATATAATCCTGGTTGATGAATAATAAGACAACCCTTTTAGACCTCCAAACACACCAAAGAGTAGTTTTTGACGAATTCATTATGTACTAATTACCATGAACATTCAATAGGTCTCCCAATTTACTAATTGTTGATTAATTGATATAAATTATCTAATGTTTATATTACATTCTAAAAGTATTAGAGAGTACTTTTTTATAGTTGTATATACTTTTGGAGGTAAATATGATTAACAGTGTACCCTAATCAATATCATGAGTCCAAAGTGTCAAATTCATTCTATGAAATTGTAAATGTTTAAGGATGAATTATTCAAGAAGTAACTTACACAAAATATTCTTCCAAAAATGGATATAAAATTCCTTATATTAATGAAAAATAAAAAATAATATAACGATACCTATGAATAAAGCATTCCAAGACATTAAATGTATACCCAGAGTTTTTTCACTATCTTTGAATATAAGTTCGATCATATCATTAGTGGATCAAATTAGAGACTCTTCAAATAATTACCTATATAGTATTTTGGAATCCATGTATATATTTTTTTATCGCAAGTTAATGTGATATTGGAAACAAGAGACTCTCATTATTCTCTTGGCCTAGGGGACAATAAGAAAAAATTGATGTCCATGTATGTTCAAGTTATTAAAATATTGATGCAATTAGAATTTATCTATTGGAATACAGAACATGATGATAGATATATTAGTGGTAATTCTTCAAGGGAGTAATTAATTCCTTTAGTTGTTGAAGACAAGATAATGATTGTATGAATTCTAAGGAGTTATGAGGAGACCACCAAATGTATTTGATGAAGCTAATACACATATTAATATGGAGACCATAATTTAATGATTCAATTGAAAGTATATTGAGAATTTTGGCTAAAATTACCCTAAACCAGGGGTAAATGGAAATAATCAATGTCTATATAAACCTAATCCCTGATAATAATGAAAATAATAAACAATTACCATGACTTATGTATATTGTGTTAATGATGTGTATCAGGATAATGAATTAATACTTATCCATAAATCTTGACTTTTAGAGGAATTTTTTGGCAATAAACTAATAAATCTAGTATATTCAGAAGGGTTATAAATTCATCAAATCAAAACTGAATGATTTTATTTTATCAAGGAAAATCATATGTTATAATTATTTTCTATTTTGGGATTAATGAATCATGCTTTAGGAAAGTCTTATTACACCTCCTTGGAATAAATATGACTTGATTTTTGAAATGTGTTGGATATGTGCACATAGGATCCATAATAATAATCAATATAAGGAAATCATATTTCATATTTCAATGAAACCTATACTCATACATAAGTGAATGTATGAATTTAACCCCTCTAAAAAAATTTATTTTATGGTTTATAATACATAGTCATGAACTCTGTTTATCTAAAATTATTGGTGGAAAAAATACTTAGAAGGATTATCCGAATATAAAGGGAAATTATTTATTTCCTATATTTTTAATACATGGTTGTCTGATGCTCATTACATTGAGAAGATACACTACATACAACTTGTCTCTACTGATGCAACTTTTTCTTCCCTCTTGGATACTAGAAATTATGAACAGTGTAGTTTCTGCTCTTTAACATTTCCAATAGGGTGTAAGGATTAACATTGTTTCTGACTTGCAAACTCTCAGATTGTATCGAGTTTTTGTTCAGCCATGAAATCCTCAGATGATCAAATACATTTTGTGGATATCTCTAATTACACCATGTCTCAAGAGGAATGTGGATAGAGATTTTTCCGGTGCACCAGGTCTATCAGGTTACGGTGGGGTGTTTTGTACTTATAGTGGCTTTTTAAATTTTCCATAAAAGAATATTTCCTTTGTATATTTTATTCTCCATTACAAATTTAATATATAAATTTTATAATTTAATTTTGTTATGGATATCTATATTTTGAGTTTTTAAATAAAAAATTAATCAATTGAGAATATTTAATATTTTCGAAAAATAATTTATTATTTGGTAAATAGTTTAAAAATAATAATTTCAATAACATAGTAGATTTTATAATGTTATTTTAATAAAATATTGACAAAACTGTTTTTGAATACTTTTTACAAAATCATATATATTAAAAAATAAAATAAATCATTCAAAAATAGTATTTTGATCCTACAAAACCCATGTTTAGTATTTTGGAATCATTAATAATATTTTATTGTAAAAATTTATTTTATACACTTATATAGAAAATATATTTTTTATCACATGGATACATTAAATCTAATAATATAAAAATTTTCTTTTCAATAAAAATATTAATATTATGAAATACATTCGATTTTAATTTTAGACATCCACATGTGATTAATTAGTTTAATGATAATTGCCATGATAATTATATAGGTTTTATTTTTATTGATTTTTTAACATTTTTTAAATATAAAATAATAAATTTAATTTATCTATTTTTATATATTGAATTTCATATTATGTTTATAAATATATAAAAATTTATTATTACTCGATTAATTATAATGAAAAATTGTATAGTATTAATAACACATATTGGATAAATTTTTTTCTAAATGTTTTTTTCTGTATGTTAAATAGATCAATATTAAAGACCTTATTTTCTTTATATATCAAATTATTTTACATAGAGACTAAATTTTTATGCATAAAATTATATTTTTTAGCAGGGTTCCAATATATTTTAAACAAAATGTAAATAACATTTGTGAAATATATTTTCAAAGGTAGAAATAAAATATTTAATTGTAAAAATCTTGTGGTTAAAATATATAAAATTTTAAAAAACATATTTAAAAAAATTATACAATATTTATAATTTTTTATTCCCAAAATACATTATTTCAAAAAAATTGATTTATTTTACCTTAAATACCAACACACATTCATTGAATAATAATGTATGTTTATAAAATATCATTTTTCTTAACTTTTTAAAGGAAATAAATTCTACCACATCCTTACACCCTTTATAAATATTTATCTTTAGTAAATATCCTCTATTTTCTCTCTAAAACCCTTTAACCACATCATCTGATTCATTTTCTTCCCAAAAAATAAATAAATATATTTATAAGGTGACACATAATGGGTAAAATTCAAATGGAGAGTTCATTTTCTGCACATGCAAAACAATTCTTGACCCAAGGTATGGCTTTTTTGACTCTATTATAAATTGTTTGAGACTTTCTTAATATCTCTCTTATTGGTTTTCTTAAAATGTGTAATCAATAAAAAATTTACTTTAATTTTATTAAATATCATCAATTCATCATATTTCAATTTAAATTTCATGGAAACACTCATATATTCATTGGAATCACACATTACCATTACTGTAAGTGTTTTTGAATATGATTTTTATTTTATTGAGATATGATGTTATATTACTATTTTATTCTATCATGTGGTGTATATATTTTACATGTATTTCATTTATCATTTATTTGAATGAATTATATCGGATTTTTAAATCCATCTCAAGTTCTACCTTCCTTGTATTTTCAGTTGGAAGGATAACAAATTGTAAAGGTATTTTTTAAAATAAATATTATTTCATTTTCATATAATCATTATTCATAAATTTATATAATAATATTTATTCATATTATATTCCTTGATTATATTATGTGGTTATTTCTCCCTATTTCAGCGCAATTTATATTTATACCCCAAAAATCCAGGTTCAAAATGTATCTTTGTTTATGAATTATGAAATCCATAAGGGATATAGTTAACTTAAATTTCTTAACCTCGTGTTAATATATTATTTCTTGATAATCATTGTTCAATATTTGATAAATTATTATATATTGTATTTTATTAGATATTTCATCTTTTTATTCAGGGACAAGTTTTATTTTAAACTCAAAGATGGCCTCTCAATTAATTTCTCTCATAAAAGGTTAATGATTAAATTTAAAGTTTCATATAATTTAAATATATGGTTCCCTCCATGTTTGGGTCATTATTCCAAAAATGAAAATTTATTCATACTTTTTATTACAGATATATTTTTTTCTAATGTGAAAATCGGATTTTCCAATACCACTTTTCAAAGAGTTGTTTTATGACCCTTAGATGTTATGTAGGGTTAAGAAAATGTATTTCAAAATATAAAAAGTGTTCTTGATGATTGGAAAATCTATAATATTATAATATACCATATATTCTATCTATAAAGAATTTATAAATTTTAATATATCTATTATTATTGATTATTTTTAAAGGTAAAATTATTCCAAAAATATTAAATTCATTAATAAAAAACATTTATGTCATTTTCTTGGATCCAATATTAGATATATATATTTTTAAATGTAAACATACTATTCATGCTTCAAAATCATAATTTGGAAATCTATACCCCTTTTTAAAGGGCCATGATTATATTTTCATTTTAATAGTTATGATTTTTAAATTTTTTTATTCTCCATTTCAAATATTAATTTTCAAACTAACTATTATATAATATCTCACACCACAGAGAAAAGGTTTTTTTAAACATATTTTATGATTTTAGTTAAACATTTCCATTTATCACTAAACACATTGTTACTAATGAACATATTTTTCATGAGTCACACACTAATTGTTCTTCTAAAATTCCCATTATGGGTGTTTGAATTTGATGTATAGAAAATTTACAATATCAAAGTACAATTTGGTGACACGATATAGAAATGTTATAATTTTTGTCATTCCATCGATTATTTACTACATATTGAATTATTATTCTCAAGTGTCACACATATGGATGGATGACGGATGGTTGGACTCATTATCAACCTCCAATGCATTGGTTACTATTTAACAAGAGATCAATATGATAAACATGATGTATCCCATGGCCACGATAGTATACAAATAGTATCCCATGACAAGGATGGTACATAGGTAGTGACACAAACCCAGGAGGGTTTTTAGTAGCCTCTCAATACCATTTGATTACATGGGGAATTTTCCCACGACTACAATGTTATGAGAATGATGTTGTACTGCATCATCATGTTTTTTATTATTTCATATGCTTTCAATTCTACAACAAATATGTGTTATGTACAAATTTATTTACTATAATGGATCACAATTATTGTATAACATTTTTACCCTACTATTTCATTGTATTTGTTTGATAAATTACAACTACATTCCATTCTATATTTTTTATTGAAATATATTATTATTATATGTTCTTTTAAATATGATATTTTTTTATGATCATCATTCCTCATTTTCAAATTATCATGATCTGAACTGCTAAGGTCCAACCCATGACTACCCCAATCCATCCTCAAATAGGTCAGGGGCTGGTGGCCAACACTGAGTTGGAGTAACCAACAAATGGTAGGAATTATCCTAATGTATATTTACACACACACACAAACACAAATTCCCACACAATTATAAAATGTAAAAAAATAACTGAAACAATTCATGAATACTCTATGATCCAAAAGTAGAGTATGATATTAAAGTACATAGAGAAAAAATGGGCCTAATAAAAACCCATAAAAACAATAGTATAAGTTTACCCTACAGAAAGGATGAGGAAAAATCAAATTCAATAAACCAATAATAAATCCTTGGGTTATCATGAATCAACTATGACCCACCCACTACCTATTCTCCTAGGACATCATCAAAAGGGACGTCATCGTCATAAGACATGAAACTTGTGGGTGAACCCTATGCAAAGGGGATTTTATTAATATTCCCAAGGATAACCCAATAAAAGTAAACACAAAGGCAAAGTATAGTTATACCAATAAAATATATAAGAACCAATTTATAATAAAAACACTTAGAAATAATCAGGAAAGACACCATGATATCAGACAATAATAACCATCTTCTAACCATAAGATTCTTCTCGATGCAATTCACATTTGGAGAGAATCCTCTACATCATCCAAGCCATAAGAGTAACCCAATGAAGGGGTCTGAATCCTTATTCCAAACCCAATGAATGAACAATATTATACGAAAAAACGAATATATAGATAAGGGTAATTCCTAGAACTATTGGGGACACCACAAACCAAATATAAATTAACCCACAACATAGGGGATCTTATTCCAATGATTCCAAAAAAAATCTGATATTTCGTTGTTGATGGAGGATCAAATCCCTACTAATGGAGGTAATTTTTATACCCAAAACATCACCTTGGTATGAAAGGATGATATTGGATCACAGTGCAGTCTCACTATGGCACACGATAACTCAATCTAAGACTCAAATATTAAAGGGTATCACAATAATGTGATATAGATGTAACACAACATTATACCATTTAGGGAAAGTAAAAATGGTAACATACTCAAAAGATATTGGTTTAAAAAAATAAAATTAATTCCCATAAGCACTATTGATGGGGGTACACAATGTATACTAGGGGGTACACATTATTTACAGCTATCTGCATGTATGCTTGTGTGGAATATCCTCAAATGTCATGTAGTATCCATATACATGGTATTTAGAATATGTAAATGGAATTTAAATACATATGGAATCCTTCCAGTTTCTCTTGTTAGTGTCTTTGCAAGGTGGTTGTTTCCGTGGACCATCCCTTGTACAACAATTGGTGTACATGTACAAGTACATGGTCTTCTATATGGATATGTACTTTTTCCAGTGTCTGTTTACTCTCCAATGTACACATCAGTCCACAAAAAAGGGATCACATTCCATGTGATAGGAGTGTCAAGTGATGTGATCATTAACACTATATAGAACCCCAGTGCCACAGCCAGGGGCCCACATGGTGTACAACCTGGATTACACAATGTTTTTCTTGGCAATTTCCTGAACCATCAGTTTCTATTCATTGATTATATGAACACTGTTAAGACCATATATCTCACCAAAATTTTTTAATATGGGGATGATTAACCCTTTCAGTCATTGATCTCCAAGATCTGATTGTGAATCCTCTAAAAAATCCTCACAATCAATATTTCTATTTTATTTCATCAAAACCGGGTTGAATTGGTACCAAAAATCCATTTTTATCCACAAATGGTCATCCACTACCATCATTTTAACTATATCTCACCCCCGATCTTGATCCACACACATTTTATTGATTCATAGTCCCAAAGAGAGTTCACACAATGATCAAATACAATTTTTTCATCAAACTCAAGATGATCATGTGAAGAACATTGAGAGAAATTCATAATCCATAAAAGTAAGTAACTAACCATTTAATTTTTTCTTTTAGCATCCATTCTCTATAATATAAAAGGAAAAATGAATTGGTATTATCAAGAAAAAAATATACAATTACATAAAAATAAATATACTAGCATTCGTTAAATCAATTTTGTTCATTGAATTTATCCTTTTTTATTCAGGATTGAAGAATGTGATGAAAATCACAATGCACAACATCCGACATATATTATCCGATTGATCATTGATGAATAAATTTTTTCCATCATTTATGTGATCCACAGTGTCCATTAGTACAAAAATATAGGAACTGATCCGGATCTATTATCATACTATATGAAAATCTCTCGTACCATTTTATAAAATATCCTGGGTTTGAGAGGCTAACCATGAAAAATTGATATAACCAAGCATTTAAAAGAGAAAGATTATCTACATAAAAAATAAACAAAATAATTAAATAAATTGTTTTATTTTATTTAATTATGACCACAATGGATTTTTTATTAAATGTCCTGCACAAACAAAGGTTATGTATCACCTAAGAAAATACCTGAATTCCAAATTCAAAATTGATATCATATTTATGATCCAAGACTCCCTTTGGGAGTTATTTTACATATTCATGAAAACTGTGTCCATGTGGTATTAAATATATTATATATATTCTAGACATTTATTTTGGGAATACTAGGCTTTGGAATTTAAATTTTTCTTAGCACGTGGTCATGAAAATAATCTATATAATATCCAATAAATAATACAGAAAAAAATTGATACATTAAATTCTACCCATCTAAGTAATTTAGGCCCTAAAAATCTAAATCTAGGGCTTCCAAAAGGGACAAGGGTACTGAGCATGAATTTGAGCATCTAGAACCCATGCTATCTCTTAAAGATTTTTATATATTCTTCTACATGCAACACAAAAGGATAATATATCATGCACAAAGTACTATCTCTTATAGATCCTCAATCTCCACTGAGTACAATTCAAATGAAACTGCATCTTTGATGTCTAGATAACCATGTTCCATAACATGTGATGGGTCATGTACATACCAACTCAGTTGTGAAACATGAAAGACGTTGTATACCCAGTCTAATTATGGAAAAAGGGAAAAGTAGTATTGCACCATTCTATGTCATCATAATATCACGAAGGGACCAATGAATCTCAAATATAACTTGACATCCTCACCAAATCTCCAAAATCAATATTGAGGTGAGACCCTCAAGAACACATGGTTACCTTCTGGAAACTCCATAGGTTTCCAATGTCTGCTGGTGAAATAATTATGATGGATATGTGTAGTCCACATTCATTACTAGATGGTATGAACCTTTTTTGTAGTATCGTGTACCATCTATAGACACAATAATGTCAAATCGAATAGATTAGACTAAAAATATGATGACCTAAAAGATTTCCTATTTGAATACTCTAATGGTGTCATACCAATGGTTTAATGGTATCACTTGTTGTACAAAAAATATACCAAGGTTAAGTGGTCCTACAAACTACGGAAAAGCCCACAATGTAATCTTCCATCATTTCCTTCAAAAATATAATGCTCTTATCTATCTGGTTGTCAGTCTTGGTGTGAAACATCATCCTAAAATGTAACTGAGTTTCAAATGATTCATGTAATACTCTCCACAGAAAATATGTGAAGCAGTCATCCCATGCATATATTATTATCGAGGGAACTCCATAGAGTGAGACTATCACCTACACATAGAGTTATCTCATGCTCTAATACTAAACATTTCACTCAAATAGATAAAAATTTGTCATACATGGTGAGACTGTTTAGAACCCCCAAGATAGAATCATTTCAACTGGACATATGTGTTATTACTATCATGATGTCTATGAAAATATTATTCCATTTCAACTACAACACCTCAAACAGTTGAGTAAACCTGCTGGAACCTAGTGCTCGACCTTCACCTGATGATTAGTAATTGAGAGAAAAACTATACAACTCCCTTCATCATACATGGACACCAAAACTAACATCATAGGTCCGAGAATGTCTTTTCCACACATGTGTGAACATCCATAGGGTCTTTATGAATATCCCTCAACACCTCCTCATGTAACATAAATGTTAGGTCATCCATCTTTGAAAAGGTATCTTTTCTCCATACCATCAAAATATCCATCAGGTGCATGTCTAGTGGATATTAGAGTTCACAAGGTCTCATCGGTAGTATATCCTAAATGAGTGTCCCTATCACGATATAGGAATTGTGTGGTGAAAACAATAAAATGAATGTATAAATCGATATCTTTCTACATGAAGGAAAACTACAACATGGATAGGTTCTTTGACACCTAGACCAACAAATGGGAAATAGATATCGTCTTGAGAGAATTTCCACCATGTTCATCTGCCTTTGAGGATCTCTATCAATCACCTATATCTAATGTTATGGTCCCTTTATATTATTATGCACATAAGACTCGTATGGAAATAGTAGAATATAAATCACGGACCCATCAGTTAGTGTCAGGACATTATCAAGGTGAATACAACTAATAATAAAAAGATAGAAAGTCACATAGTACTGCTCATGTGGTATCCATTGTAATGAACCATATAAAATAATAACATTCCTAAGAATTAGTACCCTACCAAGTCCAGTCCCTGATGCATTGCAGAACACTACATACTGGAAACACTCGTCTATAAATCTCAGGATGGGAGTTCTCAACAACCACTATCTTTTTTCTCAAAAAAAAAATATAGAACACTTTTTTCAACATGAATGGATTCTGCCTACAAGTCCATGATATAATGGGTGGATATAGTCTATAGATGTTTTTCAAAAACCTATAATAGTATGCTACCAACCCAAGGAATCTATATAGTCTAGTAACACTATAGGGAGTCTCTTAGGTAAGAACTATCTCAATCATCGTTGGGTCAACTAATGAGCCAACCTCTATTATTATGTGACTTAAAAAGTGATCCTCTACAATCCCTAAAAAATACTTTGATAACTTCCCACTACAATGGTTCTCTAAATGTGTGTCTAGGACTATCCTAAAGAGTCTTTTGTGGTCCTCCTCATTCATTAAATACACTATACAATTATTGATGAATACTACAGAAAAAGGGACTATGAAAGGATGGGAGACTCATTTAATGAGTCTCATGAACACCGTTGGGGTGTTTTTCATGTTGAACAAAATTCCCTCGTACTTATAGTGACCATAGGGACCTCAGAATGTGAACTTTGGTAAATCCTTGTTCTATGCTCGAGCAGGTGATAACCTAATCAATGGTTTATATATGAGAACCAAAACACCCCTTACAACTAATAAATGATTTTCATGATCATTGATAATGAATACTTACTCTTAAAAATCAGTGGATTCAAGCATGGGTAATCCACATAAATCCTCAAGATCCCGTTTTCCTTCTTTAAAAACAAACCTGGGGGCACCTAGGGGGAAATGATGGGCCTCTAAAATTTATTCCCCTACAACTCCTCCAACATAAATATCAGCTCTCAAATCTATGTAGGATGCATAAGATAAGATAATATATATAACGATGTCCCACCAGGATTCAACTTGATGAATAAGTCTATCTCTCCATAGGGAGGTAAACCCAGTATGAGCTAATTAAAGATTTCCTCATACATCTGCACCACCGTATGAAACTGATATCCCATAGAACCAACAACTCCAAGAGTCATACTATCCAACTGGTGAGTAATAAGATGAAATATACTAATCCTAATCTCATCCTTCTCCAATAAGTCCTCCTTTTCACACTTATAGAAAAACCCAGTTCAGTCACTACGGATAGACTACATTATCGTCCAAAAATAGTCAATCAGGGCATGAAATTTCGAAATCCATTCCATACCTCAGATGATATCGTACGGACTCATTGCTACAATAAACATATCCCTCAAAAAAATCTCACCTCTAGGATTTATATTTCACTATTTGATCACGTACATAATAACTACTTCACCCCTAGATAGAGTCTCCAAGAACTAGGGTCAAGCCAATGGATCAACCAGATTCTCTCTGTTCTGAATTCAAGTAGTGAAAATGAAGGAATGTCTCACAGAAGTGACTTTCAATAATATAATTATTGTATAAGAAACAAAATTCATACCTCATATCCTCCCTTGAGCCTCAGGGTAATTGTCCTCTATAGCATGTAGTTGGACTCATCCCTTCCCACTAGTTAAATGATCCTAGAATAGACGACATAGTTGTGGTGGTGGTAATAGGTCGGACCTCTGACCATATCATGCAACAATTTCTCCCCCTTATCCACATCCACCATCCAGTGGACCACTATACTCCTTCCACTTCGTCTACCTCTGTAGTCCATAAACCATCTCACGACCATATATACGACGATTAGTAAAATATAAAGATAGATTTCCCCAACCATCACAAGAGAAACATCACCTTTCACTCGGTTGATTCAAGTAACTTTGAGAGCCTTGCACCACTATAACTGAGTCCTGGGAACACCATCATAAGATTATGACATTCCTGGATCCCTACCACTATACTTGAATTCTAGCTAAACCGGCATCGGCCGCACGGTTCCCAATACTAGATCCCACTATGGGTGTCTGAGTTTCCAAAAATATCCCAACCCTCAATGCTCACTCAAGAACCCTAGTATATCTGGGAATGAAAACTGATACTATTGAAGCTCTATTTTCATAGTGTAAGCCCTGCTCAGAGGTCTGGGATCTGAATAATTTATCCAGAACCAAATCCAAGGAGTAACTCGAGATATCTATAAACCATACTAACTACTCTTCCATAGTCATATATCCCTATTGTAGATGTAGATGCTCTTGTATTTGTACATATCCTATCATTCATGTATAGAACTCTTCTCTAAGGAGTCCCTCAATGTATTACTAGAATAGAGTTGTCTAAGTGTGTGATTGATTCAACCATCTCCAACATTTTCCAAATGACCCTAGAAGAAGTCTATTTTCAAGGAATACCATCTAATATATTATAATCCTCAATTGAAGACAGCTATTAGAGACTACCTTTATCTTGTCTATAGACACCTAAGGGTCTAGATCACCCCAAAACCTAGGATGTTTCTAGTTCAAAAACTCATGGAACAAAACCATCATGCATGCATCCCCAACATCCATTCTCTAAGTGCATCTCAATGTGTTATGGTATAGATGTTCAACAACCTAGATGTGTTATCTACCTTAAATGGACCTGTATCGATGCGTCGTCACTTGACTGACCATCATGATGGTTACATTGTTCTATCCTAGTAGACTGTATGCATGGAGGAATCCTAAATTTAAAACAAGATGTTCAATGGGATAAAGTGTATATATAAGGAGGTGAGTCCTGAAATAAATATAAAAAACAACCATTCCCATATGATTCATGTACTAATAGTTTTCCCTGCAACCAATAGTTACATGTATCATGTTTAAAGTTAGGAGATGAGAGTCATATTGTATGGATAAGTCAGATGTCGCACCAACTGTGGAGTCCCTATTCAGAAATAAGAACTCAAAACAGTAAACATTTTTCCCCAAACAAAAATCCAAAACTCTAGTAATAAGGTATAGCTAATCGCTCTAATAACACTCTTTCACAACATTACATGCCGACATCTGAACAATAAATAGCCCATGCTCACCTCAAATAGGCTTGGGATAGGCGACTAGTGTAGAGTTCGAATATTTAAAAAATGGGTGGTATTAGCCAAACATACCTATAAACACACACACTCATCAACAATCCCACACAATAACTAAATTTTATAAAATTAATGAAAAATGAAATCATACATCTATGATCTCGTAGAAGAGTATGGAGGTAAAATAATGAAATAGAAAAGAGGCCAAATAAAAACAGAAATACTTTGAATGTCCAACTTTATCAAAGGGAGATGACTAGTTAAATGAAAGATACCAATAAAACACCTCAATTTTTAAATCTCCAGAAACACTACAACCACACCCTGTACTCCTTGGAAAATTTGAGAAGGGTCATCATCTACATTAGACACAATGTGTGCTAAAAAATCCCATGAATTTGACTGTATAAAAATATATAGTGGGAATCCCAAAAATAACTATGCTGAAAGAACAAAGAATTGTATTTTCAATATATGATATTATAACCAATGAATAATTGACACACTTTGATATACCTAAGAAAGACACCACACCACAAGGAGGTCATATCGAACAACCAACTATTGGATTCAACTTGAATAAACACCCATTAAGTGAGAATAAACTCCATGATCTATATAGTTGGAGATACTTGGAAAAAAATATCAAGATCATTGGGTCCCTCCAAATGAAATCTCCCTCATATAAGAATCCCTTTATACACACATATGTGGTCACACTCAAAACTACTAAGGGACATAATGAAACCAATTTAGATCAAAATACTCTATAGGGGGTCATATGAAATTGAATCCACAAACCATTAAATATTCCCATCTATATGGATGATTAATTCTCAACTCAAGGTGGTTATCTTGATTTCACAAACTCCACCTAGGGAACAATCGAGGATATAAGTCCACACTCCATTCTCACAGAGTTACAAAAAAACTCTATTTGAAACTCAACCACTTAATAGGACCATAATCATGTCATACTGATGTAATGTCATAATGTAATCTCTAGGGAAAGTACCAAGGGAATGTAATCAACATATACTACTCTGATAGAAAATGAATATCCTTGAGAACTCTTGAATAGGGTACAATACATATATTACGGGTACACTACGTATCTATAAATACACATGCCATCCCATGTGGAACATCCTAAAACAACATGTATTTTCCAAATAAACTGTTTGTTGAAGAAGTATATGGTGTCTCGAGAAAAAATATTTCTTACCCATGTCACCTGGCAATGCTTGTTCATGGTGGGTATGTTTGTATACAAATCTGTTTACAACAGGCCTTGTATTTTTATAAGTACACGGGGTTCCATCTAGAAGTGTACTTTTTATTATGTCCATGTACTCTCCAAATTATAGAACAAGCCACATGGAATGGGTCACATGTCATGCCACTGGTTTCCTAGACCTTGTGATCCTTAACACTATCAAAACCCAAGAGTCAAATGCATAGGGTCCATATAGCATGTAACCCTAAGAACATGTCGCGTTGCTTGGAAATTTATTGAACCCTAATGTTCTTTTCCACATTGATATGTGAACCAAAAGATCCACTAATATCACATTAAAATTCATATCTGGGGTTTTCTGACACATTCCATCCTTAATCTACATGATGTAGGATTGAATCTGCTAGAAAATCATCATAATTGATCTCTCTGTTGACTCTCGTTAATACCGGGTAGAATGGATACTAAAAATCAGTTACGATCTACCACCGACCATCCACAAATGTTGTCACATCTCAATTACACCACTAATCATGAAACAAAAACATGATATCGATCTGTTACACCTATGAACAATCAAAAAACAATCCACGACCATGTATTCATCAAAACATTGGCCAAAGTAAATTCCTACGATGAACATGTAAAGAATGAGGGAAGAAATTCATAAGCCCTAAAATCAAGGAATAAACCTCATTTTTTTATTTTTCGGCCTTGAATTATTATCATAGAATGGGATAAATGAATCTGGATAATCAAGATTAGAAAATAAATAATTCTTTCAAATTAAATCTACCTACAACGCAAAAATCAATTATATTCTTGGTTATAATCTATATTCTACTAAAATTGGATTATTGGATAAATATCACAAAGAACTACATCATAAGTGGAGTTTAGATAGATCATTAACGAATAATTTATGTGTTTTCAATGTGGATACAATCGACAATCTCCATTAGTTATTAGATCTACGATCTGATTCCGATCTGTCATTATTCGTGATGAAAGGATCTCCAATGGTTGTAAAAAATCTCAAGGGTTTGAGCATCCAACCCTATGAAATATCTAAAACCATAAATTTAAAGGATAAATCATCACTACATTAAAACTAAAATAAATAAATAAATTATTTAATTATATTACACCTATGTAAATTTTTTCACAAATGACCCATGTCAATAATGGTTATGTTGTTCCTATGGAAAAACCTACATTCTAAATCCAATATTTCCCTTAGACTTCGGATTTTCGATTTTGCTCTGGAGTTATTTTACATTTTTATACCAAATTTCCTTTTGTGATATTAAATATATTCAAAAAAATTCAAACATTTATTATCAGCACACCATGCCACTGAATCAAAATCCATCTCAGTTTTTGGACTCAAAATAATCGATTAATATCAAGAAATAATAGATATAACAGTCAAAAAATTAAAACTATATTAAAAACCTTATTTTTTGGAGTTTATTTTCCATAATTAGTACTTTAGATAACCCATTTATTAGGTATCCCTTCCTCATGTATTGAT
This sequence comes from Viscum album, assembly GCA_963277665.1. Taxonomy (NCBI): domain Eukaryota; kingdom Viridiplantae; phylum Streptophyta; class Magnoliopsida; order Santalales; family Viscaceae; genus Viscum; species Viscum album. Next base: position 2,114,590,252 of record OY728126.1, on the reverse strand, counting down.
AATTAATAATATCTATGAGAAGTGTAAGGACTTAGACATAAGCATCACATATTCTAGTTTCCGTAAAAGAGAGTTCACTTTATAAAATAAGAAAATATATTTTATTATTATATATATATAAATTTAGTTTATAAAAATTAAATAAAAATTCAATATATTATAGTGATTACAATTTAACTCGATATCATGTTTTTCACAATATTAGAAATTTAAAAGAAAACATAAATTTTTTATGAAGAAAATTAATTAATATCGATTTAAATTATTAATTATCTGTAAAAATGATTAATCCCTATGAACATTATTTATGATATGTGATGAGAAAATAATCTCAATAATAGTCCTAAGGGAAACAAATCTATTAGTCCAATGAAAAAAACTAAAACCCATGACAAATCTTTCATTCAAAACAATTTTTTATCTGAAATGTTCAATGTGTTTCCAATTATATATACTTATCATACCTTGTGAAATCAAAATATTTATATGAAAGCACATTTGAAATAATAAATAATTCATGTAGGTTCCTTGTTTAATCGTCATCATAAAATCATTACAAAACCATTACAATTAAAATAACCATAAAGTTGAATTCTGACATAATTACCAGGAGAACAAATCATCACCCAATTCATTAGACTTTTATTTTTTCAAACCCATTATATAATATAAAATTTTCTCACCTTTAAAATATTGGTTCTCCTATCGTATATTATATATTTATCATACCTAGGATCTATAATCAGACTCAACCATTCAAAGAAAATTTCCATGGACCATATAATGAAAAACCATTTTATTTTTTTTAAAACCATGTGAAAAAATTGGAAATCAAAATATCTTTTAATCTTAAAGACCAATTTATATTAAAAAACTCCACAAAAGATTAATGTGGGTTATTATATGATGAAATCATGAAATATTGTAGAGTAATACAAATATTATATAATATATAAGATGGTGGAAAAATATTGTTTTCTCGAAATACATTAAAATAAGAAATTATTTTTTCTTTCCATACTTATTTTAATGAATTATATAAAAAAAATCCAGTTTAAAAATCATTGGAAAATTTTAAATGAGAGAAAATGACCATTGAATAAAAAATAAAATTATAGTGTTCATAATAAATAACTTGTTTTCATTGAATAGATCCATTGAAAATAATAAATAAAATATCAATATATTTTGGTTATAAGAAGGGGGACATTATGTACATTATTTATATGTAAAAATAAATTCATAATGACTTTTTTAAAAAGAGATGTAACATGAAAATTAAAAGTGAATTTTATAAAATAATTTCCCATAACATGAGTTCAAATATCTGGTACATAATTTATCTTATTAAATAAAATCTTATGTTAATTTTATAGTTTATTAAGTAACTTTTTCATGTTCATTATTTCTTTATTCATTTAATACTTTCTTATATAAAATACATATTTAATTAAATTCATGTTGGGAATTTTAATGATATTCCACTCATATATCAAAAAATGTATTTGGAAGGTTGATTATGGTTGAAGAGGTCATTATTAAATCATTGCAAAAATAATGAAAATTACATAATTATCATTTAATTAAATTCATTATACTTTTTAATATAACCATTAAATATTGTAATGATAAATTAAGTAAGTTATAATCAGGAAGATGATATGTTATACGTATGCATGTGTATCATTTCCATTTTTCAAATATCATTATGGAGGGAGGTTAATTATTATTTAATCATTATATAATGATAATAATTTCATATATATAATTTTAATTATATATAAATATATATATATATCATTAATTTTATGTGGTGATGAAAAAATAATCACATCTCTTTCTAGAGGTGATAGTCCACGCATATGCTAGAATGATGTTATCATTTTTCTGTGAATGTAAATTAAAGAAGGTAATTGATATGTTATATTATAATAATTTTTAATATGAAAATAATAATTTCCAAAAACATTAATTCCATAATTATAATCCAACCAAGATATTTGGTGTTACAAAAAAATTACATTGGTTCATGAGGTGGTTGTCTGATGTACAGAAGAATGATTGTTTCATTCCCAATTTAATGGAAGTGGGGATGGATATAGGCTATTCTAATAAAATTATAAAATATACATATATCTATTATATGGGTGATGCTATTATTTCATGATTAAGGAATATTTTAAACATGTAGATGGAGGAATAATACAGAAACAACCGATCAATAATGAAACCTCTTCACTGAATAACCTCATTTTGTTAACATAGTTAGACCACTATGGATAGTGGTACGCCTAAATCATTGATTTTAGGATGAGGGGAGGAATTATAAAAAGGGTTATTGTCATGTATTTTCCTAATAAACATGGATTGGATGTGTGAATAAATGATATGAATTTCCTCCAATTTATTAGATAGGGGATGGTCACTCATGGGATTCCAAGAAATATTAAATTAATATAAATTAAAATTCAATTGAAAATGGATTAAAATGATTCAGTAAAACTTTTTGAAGATTAATGGTAAAAAAATGTATTCTAATAACTTTTAGGAAACATTGAAGTCCCATTTTCCCTTATCATTTGGTTTTAACCCTTTATTTATTTATTTCCCACTAATCATGAAAACATGGATTTGTAGAATTTATCTGTTTATTTAGTTACTATAATTCGAAAAATCCCATAAATAGTCAGTTATTTATATGATAATTTTTATCATAATCCCATTTTTTTAATCTAGTATTTTTCTGATTTATATATCATATAATAAATAATCATTTATTATAATGTATCGTTACTTTTTTTATAATTAATCATTACCTTGATTTTAGTAATATCGAGAAAAGAATTAATATATAATGAAATTATTTTAATACAACCATAAAGTGTCTTATTAATATGAATTTTTTTATCTCACTTATTTTAAAAAATAATGTTGTTTTTAATTATTTTAATATCAATTAATTTATTTTTCTAGTAATTGAATAATTACTACAATAATGTTTTTTAAATATGTAAGGAAATTATTTTTTACTAAAAATTAAAAAAAAATTACTATGATGAAAAAAAAAATTATGTTAAAAATTAAAATTTAAAACTAACCATTTCCCATGGTTCTCCCCATGTAAAAAAATGTTATTATTATTAAAAACTAGAGTGTGACATTTTTTACTTCTCTTTGGAAAAATATTATAGAAGTTTTAATCTCATCCAAATGGGAAAAAAGTATATATAACTGAAACATTGATGAGTATGGAAAAACTGAACCCATCCAATAAAATTTATGAATGTGTTATGGTTATTATATAGTACATATAATTTTACTAATAACATTAATTACTCAATTTACAAATTACCATGGTGAAAAATTTTATTAAGGATACTATCCATATTGATCAAAAATAAAATTGAAATATTTAACAAATTTTGACTCATACATTCCATATATGGATTCAATTCTTATAATTTTAGGTAACTATAGTAGAAGAATATAGTCTAAATGTATACTGTGTAAACACAATCACCAATATTTTTGTTACAAATATGCAATTTCAAAAATAAAAAAATTTTATAACAAATTAATGTCTAAAATTAATTTCAAAAAAAATAATTAGTTTTTTAATTTATAATTTAATATAGTAATTTTAACATTAAATACGAATATAAATTTTCTTTTTAAATACTTTAACAAAAATATCTTAAAATAAAAATCTATAATATCACTATTCATTAATCATTTCAACTTTTTTTAAACAAATATCCTAAGATAATTTATAAATCATGAATATAGAAATGATTTTTGTTTTATAAAATTAAAACTATATAAATTTTGAAATAAATATTTTATATAAAACCATATATTCTATAAAATACAATTTTTTGGACATATTTTTTTCTTTTTGATATAAAATTTCATAAAATTATTATAATCAATATTAATATATAATGTCTTAATAACTAATATTTATAAGCCATGAAAATTAATTTTTTTGAAATTAAATTGGTCTTTACATTCATCCACCCTTTTGAAAATCTTATGCATACATTTTTATTAACATATTAAACAAGTGGGGATACGGTTTCCTAAGAGAATTTTTAGATACCAAATTTGCCTCATAAAAATTATGGTTTCTCCAGGAAACGTTATCCTGATGATTGAATTATGCAAAACTACTTTATCTCTATAGTCATGAATCTAAACTGGTTGTTCATCATAAGAATTTTCCTCTTCCAATTGAACTCCCTCATGAATAAACTAATGATAAGAATAGACAACATACATTCGTTACATCGAAACATGAAAATAAAGTGTACCTTGAATTAAATCATTTAAAAAAACTATGTATTAAACTAATAAAACATTCCTTGAGAATTCATATTATCAATGGTACTTTGTATTTAATTTCAATATTTTACAAAAAAATAACAATTTTTTATGGTGTTATTTAATGAAATATGTGATCACATAAATTGGAAGAATGTTGTTTTCTAGTTATCAATATAACATTTCTTTCTACTTTGATCTATTCTCATATATTACTAAATTTTCATCACCTTATAAACCATTTTCATTCCCAAATTACATCCATATATTTCACTTTCTTTTAATTCATCTTGAAATGCACGATTCTGACATCGCTTTTGTATAAATCCTCAAATGGTTCCATCTATATACAAGAATAAAAACTATTAATAAAAGAGTTAATAACAAATGAATGATTTTTATCCAAAAATTCTTAATAATCCATATATTATGAAAAAATAATTTATTATGAAGAATTATGTTTTTTGGACACTCAATCAAATTGAGGATGAAAAGATATGTATATATTTAATTTATCTCACAAATAATTATAAATTATAGTATAAAAATTTGATGTATACACAAGATCATAGTCATATAAAATGGTGGGGTCTCACTCCACGTAACCAAAATATCGCATTGAGATACAATTGAAATTTTTTGTTAAAATACATATAATATCTAATGGGATGTAAATGTGTTGATTTAGTTAATTAATATATAATAAAACCAATATTATTATTTACAATTAATTTTCATCATAAAAACTTTACAAAATCAATGGATACATATTAATATTTCAAATTCAGTACCTGAAAAGGTTGAAGAAACACCTTTAGTTGTTGTATTCCTAGTTTTGATTGCTGAAAAGAGTAACATTTTATGGTAAATTCAGCAATATATGTTCTCACTCTATGCCATTGGTAATACTTATAATGGTATTTATACATCGTAATACTATTAAGATGAAGGGAAAATGGGGAACTATTAGCTTATCTCAAAAATTATTTACTCAATTAAGAATCAAAAAGAATAAATAATTTCATTCAAAATATCAAAACAACATATTTTTCATTATTAATTTATGAAAACATACCCATCTTATCCAATTATAACTTTTCATTCAACTCATTGGTTTCCTTCTAAGAATTTTTAATTGAATATTAAAATTTCTACTATTCTAAAATTTGATTTAAAATTGGTTTTACTATATCCACAAATTCATGTAAAAAAATTAATTATATATTTAATGTAATATTGTTAATGTATTCTATAATTATGGACTAAAAGTGTTATAAACATTCTATTATTTTCCATGATGATAAACAATAAAGAAACCAAATTAGTAAATCATTTCAAGCCATATTGTATTTTTTATATTCTACTCTTTGTAATTAAATCGATACATTAATTTTTAATGATGAGTATATATTTCTCACATGGATCTATAAAAATAATGCCTCCAAAATTATCAATAAAAAACACAACTACTTATTCCAGATCAAGTGTAGTATAAATTAACTCATGAGGTTATATTTTATATGATTCATAAACAATTACATAATAATTATACATCATAACACAACCATTTCCATTAAATGAAAAAAATGTATATAAAATATTCACCATATATATAGAGGGGAAGGAAAAAATGGGGTATTTTCTAGTCTTCCTTTTCTTGCAAGAAAATAATCCTCACATTTTTTTCAACAAAAATTTATCTCCATTGGGAGTTAACTGGGTATGTGGGCAAGGTAACGATTAATGTTTTCATGAATCTTCTTGTAGTATCCAAGTCATCCATGAAAACTATAAATCTATGTGAACTTGGAAGGTATTTCCCAGTCTTAAACAAAATTAATTTTACAAGAGTATAATCTACCTCTTCTTTATAAACAATATTTTCACTAAATTAAATTTTCCATAACCAAAATTCACACTTACTAAAATTTCCATACAGTTTAATTTCATTTAATGTTTATATATAAATCCATATATTTCATTCACGATCCCCGTCACTTTACAAATTAAAAAATATGTCTTCAATAAACACAATAATTTTCATATAATAGAATTCAGGTATGCCTATATATAAAATCCATTTATACATTAGGAACATTAGATAACCCAAATCGAATTACTAAAAACTAAAAGACCCCATATCTAGTATAAAATCCATTTTTTTGTGTATCTACCTCTTTTGAATTGAACTGATGGACCCCAATCTGTGATTAATATTTGGATAATACTATAATCCCTACAATTGATCAAATATATCAATGATATGATGCATATGATATTTTTTATTAACAATTATTTTATTAAAATCTATATAATCAATTCAATGAATCATGGAACCATATTAATTTCTAACAAACAATATTGGATCTCCCCATGGTTATGTACATGGAAAAATGAATCTATTATCTTGTAACTCATGAAATTTCATTTTGAGTTCCAAAAGTTCAACATGAGCTATTTGATAAGAGGGTTTTGAAATAGTGATAGTATCATGTACTAATTATTTTCTAAATTCAACCCTCATATTACGAGTTGCACCTTGTTAATCATCAATAAGAACATCCATATAATCATTTAGTAAAAGGATATAAGTAATACAAAAAGGTCATTATTTATAATAATATTTTCTATGTAGCAAGAACTATAATTTATAATAAATCATTCTTATTCTTGGTATGTAATTGATGGTATTAAATGAAAGAACAAAAATTTATTTTATTGTCAATATATATATCCATGATTAAATGAAATCCAATACATATCAAAATAATATCAATCACTTCCGTGGGAATGTATACAAAATTTTCAAGAAATATAATTACCCTAATAAAAATTGGGTTATTTCTATAATTTTTGGTCTGTTTAAAATTAAAATCTAGTGTTTTGTAAAAAACTTCAATCATAATTTCAGGATGCAATATTCCTAGTATTCATGAGAATTTCCCTGAAATAAATGAATGTTATGATTGAGAGTCAAAAAGGGTATTGGTATAATTTGAATAAACAAGTAACATTCATATAAAAACATAATTAGATGTCCCTACAACTACCATTATATTAGAAAATGATTTTACCACACCCTTGTGATGTTGGTATTGATGATTTTCATCATCAGTAACTAACATTTCACCGATGATATCATAATGAAACACCTGATTAAAAATAAATTATCTTATAAATGAATTTATGTTGGTTAAACCCTTCATTGATTGTACAAGACTTTTTTTATTTATTCTACCTAGCCCTAAAACCAAACAAACGACATAGATAACCCATTAAAAATATTTCTAACCACTCCCCATGATCCAGTTTACTAAATACATAAAATGATAAGATCTTGATATTAATTCTTCTAGGATTCTTTAATGAATTACATCCCACATCCTTCACTCAAGAACTATTTTATTCTCGTTGACATTGAATACATTATCAATGGGGAACTCTATTTCATCCTTCTATGTCGAGAGAACATGTTTCTCATAAATTTCTAATTCATGGAAATCCAAATTTCATCAATATCTAGGGTTAACCCAAGAGTAAAACTAATTAATCTTACTATCATGTTACCAGTTAAGTCATTCTAGGGTAATAAAATATCATTTTCATACAATATAAATTTATATATTCCTTTACTTAATCCACACTATAAGGACATGACCATAAAAATCACATATTCTATTTTCATTAAAAAGGATTTCACACTCCTACATTCCCAATTAAGTTTAATGTTAGATCATTAGAGGGTTCTTTTGTAACTATTACACACAAAACACAGATATTTAATACAGTAAAATTATACTTATTATTAATTATTCATCAATATTATACATTTTTAATAGAACATTATTTCATTATATGAATAATATACATGAAATTCAACATTTATTCTTGTTTTATATTACCCATTATTATTCACTATGAGAAACATTATAAAACCTAGGATGAACATTAAAATCCCAATAGAGAACATACGGAAAATAATTATCATAGTATAGTGAAATACATTAAAACCCATTAAATTAAATTTACTAGAAATTACCTTTTATCCAAAATGGAATAATTTTAACATTTAAATATATTTATATTACATTTTCAAAGGAAATTACTACCAAGAAAACTAATTAATAAGAATAGATGATTCATGTTGATTCTTTAGTTCATAATCATTTTAAAACCCTTCAAAAATCCATACAATTTAAATAATCATATTGATGTCCTAAAATATAATTATTTATAAGACCGGATCATTCCTCAATTCATAGTATTTCTATCATGTAACACCAATAATATAAGTTATAATTGTCTCAAAAGTCATTATATGGTTACACCCAACGTATTAGCTATATTAGGATTATCAATGAGTTATAATGGGTCCTGACCATTCCTAAACAATGTACAAGGAACATTTCATGAATAAATACCATAAAAAATTCTTTAAAATCCACTATAAACACATTTTGTAAATTTGAATGCCCTTTCTTCTTGAAAACTCATTTTCAATACCAAAATAATTTTGAAAAGGGAAAGAAGTTTCTCCTTTTTATAAAATATGGAATCTAATAAAGGAATCCAAGCATCAAATAAAGGATAAAGTGGTGGAAAAATAAATTACCAACCAATATGTTAAAATTGAACATTATTATTTAATTTTGGTATATAAATTCAAAAAATTACTAGAAATATTCGCCTTTTAAAATCAATGTATAATTTCACAAAACACTAATATTCAATTATCTTCTAAAATGTAAAATCTGTGCAGATAATAAAGAAACCATTTTCCATTAAAATATCCATAATATATATATATAAATTAAAATCATTGATAAATCATGATTGCAGTCCATTCTATTTATGTCTATTATGTAAAAAAATATTTTTAACCTTTAAAAAATGTGTTGATATAGGAACATTAAAAGAGTATTTTTAAAATAAAATAAATAACCTTGAGTTAAACTCATCAAATATATTCTATTTCATCCTTAATAAAAAAATTATTTTAATTATATACTTATTTAAGATAATTTTAATTTGAATTATTCGTTTATTTAATTTAATTACATTTGTATACAATTATATAATTAATTAAATTTCCATTGGAGATTTTCGAGATATTCGGCTCATATGTCAAAAATAATGTTGGTAGGACGACTATGGTCAATGAGGTAATGTTACTAATCACAAAAATAATAATAATGATTTAATTGTCGTTTTTATAATTAAATTGGAATTTGTTATCCAATAATTAAATCTTGTTATGAAAAATGAACTATGATATATTCTTGGTGATAGTTGGTCATACATACCCTTGAGTAGTGATTCTAGTTTCAATAACCATTATATTAATTAGTTGTGTATTATTTAATATTTCAAAAGTGATAATAATATCATATTAATCCTTTGAATATACTTATATGTGTCATTAATATGTTGTTTTGTGGAAAAAATATCACATCCCTTAGTGGAGGTGGTATCCCACATATACGCATGAACAAAATTATCATCATTTAGTCAATGAAAATGTAAGAATGTGAATGAAATATTATCTTTTAATAATCATAAATATGTAATGATGATCATATATAATAATTAACTCATTTATTATACTTCATATAAGAGATATGGTTATAGAAAACTAATTACGTCGATTTGCAAGGAGGTAGTCCACCGAACACATGATCGATGGTTTTATTTTCCATTTGATGGAAGGGTAGATATATATAGGATATGATACTAAAATAATATCATATAACTATATGGATTTTATTATTGTTATTATTTTATCATGGGTATAGATGATAGAAGGATAGTAAAGAATAAATAAATCAGAAACACTCTCTTAAAAGTGATTACTCTTATTTGAATAACCTCATTTTATTAATAACATATAACAACAATTTTTGGTTATATTATAGATAAATCATCTTGAATGTGGTTATGGTATATAGGAAGGTAATTTGGATGTTCTTGGAAGAAGAAATGGGTTTTTAGATATGAAGTAATGGAATGAACTTGTTCAATTTTTCAAGAGAGGGTAGGGGTTATCTCTTGAACTCATCAAAATACTATAATAATATAAATTAATTTTCCACTAAAAATTGATCCAAACATATTTTTTATAATTTTCTGATAATGGGTCTATTTAATATCATTTTTAATTTTAGTTAATTTCATTTGTCAAATTTTTACCATTTTCTGTTGGTTTTAACCTCACATTAAGCCCTTTCACACTATCACTGTCAACATGGAGTTTTACACTCTGAGGATTAATATACTAACTATAAATGGAATAATGGCTCCAAAATTTAATATATTTGATATTATCGACAATATAGTAATCAATATTAGTTATCAAATTTATTTGAGAAATTTTATATCATTAAATAAAATATGTTTATTATAAAAAATAATCAATTTCAATGTTAAGAACTATTGATTATCATAATTTCAATAACAAATAATAGAATTAAAATAAAAAAAATATTTTATGAAACACCTATAACATGTATAGTTTTTAGATAAAATTCATTAATGAAACGAATAATATTATTTGTAATATTTATAATATCATTTTTTTCATTTCATTCATTGATGAATTTTTATATAATCGTTTTGAAAATATTTAATTTAAATATTTAAATAATAAAAATAGAAATTAATTTATAAGGATGAAGATAAGTATTTTTTTTAATAAATATAACTATTTATAACTAAATATATCCCAATTTTATCAATAATTTAGTAAACATTATAATAATGGAAAAAAGAGTGTGACATTTTTACATTTCATTAAATAAAAAGTTATAAAATTCATATACTCATCCAAATAGCCATGAAAGGTCATATACCCGATTATTGATTTATTATGGAAGCAAGTAACTATTTAAATAAATTTATGGAATGATTTATGGTCTTTTTACAGTCTTTATCGTTATATTGTTTGCATTAATCACTCGATTTACCCTATACCTTGGTAGAAAAATCACTAGTATTACTATTCATATTGAAAAAAATAAAAGGGATATATTTAACAATTTTAGACCAAATAATTCAAAAATATGGAATACATTTTTAAAATAACAAAATACTTAAGTGGTCGGTTTTAATTTATAATTTTTATATAAAAATGACACTAAAAATGATTTTTTTAAAAGTATCATTTTATATATAATTTTTTTATAAACAATCGTGTATAAAATTCATTTAAAATATAATTATATTATTTTAAATTAATATCATGTATTTTAATTTATATAATAAATAAAAAAGTATATTTATTTACTAATTCATTAAAATAAAATATAGTATTTAAATGAAATTTTTTTCACTATACATAATCCTTTTTTGAAAATTCCCAATAAATCATCTTATGAAAAAAAATCATGAATAATTTAGAAATGGGAAAAAAAATTAATATATAATTCTATAATTTGGAGGTCATTATTTTAAATAAAATCATTTAATTCTTGAAAAATATTTTTCTTAGATGTAAAGGTTTTTTCTTTTGACTAAAAATTAATTAATATTCTTAAAATGAATATAACACTAAAATATATAACTGATGAATATTTAATATTCATTAGAATGATTAATTTCCTCAATCCTAGGGCTATTTCAATAATTCTATAAATAATTTTTGTGTGGCTCAATTATTTAGAAATGTTCTCAAGTTTTGTAAAATTACAGGCATGTGCAGATTATTCTCAACAACACTAAAACCTCAGATATTAGGTATTTGTTATTTTTTATATGATGTTCTATGTAACATATAAAAATGATAAAAAATTAGTTTAGGTTTTTCTCTCTTGTTGTCAATGATAGTCTTTCATGAAATTGTTGTCAGAATCCAATCTGAGATTGCAACTCCTCAAAATTTCAATATATATAATTCATTTATATAAATTTAATGTGTTCGATAGCATTGACTGCATGAAAAACTAAAATAAAACCAAATAAAACATATTTGATATTTATTATCATGAAAAATATAATAATATGAAAACCTATATAAAATGAAATGATGTTAACTTGTCTAAATTTATTCACAATTGACGATATATAATTAATATTATAAAATATTTCAATTGATTCCAAATTTAAAAATAACATTATAAAAAATTAATAAATGAAAAATAACTAAATAAATTTTTTTATTTTTATAATATAAAATATTTCAATATTTAAATTATTTAAATTATTTATATTATAAATCATTAAGAAATTATATGAAGAACACATATTGTTAATGAAGGCCAATTATTTATAAAATCATTTTTATTTATATTTTTCAAATTAAAATAGAAGGTAAATTTATAAAATCATAATTTCACTAAATTAGTATCATTCTTAAATTACACATATTAATATTATGAAAATTTTAGGTTTTTACAGTTTATAGAAATAATTTCATTTTTAAGAGAATAGTGAAAATATTGTTTTTAAAAAAGTCAAGGTGTTTCAGAATATATAAGTAATTAAATAATGCATAAAAACTTTTAAAACATTTTTCATGACAAAATATATATTTTTGGAATGAAAATTAAAATTTCAAAAAACAATTATGTATTTTGAAAAACCGTATTTAACAATTTATGTGTTATTTTCTAATATAATCATCTTTCAATCATTTATTTAAATTAAAAAATATTTTTGTTAAATTATTATGATTTGAAATAAAAATATAATTAATTTTATTTTGAATAATTCAATTTATATACTGAAAATTTGTGACATCGATAATTTTATCTGATTCATTTATTTTATGAATAAAAACACACATTCTGTGAAAACTATTTTTAAACAATATCTATGTTTCTTTTTAAATTAATGTCAAAAATTGTTTGAAATATGATTTGAAAAAAAGAATTAAATTTTAAAATATAAGTATCAAAATAGGATAAAGGGTGAATTTTAATTTTTGTCATTAAAGTAAATTTCCAAGGTTAAAATATTATTTACCTCATTAAATATAAGAATTTTGAAAAAATTGACTAGGAAATAAGAAATAACCCAAACATGTATTAAACAAGTCCCATAATGATGGTTGAGGAATATTACTAACAAAATTCAAAAACCCTTATTCTCTTTCAATTTTTGATCCTTTTAACCTATAATAGTATTTATATCTCGGAAAATTTAATGGTTTTATAAACAATATCCCTCCCCTTCACTTATAATATGAGATTATTCCCCTACTACGTGTTAATATTTATTTATAAAACTTCTTCATCAGAATATTTCATTATTAACTCATGAGATATTATCATTATTCCTTAAACATATAGTGACCATTATATAACATAAGGCCTATATTTCTAAATATTTTACTATGATATAAATGAAGCTCTCGATGAAATAATAAACTCCTTCATAATAATTTCATCTTAATATTCCTCATACAAATATTTTTTAACAACATTATTTTATAAAAATATGTATCATTAATACACATTGATGTTATTATATAAACATAACCACCCTTAATTTTTGTATTTCCATCCACTAAGAGAAACAATGGAATGTTGACATTTCAAACAAGCATATTACCACCACAAAAAATTGACACCTTTAGTTTTGTATAACCACCTATAATGGATGGTTATAATGATGGAATTAATGAATAAATGTTTTATAGAAAATATATTTATGTATATTAATATAATAATTAATATTTATATTCAAACCATTAATTTTTCAAAAAAATAAAAATTTCATCATGTGTACATGCAAACTACCACCTCCACGAATGAAGTGTATTACCATTCTTAAAAATTTAATGTTGAGGGTAAAAAGATTAATTGTTGATATGATATAATATCTGTAACATTATTATTTTTTTGAAAATATAAACCAAACCCTTCCTACATACCCCTTCATTTTATGAGAAATGAAAATGTTAGATGTGCATTGTGCTGACTACTTCCTCTATGAAGTAACATATCTCTTATTTTATCTGGTTTTTTATACTTCGACAAAATAAATTAAAATATGACTCAAAATATGAAAAGTATTTAAATAACATTACTCTTATTTAATAATGAAATTATTTCAAAATTAACAACCTTCATAATCATATTCATCCATTATTTAATGTTGTTTCATGTTTTTGTTGGTCAATCCACCTACTTGAGCAATGATATAAAAAAATGCATGAATTTGGGAAATAAATTAGTTATTATAGAAAATATATATATTTAAATAGATATTTTATTTTCATCCTAGAATTTTATCATTAATATCAAAAAAAATTAATTAATATATCATCATTGACTATTTAATGATCACAAAAAGAATATTTCCCCCAATATTGATTACAGGAACCATGAAAACAAATTAATAAAATGAACTTAATATTTTATAAAATTTAACAATACAAAAACTATACTACCCTATTGACATTTTAGTGTCTAAGGATTTGAAAATAAAGAAGATAAAAATTGTTGTAATGCAACTAGTTTAAAATGATCAAGACAACAAACATTTGATAATTAATAAAGTTTAAAACAAACTAAAATATATATTTAAAAATTATTATAATGGAATATTATGAAAGATTATATTTATTAATATATTTTTATAGTATGGACTTACGATGTTTAATTTTTTATAATGTAGATTCAAGATCATTATAGAAATTACAAAATTAAATTGAGGAATTCATGGCCTTAAATCTTACTTATTAATATATTTACTATTTTGTGCGTCCTTATTAATTTTAAATGGTTTAAATCAAATTTATATCCCATAAAATTCAATAAAATTATTTTTTTGAACAACAAGATATTAAAATCCAAAATTATTTTCTTTCTTCATTCAAATTTCATTTTATGTATTCACCATACAGTATGGGTTTCTTGACTCAAATTCTCATCCTTTGAGACATATTTCTTATTAAAATAAATTTTTTTGGAATGGTTTTTTTCAAATCCATTGTATTATTTTGTAGAATTATATTGACATAATTATTTATATTATGATTTCAGGTTCATACTCTCTAGCGATCATTGGGTTTTTATTTAAATTTCACTCAAACTGTAAGGTTTCATTTTTATATTACTATTAAAAATTGAGATATCTCAAATGTGATAAATGTAATAAAGAATATTTAAAATATTAATATACAATATAAAAAACAGTTTCTTCCAATCTAGTGATCCATGGTGAGGTATGTTTCTTATTTATATATATTAATAGTATTTTCCATAATTTTTTCATGTGAAATGGTTTTAAATAATGGTGTTTAAAAATATTATAATGTGTATCCATACTATCATTATTAAATGTTTTATAATAAAATCCCCATTTTATATATATAGAAATAATATATTTTTTGGGCTGCATTATTGGTGATTGAATTTTTTTGACATATCATAATCATTTTTATTCCAGCGATTCTTGAAAATTACTTTAAAAAAATTATCGATATTTCGTATGTGCATTATATAAAAATAATAAATATAATTCTCTCTAAAATTAAATTCCAAAAAATTCAAAAAAATTTGAAACACCCATCCCATGTTTTAAAAAATTATATAATTTATTTATTATCATATGTGTTTTATTTATAATTATTTTCATGGGAACATGGCCATTTATATCGAAATTTTCAAATTTGTAATATTATATTCACCTATTTTTTTATTATAGATTTATTGAATATTTACCTATGTTTTTAAATATGATAAATATTAGATATGTATAATAGAAAGGATATACAGATTAATTTTTCATTCCTAATCATCATCAGCATATAAAAAAATTATAATTCTTATTCCATCTCTCTATGAATAAAATTATTTCAAACTGTTTATTGAAGGGGTTTCACTGTGATATCAATTCAACAATTTATTTTGGAATTTATTTAAATGAAAATAAATGATTTATTTATTTGGTGTAAAAATTATATTTTCTATTATCATTATTGAATGGTATGTACATTTAATAACAATGTATATGTTTTTATTTCTATTTATTACCCACATGTATATAATTTTACAATTTATTATAGAATTATAAATACTTTCCATTATCCATTACACATGAAATGGATATAAAAACCATTATATTTCAATGGTCTACCATTTATATATTAGTTAACTACTTTCTATGGAACACATAAGAATAGATGGGTAATTTGTTTCAATGTACGTCACCCTCTAATGTATTTGTATATGTTTATGTCTTTAATGATTAAAGGGGAACATATGGGGATTTATATCAAACCCAATGAGTACACAATATGATTTATCCCACTAAACATGGTATAAATATGGGATTATTTTATGCTAATGTTTTCATTGGAGTAATTTTATGACAATAAACGAGTACACTGGAGAATTTTTTTCAAGCCTAGGTGTATATCAGAGGATTATCCAAAGTAAAAGAAGTTACACTATTTATTAACCCATGCATACTACATGATGGATATCATAGTTTTTAGCCTTGTTATATGGTATTTATACTTATTTTTATTACACATCCATATTTCATAAACTTTTTCTAATGTTTTTTCTACTTCACTCATGATTAATGTTTAATGATTCCTCACACCTATTCCAAGCTACATGTTTGTTCAATTTTAATTTCATGTACTTATATCATGAATTATGGAAATTAATTATTATTTCATGTTCTTTTTAATATGGAATTTATTTGCTAAAATTGTTTTCTCATATTAATTTTGTCTTACTCCTGAAGAAATGTTGATAACATACCCCTCAATAAATATTTGAGCTCACCCATTCATAATACGATTCTTTACCTATTCCATGAATATGTGTATAACTTATGGAATGTATAAAAGAGAGCCCAAACAAGTTAATGTATAGAGAAATGATAGTTGATTAATAATTTTATATATATAATTTAAATAAAATTAATCATTTGTAGCCCAAAATTTTTCCACTATTTGTAAGATGTATTATCAAAATCATGGAATTAATGTATTATTAATGTTTTGTTTAAAATTAATTTCTTCAAATTATATCAAACGAGGGTTTAGTTATTTTGGATATTTTTTTTATTTTGGACATTAGTCTCATGAAAAATAGTGAAACGTATAGGGATAAGTCCAGATGATTTGTATAATGATTGGATTATATCCCAATTATTTGGTAAATTATGGATTCTATGGTTCTCATATTCATTGTGTACATATCATGATATTATAAATTAATAAACCCTCTCGAGAAGATATAACTACGAGTAATAACCTTTAAAAGATTGTGTTTAGTATTAACTCAATTTCCACCTGGTTATTGGAAATGTTTTATAACATCATACATAGTTTGAAACTCCTAAGAGATATTCATTAGTTAATTTACATTCACATTATGAAAAATTATGGCTGAATTAAATTCCTAACTACTTTAGTTAGGGAAATATGTTGGAGGATGAACATGGATAACTTCTATTGATAACTTTATATTCATAAGTTAGGGTATATATCTCATTTATATATTTTTTCATCAAGAATTATTGTTCTCAATCAATTCATTTAATAATTTATATTTCACAACATTACCTTATTTAATAGAAATATTGGAACTCAAAGGAACCAAGTCAATAAAGGGTATAAATGACATTGTTTATATTTGACAATAATGATATATAATAGGATGAAACATTAAATTTAATCCAATCATTAAAATGTAATGCAAGTTAATGAACTATAAGACAAACCCTGTGGAGAACCAAACACACCAAGGAGTATTTTTTTATCAATTTCATTATATTATAATTACCACGAACATTCAATAGGTCTCCCAATTTTCTAATTCTTGAGTAAATGATAAAAATTATTTAATGTTTATATTACATTCTAAAAGTATTAGAGAGTAATTTTTTATAGTTGTATATATTTTTGAGGTAAATATGATTAACAATGTAATCTAATCAAGAACATGAATCCAAAGGGTGAAATTCATTCTATGAAATTGTAAATGTTTAAGGATGAATTATTCAAGAAATAACATACCCAAATTATTCTTCCCAAAATGGATATAAAATTCCTTATTATAAAGAAAATGAAAAAATAATCTAATGGTACCTATGAATAAAACATCCCAAGACATTAAATGTATAACTAGAGTTTTGTCACTCTCTTTGAATGTAAGTTCGATCATATCATTAGTAGATCAAATTCGAGACTCTAAAAATAATAATGTATATATTATTTTGGAGTCCTTGAATATATTTTTTAAATGCAAGTTAATGTGATATTAGAAACAACAGAATCTCATTATTCTCTTGGCCTAGGGGACAATAAGAAAAAAATTGATATCCATGTATGTTCAAGTTATTAAAATATTGATGCAATTAGAATTTATCTATTGGAATACAAAACATGATGATAGATATATTAGTGGTAATGCCTCAAGGGAGTAAGTAATTCCTTTAGGTGTTGAAGACAAGATAATGATTACATGAATTCTAAGGAGTTATAAAGCAACCACCTAATGGAATTGATGAATCTAATACACAAATTAATAAGGAGACCATAATTTAATGAATCAATTGAAAGGTGATTGAGAATTATGGCTACAATTACACTCACCCAAGAGAAAATGGAAATAATAAATGTATATATAAACCTAACCCATGATTATATTGAAAGGAATAAACAATCACCTTGACTAATGTATATTTTGTTAATGATGTGGATCAAGATAACTAATTAATACTTATCCATAAATATTGATTATTAGATGAATTTTTGGGATATAAACTAATAAATATACTATATTCATAAAGCTTATAAATTCATCAAATAAAAACTGAATGATTTAATTTTATCAAGGAAAATCATATTGTATAATTATTTTCCATTTTGGGGTTAATGAATCAAGCTTTAGGAAAGTCTTATTAAATATCCTTTGAATGAATATGACATGATTTTTGAAATGTGTTGGATCTTTGCACATAGAATCTATAGTATTAATCAACATAATGAAATCATATTTCATATTTCAATCAAACCTACACTCATACATAAGTGAATCTATGACATTAACCACTTTAAAAAATTTTATTTTATGGTTTATAATGCATAGTCATGAGCTCTGTTTATATAAAATGATAGGTGTAAACAATACTGAGAAGGGTAAGCCCAATATAAGGGAAATTTTTTATTTCCTATATTTTTAATGATCATATATCTAGAGAAATTATATTTTATATTGAGACTATGTTTTAAATACATGAAGAATTTATCATTAGTATGATAAAATTAAAATTTAGAGGATAAAATTTATTTAATGGGGCAATTTTACCACCATATATTTTATTATATATCATAAATTTAAATAAACCTATCATGCTTGAATTCATAATCCAAATGAAACACAAAATCTAAAAGAATATTCAATATATTAGATTAATATTTTTTTGGAAATTATAAGAACAACACGACCACTTAAAAATAAAAATATACAAAAAACTATAATTTCATATGTTTAGAGGATATATAATTATTAAGATTTAATATATAAATGGACTGGAAATAATAAAATAACTATTTATATTATTAATAAATTAAAAATGGACATTTTTAATGAAACTAATAAATATTTATAATTATTAATTATTAATAATATCTAAATCAGAAACTAGATAGAATATTATTAATAATGCCTAATTATTATTAAGATAACTTTTCAATAAAAGTAGATTTTACCCTATATTTTGAATTTTAATTTTAATTATAATTTTAAATAATTTCAATGTTTAAAATTTAATTTTATTTGTTATTGATATGTTAAAAAAATTTGATGGTGAAATTATGATATTTTTTCCAAAATAATTCATTTTAGGAGAAGAGTGAAAACTATAGATTTTACTAGATTCACATCGTTCAGGAATATGTTAGGAGGTAAATATCAATTAAAAACATATATAGCATTATTCATGATCAAATAAATATTTTAGGATGAAAAAATTAAATAATAAAATACTATTATGTGTCTATAAAACCAATATTTAACACTTAAAGTAGTATTTTTCTTAGAATATATTTTTGTTTTTTCTTTTAAGTGAAATTAATTTTTGTGAAATTAATTTTTAATATGAATTTAAACACAACATAAATAATACATTTTTAAATAGATCAAATTATATCCCAAAAAGGTAAACATTGATTCTTTTGTCCTATTCCAAAATTGTTAGCTAAAAAGGACATATTTTCCAAAAAACTGTTTTTGTGTGTAATGTGCATTTACATTTAAATTATTCTATAAGACAATTAGATACATAATTTGAAAATAATTTATATTAAATTTTATAAGATAATATTTAAATACTTTAAATAGATAAATATCAATTATTTTCATTAAAACTAATTACCAACATAAATGTTTATTTTCTCTAATAAAAGAAAAAATTGTTAATAATGATTTGTTATGAAAAAAGATTTTTTTTCAAAATGGATTTTTTTTGTAGGGGTAAACCCAAACTAACCTAATCGTCCACTTTTTTTCCATTATGAGTTTTTTTACATAAATAGTAACTTTACACAATCGGAAATGTAAACGGTGCTTCCAAAATTTCCATATACATCGCTTATAAAATAGAAACATTCTATTCCATCATGTTAAACAATTACTTATAATTTTAATCCAAACAATAGTCAATTTAATACAACCTAGAACCCTACCTCACTTACATTATCCTCTATTCACCATTATTTATCTAAATTATTCTATTTATAATGATATTTATTATATAAAATTCAATCTCTCAACGACTGTTTTACCTTCTATATATAAAAATCATATTAAACTAATTTATAAAAAAACATTAATATCTACATTAATGTACTAAAATGATTACAATATTTATACTAATTATTTTTATCATTTTATGTTAATTACCCTAATTTATTCATTTCCATAATCTATGAATAATAAATGAACATTAATAGTGAATATGTGAAGACTATTTCCACCACCAATGAATGTCCCCTGTTTTTTTATATCCACCAGTACGTTGTTATTATAATGATTTAATATATGAATTAATGTATTGTAGACAATATTTTTATAATTCTAAAATGAAAAATGTAAGATCTTATACTTCATAGAGGTATTTTCTTGTTTAAATTTTTTATGAATCCTTTATAATTTGTTAATTAAATGTTTATCATGTGGTTGGGGAAGCTCGAGTGTGTTTCAATCGTTAGAGATATGAATGAATGGGAAATATGGACTTCATGTTCATGCCATAGGGTTGGCCCATAGATAGTATAAATTGTGCATAGGGGAAGGCCAAACCATGTATCCTTGGATAGAAGCATTTCATATAGTTGATGAACAGTTTTTTAAACTGTGCATGATTGCTGGTTAACCATATGACATAAAAACATCTTAGGTTAAGGATTTCACATTTTTATAAATGGTTTCTCCAAATCATGAATCCAAATTTTGTGGTCCATTAAAAAGTAGAATATCACAAAATTTCCTCATGGAATTTTAAGTATTCCACCAGGTTTCCTTCTCCATTTCTTCTTCTTCACCCCAAGGGACAAACCAAATCTTCAAAATCGTCTCAAGGTCGATCTCCTTCAATTATATGATATTTGGATTTTTTTTCTATAGTCAATCCTCTAGGTAAATATAATGTCTTTCTTTATTCACTTTTCTAGATTAGGTCTTGTGGTTTTGTTCTTCTTGTTCAGAATCCAAAAAAACCAAATTTTTCTAACAGATAATCTGTTGTCTATTCAAAGGGTGCTTGAATTCAGATCAAAGGCTAAGGTTGATCATGTTTTCATCTTCAGATTCATGG
This sequence comes from Viscum album, assembly GCA_963277665.1. Lineage (NCBI taxonomy): Eukaryota > Viridiplantae > Streptophyta > Magnoliopsida > Santalales > Viscaceae > Viscum > Viscum album. The sequence goes on along the minus strand of OY728126.1, from coordinate 2,114,568,157 downwards.
TAGGTGGTCTAGAAGTTATATCTCATAGTTTTGTTATATAATTTTTCATGGGATGTTTTGACATTGTTTCCCACATATTATGAATATTTTCCCATTATTAATTTCTTTCATAATGTATGGGTAAATGATTATTTAACCCCATCTTAATCCCCATGGGATCCATTGAGATTGATTAGACTAATTTAGTGCCTCCCTTCGGGTTCACCAACTTTCTCGAACATGAAATAATGTAATGTTAAGCATAGAATTTCTTTGTGATCAAATATATTTGATGATAAATATATTGAAATTATACACTAAATTATATATAGGAATTAATGGTAGTTTTGTTTAGTTTTTGTCCTTAAGATAAGTTAATGTTTGGAATATATTTCAAAGGGTTTAAATGGAATAAATTGAATGTCTCAAATTACATGGAAGATGTAAAATAATTGTGTTAATTGGATAATTCATGTGAATTAATGAATTATATAAAATGGATTAATAAATGTGAATTGTTGAATATGATGAATGGGATAAGGAAATAAAAGGGTAATTGGTTAAGTGGGATATGATATGTAAATGGTAAATTTGTTAATGAGTTAGGACATTAAGATGATTTATATGTTAAAATGATATATGAAATGAGAATGTTATGTGAATTTATTATGCATGGTTTGTGATATGGTATATGTGGTAAATGGATACATATGAAAGTTTCAATGGATTGGTTTTTGTGCGGTATTAGAGTTGGGGATCTATGTCCATGGTTTGGGTTAGACCAAGGAACCAATCCCCACCCCATAATTCATAGGTTTGGTAAGGGACCTAATATATATTCCTATGATGGATGCATTTGATGAGACTACCTTGATAGAGGAACCAAGGTAAATTTGGAATATTTTCTTAGGAAATATGTATCCATGTTAAGATAGGAAACATGATTTATTCCCTTATTCATGTTAATTGGTTGTATCTGGCCATTGTGTAAATGATGTAACATTTGATTAGAATTAATTTAGAAATAAAGAAAATATAAGGGATTAAAATGGAAATAACAAAAAAAATTGTTAAAAAGAATATAGTAAAATAATGGAACTAGAGTTATATTTTGGTTTATCATTTCATTTAATTTGTAATTACATGTACTACATGTTTATACTGGATATTTTATGGACACCATTGGTGCTGGACTGCTGATTTTTTATCACACCATTCTCAGGTAATAGTCGATTACCCAAGCATATTTCATGCATAATGGTCATGATATGGGAAATGACATATTCTATAGAGTTGATTTGGTCTTGAGATGTTCATGGATGACGATCGATACAAAGATTCAAGAACTATATTGGTCACTCATTATTTGACTTTATTGGGCTTTCATCAATTTTTAAATGGTTATCTTGACATGGCATATTTAATTTTTTGTTGTGGTTTGTTTCATGTTTTGAGAAATGGACTGTAGTGTATGTTTTTGGGTTATTATTATTGTTTTTATCTATTTAATATGATATCTACTATGGAATACTCTAATAAAGATGTAATAATCCCCCTTGTAATCTATTTTACCCACTCTATAGGTATGCAACCTCTATCATACATGGAGGCACACTTGAGTTCATGTGATGACCCAGCTCGAGGCTCTATTTTAATAGCTCCCATGTCAGAGATGTTACAATGTGTTATTAGAGAAAAGTTAATTTCTATAGTCATTTTATTTGGGATGGTAGTAGTGATATTTGGAAGTGTTGGTAATTTGAAATGATATCGTGCATGGATGTATCTATCCCATTTATGAGGGAAAACTCAAGTACCAAGTGTGGGAAATTTTGTTTTTAATGTATTTGTTGTTATAGTTGAATGATGTTTCACCATTGGGGGATTCAATTATTGTGTTATGTGACCATTTTATAATATTTTTATCACAGTTGGAATGGAATGAGATTGTGTATTAATTCATCACTATAGGCCCATAGGTAATTAGGTTTCATGAATCATGATAGGCACACAAATTATGGGTGTGTTGGACCTAGAGGGTAGCATACATTTTACATTCAAGAAAAAATAGAATAAAATTGTGCCAAATAAAGATGGTGAAAATGGTTAAATTGAGAGAATGATAATGAAATGTGTTTAATGATGGTTATAAACGAGTTAAAATGTGAGTGGTAACAATTTGAAATTTGGATAGATTCCATCAAGAGAATTATTTACATTGTGAAAGATGAAATGTTTTATTAAGGATCTTAAATTAAATAATTGTGACTATGTGTGTCGTTTTTCTCCACATTAACTATGATAATGGTAGTAATGTATGAGTTTAGTATTCTCTGTGTGATAATTTTGGTTAGGATATTGTATGTTTAATGTGTTTTTTCTGGGTATTGGAGAGACTTATTTTACATAAACTATGGTAACATTATGTTATGTGTTCTAAGACTAATGTTTGGTAGTTTAGGGAAGTGAGACCCTGATGACGATAAGTAGTTGGGATATAGGAGGATAACAACAAGAATGATCAACCAATTGTGGAGCTAAAAAATGGTCCATGATAATCTTGGAGAAAAGAAATTCAATGATAACTTAGCTCTTTTTTTCAGATGATGTAAAGTGACCCATGGTGAGACCTAGTGAGTTTGTTTGATCTGACCACAGGGTTTCAGTTTCACTACCATCCAATATTTTAAAAAATGGTTGGACCCTAGAATACGAAGTTATGGATCGAGTCCATTTAGATGATTTTGGATCACACGGACACTCTTATTTACAAGAGGGTTAAGTTGGCAGCCTACAAGTTATAGGGACCATAAAAGTGGTGGTGGGATATTTTGGTTTAGACTTAGTAGGTTGACGGTTTGTTATAGAAATAATTTTCGGAATTGTTTATATAGATTTTATATTTATATATCTTAAGAAGTGAGTGGGATGTAGATTATATGAGGATATCATTGGGAATGATATTGGTAATGAATTATATAGGTTATTTGACAAACATGAAAATCCATGTTCTAGCATTGGTAGGGGACGAGACAACATCGGTGAGACACATTCAATATGGACTTAGACATGAGATTAATTACCATGTGACCATACTAAAATAAATATCTTTTTAGAAGTGTTGGATCATGAACTTATTTCATAAGAGAATTTAAATTAGGATATGGGAAGTGGATTTGTGGTTCTAGATGGACGATCTAGTAGTACAACTTATGATGGAAGGAAGAGTAGTTTTGGGAATATCCACCAATGACGTAGTGTGTAGAGTAGTTAGTAGCAAGTAATATACTCTCAATATAGAGACCATGCATTTTTATATTAGTGTGGCTAGTTGGGCACATGTGTGGTCAGTTTCCATGACCGATAGTTGAATTTCGGGCATTTGGATGAATGAGACATGACCAGAGGTTCTGTAAAAACCCTTAAAAGCAAGGCACATAAAGAGGAATTTGGCTGATTTCGAGCTAATAAATGGGGTCGGTTACCCTATATTTGGAATTTAGATTTAGTTATATTGTATATATCAGTATTGGTTAATAATTTGTTACTCCAGGGAGATAAAACCAATATCAGTAAGTTAGTATAGAACCATGAACTCAGACCGTGGCCTAGGATAAAGGGGCATGTCAGTGTCATGATGTTTATTCTATACATGGAGGTAGTGAGGTTAGACTATTGATTGTTCAAGGTAAAATCTCAGTAACTTCAACGTGTTCTAGTTCATTTTTACCTCATTTTATTCTTTTTCTATAATATATTCTCTATTTTTGGTTATGTTGGGGGAAATAGTGGAACATATTTTTTGGGTTATGCAAATTGGTATTCCATTAGGAGTGTGATAAAAAAATATTATGCTATGTAAGGGATATTCTCTTATGGTTGATAACTGTTGTTTTTAGTTGTATAATATTGTGTATGAAATGTCTGGTTCTAAGAAGATACTAGATATGGACTAAATAGTGTTTTTCCAAGCCTATATTTACTACTACATTCATCTGATCAAATTAAATCTCTTGAGGGAGACACATATGTCTTATTGTGGTGAATGGGATATCTGAACAAGCCACATAGGGCCAGTTTTGTATTGCTTGGGTGAACTAATAGTCTTTTTGGCTTTTCTTATGCATAATAATGAGGAAATTGAGAAGATTTACATTCCTCCAGTGGTGCACTTATTTCAAGATGTGTTTCCTAAGGAATTATTTGGGCTTCCACATGAGATAGATGTTTAGTTAACTATAGAGTTACTGCTAAGAGATGATCTAGTTTCCATTACATTATATAGAATATCATGTAATGAAGTCTTGTATCATAAAAAATATTGGAGGAGTCATAGAATAATGGGTTCATTCATCACAGTATGTCACCTTGGGGAACTATAGTGTTTTTTTTCTAAGATGTCTAAAAGACCATTACAGTTTTGTGTCGATCATAGGATGATAAATTAGATAATGTTTTAAAAATGATACTCTCTTTAATGAATATGTGAAATATTTAACCATCTACAGTGTGATTTAGTGTTTTACAAGATTTATTTGAGAATGGGTTATCATCAGCTTTGGGTGATACACTCTGATGAATCATAGAGCACCTTTCGGAGTAGGTATGGGTTATATGAGTTTGTGGTGATGCTGGTCGGGTTGACCATTGAATCATTAGAGTTTATGGATCTAATGAATAAATCATTTCACCCATATCTAGATATATTTTAATTTTTCATTTTTAATTTCATATTGGTGTACCCTAAGACTTGCGATGAATGTGAAAAATAGCTATACATATTCTTGAGTACACAATTTTGGTATAATATTTACACCAAGATTTCCAAATTTCATTTCATAATTGATAGGGTATATTAATTTAGTCAAATAATCTCATAGGATAGAATATCAGTGGACTCGGTGAATGTTTAGATAGTTCTGTCTTAAGTGTAGCCCAATAATATTTCCGTTTTCCTATTTTTTCTATGTTTGTTTGACTACTATTGAAGGTTCAATAAATAATTTTACCACTTTCAATCACCAATTTCGGGTTTGACCTTGAGAGGTATCTTGTTTGAATTTTCTGAAGGATGTGATAAATCTTTTCAAGAGATTATGAAGTTGTTGACTATCACTCCAGTTCTTATATTATCTGATCTAGGTAATAGGTATACCTTGTTGTTTCATCCGTCTTCTACTGTACTTGGGGTGGTGTTGATGTAGGATGAGTGGGTTGTCATGTATCGGTCTCGAAAATTGATGCCTCATGAAATAAATTACCCAATCCATGATCTTGAGTTTTCCATGGTGGTTTTTTCATTAAAAGTTTGGCTTCATTAGTTATTTTAAGAATGGTTAATTGTGTATAGTAATCATAGTATACTTTTATAAATCTTATATCTATGGGACATGAATCATAAGTAGATATGGAATGTTGGGTACACGATGTATTACGACAATGAGATGGGTTGAACACTAGAAAATAAAAATAGTGTTGTAGATTATTTGAGTTGGAGGACTCAAAACTAGAAAGATCGTGAATATTATTATGAGTAGTGGATGATGGTTTAATTCAATGAGATGCATCTAGAGATGTAGGATGGAAAATGGATGGTGAACCTTGAATACATAAAGGATGAGTCTAATCTTTTAAGATGGATTAAGGAAAAGTATCATGAGGATTCAGAATTTTTGTCCTCAAGGTAAAGTCTTAAAGGTGGGGATTCACCTTCTGGTTAGACTTTTTATGATAAAGGGATACCATATGTCTATGGTCATGTTGTAGTGAAATTTTTTAAGAATGATAAGTTTGTGTGAGAGTTTTATGCATCTATATGGGATGTTCATCCAAGTTTTAACCAAATTTATCAAGATCAACATAAGTAGTATTAGTTGCTCGGGATGAAGACATAGTCTGTAGGTATCATTGTGGGATGCATTATCTGGTCATAGGTTAAGGAATATCATATGCAAGTGACTCGTTTTTTAAATCCATTTACAACATCGTAATGGTAATGGGATGAATTGATGATATATTTTTTAGTAGGTATCTGGAGTAAGCCTCATAAGAATTATGCGATCTGGGTGGTTGTGGATTGGTTGGCAAAGTTAGATTATTTTTTACCAATTTGGGAGGCTTTCACTGTGGATCATTTTGGTGACTTGTATGTTCTAGAGGTAGTTCAGTTTCATAATGCTAAGAAAACCACAGTTTTGGATCGTGAAATATGCTTTAAATTTAATTTCTCTAAGTTATTAATGTGGCTTCTTGGTACCTATTTGTTATAAGTATGGATTTTCATTCACATACAGACGTGAAATTGGAACATATTATTTATGTACTAGAGGAAATGTTGAGGGAATGCATCCGAGATATTCCAAGATTGTGTGAAAATTGTTATTTATTTTTATTTTCATTACAATAATAGTTTCCATGGTATGATTTTGATGGAACCATATGTGGTTCTCTATGGTTGATAGTTTCAATCTGCATTATGTTGGATGGAAGATGGGGAATAAGAGTTCTTTAGGCTAAGTATCATGAAGGAGATGTTGGAATAGATATATTTGATTCAAAAATTTATTGACGCAACTCAGCGTATGCAAAAAATAATATTTCAATAGGGTTCATAAACTTATAGTGTATTTGGTGGGAAATCACACCCTTATTTGGGTGGTTCCAAGGTTGGGTAACTTTTGGATTTGGAAACATGGTATGTTGGTGCCCATGTATATGGGTTAGTTTGAGATTATGGAGAGGATCATAATGGTTTCATACTAATTGTCTCATACATAGAGGTATAATGGTAGATATTATGTCTTTCATGTGTCAATGATTTGGAAATATCACCATAAACCATCTCATTTAACTGATTTTGAGGTCATTGAGCTTGTGGAAGTTACTTCATTTGAGTTGAATCCATTTCTTATTTGGATCATAGTGAGAATGACTTGTGGGTAATTGATTTAAATTTTGTTTGATTCTTATTAAAGTATGGAAATGTTGAGGACTAAAAATGGGAGAGAGATTCAGATATGCAGACCTAGTGGACCAACATCGTTTCCAGGGAGGCTCGGTTTTGAATGGAAGTGCAGATAGAATACGAGTCATTTTATCGTTGGGAGGTTTTTTGAAAATGGATATCATGATGGTATTTTATTTCTCAAATATTGGTTTTAGTCACTTATAACTAGATAAATAAATATTTATTTGGTGTATGAGGAAGCTCAAGGGTCTTGAGGGGTTTTGGACATGAAATAATGGGAAATTGGGCCACCTGTTCGTGTTTCATGGATGCCACACTGTTTGTGTAAACTGTGTAATGTAGAATAAAAAACCTTGAAACCTTGGACAGATACATTTCACATAGTTAAAACATCGTTTTTCAAAATGATATCATTTCCGAAGTAACCCTGTGATGTGGAGCCCGATTGGAAACTGGTTAACACATGGTTGGGAAAAAAAATTTCCAACCTTACGGCCAAACCATATGGCCCATTTAAATTTGGAAACACCCAAAATTTCCCCCTTATTATTTTATGTACCCATCAAATTTTTATTCCTAATTTATTATTATTTGGCCCATGTCACTAACCAAATATTCAATACAATTCCAACGGTCAATATATGTCAATTCTTTCCTATTTGGGGAAGATCAAAGATCCGGGTATGTTTAATGGTTCTCTTGCTTCTATTCTCTAGAGTAGAGCTTGATAATTCATTCTTCTTCATAAAAAACCCCAAAACCATAATTTTCTAGTAGATCATAGTTAGGGGATTCATGCATTTCTTTACACAATATATAGGGATAATGTTTATAATGCATTCATCTTATGATTTTAGGTTTGTTTTCTACAAGTAATATGACATAGTTTAGTGATACGAAAAAGTTTTCTAGTAGATTTTTTAATGGTTTGTTGTGATATTTGTTCCCCTTGTAGTTCGTTTGTTGACATTAGTATGATTTTTTATAATGTTAGTTTTAAGATTACATGAACCCCTCATGATCCCCATGGGATGCATTTGGATTGATTATACAAATTTAAGGCCACCCATTGAATGTGACAACATTTTAGAACATGAATAATTTTAACGTAATTCATATAGTTTATTTTTGTTGAAATAGATCCCTTAATAATTATGTCTACAATATTGTTTAAATTATAAAGGGGAATTAATGGTTGTTTTTCTAGTCATTGGAATTGGAATAAGGTATTTTTTTTAATGTTAACCAGAGAAAAAAGGAATCTACTGAATGTGTCAAATGACTTTCATGTTGTAATTGAATTGTGTAATGGGGATAATTCATGTTATTTAGAAAATTATGTAAAATGGGTTATTATTTTGGAAATTTTTAATATTTTAAATGATTTAATGCATTAACAGTTAATTGGTTTAAATGTGATATGCTGTGAAAATAAAAAATTTGTTAATGGGTTAAGGAATAAATAGGAATTAATGGTACTTTTACTAGATGTTGGAATTGGAATAATGTTTTTTTAAATGTGAAAAATGATAAATAGAATAAAAAGAATGTTTCAAAGTACATTGATGTTGTAATTGGATTTTAGAAATGGGTAAATTCATGTGAATTGATGAATTATGTGAAATGGGTTATTGTATGGGTATTTTTGAATATGTTAAATGAGTTAAGGAATGAATAGTAAAATGGGTTTAATGGATATTTTATGTAAATTCTAGTTCTATTAATGGGTTATAGAATAAAAATTTTATATGTCTTTAATGAAATATGAAATCTCAATGTTATGTGTATTGATTATATATGGCTTGTAATATACTATATTAGGTATGTAAATAAATAACAATGTGAACATGGCTTTACTGTTGTGGGTATTGGACTTTAGGACCATTGCTCATTGGTATGATTAAACAGAGTCTCTAAACCACACCCCATAATGCATGGTATAGGGAAGGGGATCGAGACTCTATAACTATAACAGGTTCATTTGATGAGACTACCTGGATCGAGACTCCAAGGTAAGTGTGATGTATTTTATTGTGAAATGTTTTGTTTCTATTTATATATGGAACATGATTTATTACCATATGAATGACAATTGACCAGATTTGGATGTTGCGAAAATGGTGTAAATTTTAACACATGAAACATATGCAGAAAATATAATCATCACTGAAGATCATATAAGTAATGTCAAAAATAATAATAATGGAAACGATTAATGTGTATATAGATTACTATTGAAACCTGATTTTCCCTTTGGATTACCCTATCATTTACTTATAACTTGCACGAACTATCTATTTATACTGGATAATTTAGAGAAATTGTTTGTGGTGGCCTACTAATTTGTAATCAACGAATGACCGAGCCACCAATGGGTACCTAATTAGATGTTTCGGTTTTTGGTGAACACAAGGGAAAAATCCCTATGCTAGAGAGATGATATGGGATTGGTATGTGCATAGTGGAGAATCAAGACATAGAGTCAGGAACTATTAGGGGTAATCTCCAGTTGTCCTTATTTTGGGTTTTCATTACATTTGGAATGGTTAGCATTACTTATCATATTTATTTATTGGTTGTGGTTTGTACACTATTTGGTAAACAGTTAGTAATTCATGATTAAATTTTATTTTTTTTCATTTATTTCATATGTTATTATAAGTTGAATTATGGTTGTAAAGAGATTATAGTCTATCCATGCGATCTATTAGACCATTACTGATAGTTGGAAACCTCTGGCATACGGGGTGTCGTGCTTGAGGAAATGTGATGACCCAACATGGGTCATTAGATTAGTATCTCTCGGTTTAGGAATGTTACCAAAAATAGTATTTAGTGTTTATCCATCTAATTTAACAAAATATTATAAATTCGTCAAGTGTATGTGTGGGATACAACCTAAATGAAAAACATGAATAATTTTTCATAACCACCTAATTTTTTTTTATAAAAGTGTAATTAATGATATTAATAAAATTATATAATATTTTTAGGGTTTTAATATTTTAATCCATATCCTGCAATCACCTGATCTCATTTTCCTAGAAATTAAAATGTTAACGTGGTGTTGTGTGGACTAGATTATCTATAATGTAATATAAGTAGATTTTCACCTTGTATCATTAATTTTTATTGAAAGATTCTATAATAATATCTATTAACATTAAATTTTTTAAATAATATCCTTATTCATCAATAAAAATCATTTTACTCATTATGATACCCCTTTCACAATTGTACCTCTGTGAAAAATACTATAAATTAGTATCAAAATTAAAAATTAAAAATTAAAAATTAAAATATATTTATAAATATATTTGAAATAAATTATTAAATAGTTATTTTTTCTTAAATAGTAACATTAATATTATATAGATTTATTAATATATCATTTTACGTTTTTCAAATATCAACAAAACATTATTATCATAAAATAATTTTAATAGATCCATGAATAAAGGTTCCTATAATGATATTACGACATTATAATTATCCATAAAACATAAATTACAGTAAACATATTATCCTAGAATTATTAACTTAAGGAGAATAATGAATAACAACACAACTCTTATGATACTATTAGAAAATATTAAAGATTGATCAAACCCCATATTGGAAGTAGACAATAAATTAAAAAAATAATTACATAGAATATTTACAAATTACATTTAAATTAGTTCCAAATCATAATAAGGGAATGAAATTGGTTATTAGTGTTTTTATTTTTGATATATGTTGGAATAAAGTTTTTCAGTAGAATTCCAGATTAAAGGTGTGTGATTCTTAGTCCAAATTCCTAGTCATTTTGAATTGTTTTATACTATTAACAATCTTTTTAAAAAGAAATTGTTTTAATTTAAATCCCATGAATTTATTTTTAAATATTTTTTCTAATTAATTTAATATAAAATTAAAAATATAGTTCTATTCTTCAGTTAGCAATAAATTATGTTGTTACCTCTATAGGGGATTCTCAACTAAAATTTTCAATATTTGAGATAAATTTTTTATTACACACCATGGTCACTATTGAATGGAATATCTTCTAACCCTTTGTTTTTTTATCATGATCCAAACATTATTCATGGTATTAATGTTTTAATCTAATTTTAACTCAAATATAATGGGTTTTTATTTAAATCATATTCTATTGGTATTTTTCGTTTAATAACCGCCTTTTTAAATTGTGATGTCTTAAATATTATAACCCATTGTTGTATTTTTAGAGTCATTCCATCCAATATAGAAATAATTTTTATTCGAGAATACATACCTGTTTTGTGATTCCTTTTTCAAATTTACCATATTTTATATTTTATGTAGTGAAATAATTTTAGCTAAGGTTTTTTTCAATAAAGGTATTCTAAAATGTGAAAAATAATTTAAAAATTAAAAATCAGTTTTTTAAAATTCTAATCCACATATAATTCATAAAACTAATATTTATTTTTTCAAGACTCTATAAGACGGTATTTATTAATAATTAATGTCATAATATATCTTAATCCTTTTCATTACAGGTTTTTTTTGGAAATTATATTTCAAATGAAACTAGAGGCATTTTTTCTCATAAATTCATTATAAAAATAAAAAAAATAAATTTATTTTTACAATATTTTCAAATTAAAAAATTTCATAGCACATTAAATCTTATTTTTAATTTTTTTATAAATTAAATTAATCTTCACTTAAGATAGGAATTTTATTCAAAATCATAATCTAACAAAAGATTCATTTTCATCATGATTTATAAAGTAAAATTTTACTCTTCTTCCAAAAGTATTCTTTATCTACAAGTTGATTAGTTACCAATGTTTTCATATATGATAAAAATTAATTAACAATAAGATAAATTATTCATAAATGATATCTTATTTATAAATCATTCATTATGTATAACCATAATTTTCAATTACATTGACTTTCATCAGTGAATAGAGTAATTTTTTTATTCTATTGATTGAAGATTGTTTACCTGGAAACCTATATATTGATTGACATGGAAAATGGATTAAATAACTATATATCCCCTAGAAATGTGGTTTAAATTTCATATTCTCTATTAGTATTGTTGAAATGTGATCCCATACAATGTTATTGATTTTGATTGGATAATAGATTATTTTACTTGAGTATATCATGTTATGATTATAGTTGAAAATAAGAATGTCTTAATTATGATATTCAATTTTAATAATATGTGAAAATAATTTTCCTTACAGGGGTTCATTTTCATATGATAATAACGTATTTTATATGTAACACATTTGTTTGGATAATGAAGGGTGGGGTCGTATATATCTCTCAAATGCATTGCTCTACAATTATGACTCATGATCTCAAAAGGGTATATGGGAGAATTTATCCAAAACACAATGGGTAAATAAGAGGATTTTTTCCAAACCATAGGGCACATGGGATGGTTTATCCCAAGATAATACAGTACACATGATTATTTTTTTGTGGCCCATGGATACATGGGAGGATTATCCCAAGCCCAAGAACATACATGTGTGGTTAGCCAAATACTAATATGTAAGGAATGTATTGGAGGGTAACATTGAAATATGATATGTATTCTTTTGTTAATACTACAAAATCATGTAATAATATTTTTCATATGATTATTATCCTTAGATAAAATTTAATGTACAATGATTCTAAATAATTTTTCCACAGTATATGGTCATTAATTTTGGATTACATTCCCTTTTATAATGAATTATAGAAAAGGATTAAAATTACATGTTCATTATATTAAGAATTTTTTTTTGTACCCTTGTATTTTCAAACAATAATTATCATACACATGATGAATATTTGATATGTTTTCAAATATTAAGCATTTTAGATCACTAAATTATTATGTTTTTCTAACACTATGTTATGATGACAAATATAACTTATGGAACATTTATAAAGGACTATTAAGTTGTTTGACTACACAAAAATGATTGAGTAGTTAGATATTTATGTTTCTAGTAACAAAATAAATAATAGTTTTGGTCATTAAGATGATTTAAAAGTTTTGAGAACTGATTTCCAAATAATAAAATGAATGTAATACTTAATTAATGATTATAAAGGTTCTATATAGAGTGTTTCTATATATGTAGTATCATTCCAAAAATATATTTAAAGGATATATATACTTCTATTTTACTTATATTAAATCCATATTGAGGTGAGGGAGGTGAGAAAGTGATAAACATAGATGACATATTGGAAGCTTTTTATACCAAACACCTACATGACATGATAACTTATATGTTTTGATATTTTGTACTCACATAAAAATAAGTATTAGATCAAATAATATCATAAAAATTGAATCCAAAATTATTTTACATTCATCTTTGTTTTTATAATTCTTTCTGATAAAGAACATATTATTTAATTATTTTTTGATGATGGAAATTAGTCTAGGTTTATTGATAATTAGAATAAATATTCATAAATAACATTATTATTTATAGGAAGGTGTTTTATTTAGGAAACAATGTAATATAATTTAATGTCATTGAGTACATTTAATGTAGAAATTTAAATAAAAATACAATCCAATGAATATACACTCTTAGTGATGAATCAATTAAAATAAATATTATTGAATAAAACCTTCACATAATTTTTATTTATGATAACAATAATTTAATGAATATTAAAATTGATATATATTGGAATTTTTTCCAAAATTATAATTATATCAAATATAATTTCAGTAAATTGCGTTTTTATTATGTATTTTTTTCTATGTATTTTTTACTTTAATTTTATATGTAATATATGTGTCTAGAAACACAAAAAAAGGTTGGATTTTAGGAGTTGAATTTATTGATTGGAGTTCAAGATATGTTATATTAGTAATAGATATGTTTTTTAAAACCATACCATAATTACTTTTTTTATTTATCAATGGGTTAGAGATGATAAATTAATTCCATGTATGATTATTGGAAATAGACGGGGTTTTTTGAAAACATAAGAAAAAATAAGGGGTTTAACATAACGGTATAGACACGATTTGGTAATATTTATGAATATTGATGAAATTATTCCAATGGTAATCTGTGGATGTTATATAGTTGTTAATGATGTGTTTGTGTTTGAGTTTGAATAAGTGAATGTTATTGTGAACTAATGAAGCACTTTATAAATAGGAATTGCTTCCTTCAATTATATTATTGAAGGAGGGATTAGAAATTATTTAATAATATTTCATTAAAATTAAATGATGTGTTTTATAAAATAAAATTGATGAGTAATGGATATGCTCTCAATTCATATCGTTAACTAAATTGGGTTTATTGGAGTAATTAAGGTGTTTTATTAAATTATTATTATTCCATTAAAGTTATTAATAAATGATCCAGAGGTCATGCAGATGTAGAAAGTGTATTTCTGAAATGGTGGTAAAAAATATATTATAAGGGGATACAATCATGTAATTTATAAGATTAATTAATGTATTATTACATGTATATAATAGGTACAAATTATAGTAATGGATGCATAGTATTTTTAGTGGATAAACATTAATTTTACATATGTGGTATATGTCATTATGGTTATATATATTTATTATTTCTATTAGGTAAATAATATATTATAGAAGATTATAATGGATCAAATGAAATATTAATAAAATTTATTAAGATACATAAAGCATAAATAGTTATTAATAAGGATGAAATTGAATATTGAATATCAATTTCATGGTTTTTAAGAATTATATACGTAGTGTTTTTTCATATTCTACTATATATTAAAATACCATTTATAGAAATGATATAAGGATTATTAAAGATACAAATAGGATCACAATTATTGGCTAATATTTTTTATAGTGGATAATTATTATTCAATTTCTTATAATTAATCTCAATGATTTATATAACTTTTCATGTTTTCGCTATAGAAGCTATATAAAAAATAATTTCTTTTTGATATATTATTTTTATAAAATAAATGATGTTTTTTTCATTTTTCTAGGCTTCATAAAAAAATAAGATTATAAAGACAGGATATGTGACACATATAATGTCCTTATCATCCTCTATTTGATGATATATCATCAAACTAGTTATTGTATGATTGTCATAGTGGATCCCGAAAAATGAGTTATTTTTTTAACATAAAAAATTATAAGTGAATAAATAACATAATTTTTATAGGGATCAATTATGAGCATAATTTTTTTTATTCCATGTATCATTCTTATAATGGAAATTTAGGACATATACAATTTATATGTTACAACTATTAATTGAATATAATAATTAATTATAATTAACAAAAAACATATTCAGTGTTTTTTTGAATAAAATTTTTCATGAAATGTTTTTAATTATAGTTAATCTCATGTTTTTTATTTTCATTCAAAACCTATTCTATAACTAGAATTACGAGTGCAATTTTTTTGTTCATAGGTTTAACCATATTGTAGATCATTCCAAGAGTTTAATAATATCTTGAATAGTGTAATGTCACTATGTTTAATATTTTTCATAATGATATTTTCTTAGCATGGTGATATAATTTCATAGTTGTAGAACTATTTATGCTTTATCTATTGGTAAAATTGATTAATGTTTCCCAAATTAATGATTTTTTTTATAAAATTTAATATTGTTAAAAATGGATTTTATAACGTTCCAGAAATTTTTAAATTATTAATTCTTCTTAAATTAAATTGGAAAGTGTTTTTCTCAATATATAATTGGAAAATGATCTAATTTTTTGTAAATTTATGTTAAAAAAAACTAAATAAAAGCTATTGTTTTAAAAAAAAGTACATTCAAGTGAAATGTTTTTAATATATTTTATATTAATGGTAAATTTTAAAATTTAATTACCAAGCATAAAAAGAAAACCAAAGGTGGTTTTTTTAATAGTGACCACAATGAGGTAAGAAGATAGTTAAAAGTCTGTATTTTAGGATTAATATGTGTACAAATATTAATTTTTAGTATTTTTAAATCGATCATTTAGTTTTGTCTTAGGGTTTTAATAGTTTTTAATTAGAACAATTGTGAATATATTATAGTATATCTAAAATATATGGTTTTGAATTTTTTACCAGTTACAAATAAATATTTTAAGAAATAAATTGATTTAAATTATTATGATGTGAATTTTTATAGTGGATAGTTTTGAGTGTTCCATGGTCATGAAAATCAATGGAACCATTCAAAACTAGGGTAGAGTTAATCTTGAGAATGGGTTTGATTTTTTTTCATATTTGGTTATTTATTCTAGTGTTAGAGGAGGAAATAATAGGTTTTTATATATATGGTTTTGGGTTTTATTGGAGGTTCAATAGTCTAGAATATTGATAAAGGGATACTAGAATGTTTTTTTGAACTATAATGGCCACTATATACTTGATATTTTCTCCCAGGGTAACCAATGAGGTGATATGTTACGAAATTTGTCTAGGTGGATCACTGGGTACTTGGTGGAGTTGAACCATTTTCTAATTAGCCTGATAAATTTTTTTTCTTCTCTTATAGTTATTCATGGAAGGGATATTACCCCACAATCTATATAACATTAACATAATGTAACCATAATTTAGGTATTTATATTCTCTCTTGTTATTTCCATCATTATATGGGTTTGTGTTGGGACTCCCTGGGATAAGGGCATTCTTTTTATAAAAAATGGCTTAATTTTCATGGATTTATCTATTTTTGAATATATTTATTACAAGTATAATTGTGTTAAATTATTTTCAATATTATCCACATGTTCGGAGAGCAATGGAGTTTTTTTCAACCTTTGAGTAGAAACTCAACATTTTATTGTCTTTTGATGAAGTATATGACATGTAATTTCTATACACACCTTGTATTGTTTGGTAGTAATATTTCATGTCTTTGGATCATATCATGAACCTCTTGGACGTCATGTGCTGTTTTAATGTTTTGTAAAATGTTTACACATCCTGTATGGTTAGCTATAAGAAAACGTGAACTGGTACAAGGAGTGAAGAATACTTGTTGTTAATTTTTATATCATGTCCTATAATAGTAAAATTAGGGTTTTAAGGAAAAGGTTATGGGTTTTTTAACATTCATGGTTTTCATGTATTACTTGACTTGAAAAGGGTTTTCACGGTATTTAAGTCTTGGAAGTTGAGATTTTATAGAACTACATATCTGTTATATATTTTATTCACTTGAATACCTCTTCCCACACATCATATGAGATATAACAGTAAATATTGGAGTCCTTCAACGATTACAGATGTTTTTTCAACCATTATACATTCTTTCAATTAATGTTTATTTCTTCTTGTTATTATTCCTCTAGTTTCTTAATTTTATTTTACTTTGATAGCCTTCAGGTGCTTTTTTTATTGATTCATTGGTTTGTTATGTTTAATCTTCTTAATACACTATAGATCCATCCTGATATCTTCCTCTATAGGGAAATAATTTTGTTGTTTTTTATGGGTGTGCAAATTTTTTTGATTCACATTGTGATATTTCATCTTCTCCAACACACTACATCTATTTGATCAATTTTTGGGATATAAGGATTGACTCATGGTCCATGATTTTCAACATTTTGTTCTTCCTTATTGGTGGTTTCCATTGCAATCATGTGAAACCTTGTGTTTTTTGTTGTCGATTTATTTATAACCTATGTTGGATAAATAACATGGGTTTGGTTTTGATAAATTATTTTATAAATGTAATGGAAGGATTTTTCGATGGATTTTTATATATGGAATGCATTTTTTATAAAATATGGATTTTCCATTTTTGATAAAAGATGGATTTTCATTTTTTGGTAAAATAAATGTGTTTTTTTAGATAATTGTGAAATTTATTTCATTAATGGTTTGAAATACATGGTTTAAATGAAGTTACATAGAAAATAGAGAACAAGGGAAGCCTTAAGGTTATTAGGTAGATGGTTTTTCTTAGTTCCATCATCCATGTTTTATTAGGGGGTTAACTTACTGGGTGTTCCTCTATTATATAGGGCCATTTTTCTATAGAATTGATATTGATATTTTCCTAGAATTCAATCATGGGGCATTTCTCTACTCCATAGGCTGGTTCATTAAGGACTTGATTGTGCATGATTCATTGATTAAGGAATGAGAAGTCATGTAGTATGGCTTATAGTGATCCTTTATATGATGTTTCATTTAATTTTGTCTTGTACTATTTTATATTATACTAGTATAATTTTGATGAAAAATTATACAGTATTTGATTTATTTTATATGACTGATTTGATATATATATATATATATTAATTTATTTTTTGTAGTTTTACCTATATTTTTATATAAATGTTTACAAGGGAAAAGTAAATTATTTTTCATGCTTTTGATATAAAAAAAATTATTTTCATATCATTCGTTATTTTCTATATTGTTGGGAAAGATCTGATTATTTTATGAAGACGTGACATTGAACACCTATGTGAGATACTAATGTGCCTGCAATCACACACCCTACACACCCCTTAGATAGTACATAGACCATCATATTTCTTCTAATGTGGGGAAAGTAAATATGTTTTAGTGAAGTGGAATGCCTTTAATTAGCAGATTATAGATAGTTCGTGTTGAGATAGTTGGAGATTTTTTACAGTATCACATGGTGTAGTCAGTTTACCTTTTTAGTAGCTCTTTTATGTTGGACATATACTTTGGGATGTTCAAATTGTTTTTGATTAATACCATTTCCACCGTCTTCATTTATAAATTTCATATGTTTATCTCTGATGATATTTTTTCCAATTATATATGTATATATATATTCAATTTTTTGGCATAAAATTGGGAGAAATCATTCCTTCTATTTGATGTTTTATGCTCAGTTTATATTCACCAACCAGTAGGGATCGAGAACACCCTTGGATTATGTTAAATATTTGGGTTGAGTACTATTTTTAGTGGGTAACTAGTTCATGTTCATAATATTCTTGTATATCTCAAAATATTGTGTTTTGAGAAGTTTGGTTGATTGGAAATAGGCTTATTGTGACTTGGGAGGTAGGTTATAGTGAGTACGTAGCCAACTCTTTCTATGATGAGACTCAAGTTACCATGGGATGTAGGGATTTATAACTCCTGTTTTAGTTCCTTATATTAATATCAGTTTTGGTTATAGTTTTCAATTTTGAAATGAGATTATTCTATTGCCAACCATTTTTCTATTTCGACACATAGAAATACGCATACATGATGTGTTCTACGGGTTCCTCAGGAGGCTATAGTAGATGCTCCTCAAGGGAATCCAACTACAGATCAGAATATTATTAAGGATATCATTTATATAGTTTGTACCGTCATGCAGAACAAACATCAATTATTTAACACATTCATTTGTTGTACAAACATGAGCTTGAGTATTAAGGTATAGATTACAAGGGTCCTTATGTGGGAAGCCAAAATCCATTATGGTTCCGAATGAACCTCAAGAGGAAGAAGACTATATAGACAAGACCGATGAGAACATTAAATTCATGGATGCACCTGAGTGGATTGTAGTGACGTGTGAAATGTGCAGACTTAAGGGTACTATCATGTGATGTTGGGATTCCATTTTTCATATAGATAGACATGTGTAATTTCAATATAACGGTGTTAATACTCTCTTCTTCTGATAGTTTTATAAATGGTTTCTAATGATGAATATGCCTCTGGAGTTCCCCTATCTATGGTAGAGAGACTGTTAAATGTCAGCAAACACCGATAAGATTGTTGAACTTCTTCATTCAACTCCCAAGGTTTTAATGAATGAACTACTGACTGCTTGTATGTACCTATAGGTATTGAGACTGGATATCAGATCATAGGTATTTATGCAAAATATTTTAACCAATTTGGAGATGGTAGAAAGATCAATGATCAATGGGATGAATATGGGAAGAAATGGTTATAATTCAACCACTTACCTCCCACCTAGTTGGAACTTCATTAGAATTCATGGGAGAATGTTGAATTGAAAAGACCTTCAGAGTAGTGGTGGATGTGGTTATTTTTGTCAGGCCACCTCTTCACTCATTTTTATAGGTATAATCATGCCTCTAACAGGTTTTTAATGTTGCATGGTAGAATGCATCTAATGTTTTTACAGTGTACCTAAAATTATGTGTAACTAATATGGAATTTATGGACATCTATAGTTTTTATATTTACCTTTGTCTGAACCTAGATATAGTCAGGGACCATTGACTTCAAAGGTTTCATCGGTGAAGTTAGCTTCGTTAAATACTAAAAGGATCTAGACTCTTGCCTAATGAGTTAAGAAACTATATGAAATAGATAAGTCCCCAGCAAAGGTATACGTGCGTCCATTGATAGTGATAGATAATATATTTATTTCAACATTCTCATTGATTTTTTTATTTATGACTGGTGCATCCAAATAATTTATATCATGGAACTTTTTGATATTTTGAACAATCCTACAGAACTCAATCCCCTTGTTAGGAAATCATAAACACCTCCTTAGATGAGGAAATTTTAGGTGTTTATATATCCTTGATCCCTCATAGCATTTGATGTCGAGTTAGTCTAGGGTTTCTCCTTTCCTGATTGAGATCTGCCTGACAACATCATTGGGATGGATTTCCTTATTTCCCATAATGATAAGAATGATTATTATCATAAAACTTTATCATTTTTTGTGGGAAAATGGATATCATGGGTGTTTAATGGGAGTGGGATATGGTGTTTGTAAGTACATAAAAATCCCACAAAGTATTAATGAGTTATATTTCTGATGCAGCTATTAAGACTAATAGAGGCTCTTCTGTAGTTGATCTTACTACCATTGTTATGGACATTCCAAACATTTTTTAGATGATTTATTTTATCATTGTATAGAGAATAACGCATTATTTATGACTGTTATAGTTCCACGTACATAGATTATTTTGATACCCTCTTATTCTATGGCACTAGTGGAGCTGAAAGAGATTACGATTTAGTTTAAAGGCCTATTGTTGAAGGGGTTTTTACCCTTGGTTTTCTTCTTCATAATCCCTAGTTATCTTCGATAATAATAATTCTAGTTCATTATAATTGTGTGTGGACTATAAAAAATTTAACCAAGTAATGGATAATAATAAGTACTCATTCACTCATGTGGATGTTTTTTTGACTAGATGAAGGGTGAAAAGTTGTTTTCAAAATCAATCTTCTATTGGGTTATCATCAACTCAGAGTTTGGAAGTTTAATATACTAAATAAAACATTCAAGAATAGTTATTGATATTAATAATATCTTGTGATGTTGTTATTTTTGAATAATTTCCCTATAGTTTTGATTCCATTGAGGAATTAGAAATTCCATCAAAATATTGGATCATTTGTTGTATTTATCTAGGTTGATATTTTTTTATTCAACATTTGAGCATGATCATCTGAACCATATGATCTTATTTCTAGAAATAATGAAGATTTTTCTTTTTTATGTAAATAATTTAAAATTTAAAATTTGTTTTCAATATGTAATGTTCTTGTGGAACATGATTTCCATGAATGGATTATCAGTTGTTCCAGAGAAAGAAACGGATGTTTTTTCATTGGAGTAGCCATGTAACATCTTTGAGAATTTGATCTTCCTTGGTGTTTGTGGATATTTTTAAAAAATTATTAATTATTTCCCAATTATGGCATCACTATTGACTACAATTACTATAAAATGAATGGAGTTTATTCTATATTCAATGTTTCCTTCTACTTTCGATGAGATGAAACAACTTTTGACATCGAATACTATTCCGAACATAAAAAATCATTGTAAGGGGTTTGTGGTTTTCTTTGATAATTGAAGGGTTTGTTCAGTTAGAATGATTATTTATGAAAATCATGTGATGAACTATGAATCTTCTCATCTGTGACCATAAAATATTAATTACCAGACTCATCATTTAGAGATTGTTTTAGTTATGCATGTACTTTAGTGTTGGTGGTACTATGTCTTTGGTGAGTGATTCATAGTATTTTCTGAATATAAGATTTTGAGATATATATTTTCTCATAATGAATTCAATCTCAGACTGTGGAATTGGGTTGAATAACATCATATATTTGACTTCAAAATCAACTATACCACTGGAATTGGTAATACAACCATAGACGCTCTCACTAGGAAAGTTTCTTCAAATATTTTTTTGGGATAAAAGAAGAGTGAAACCTTATGGGAAACATTACTCATCTTTACCATGGTGATAATGTGGTTGGTTTAGGTATTATTATAAACAATTTTTATATATGATCATATCTCATCGTATCTATAATGAATAGTCAGAATAAATATGATGTGTTTAGAGGGATTTGAGAAACTCTATATAGTGGGGAGACCATTTTTGTTTGGTCTCTCAATTCAAATGGCTTCAGTATTTTTGGGATCAAGTATTCATATAATCATCTATGAGGAACATAGTTTTTTATCATTAATTTTTCATTGCGGACAATTTATATGGGCATAATGTTGATGTATTACGACATGAGAAAGTGATTGTAGTTTTTTCTAATGAATCATGACATTTTTTATTATGTGTCCCACTTTTACACCTCTTAACAAATAGATGAAAAATATATGAAACCTTCTGGTTGACTCCAGACACATTTTGTGACAGATTAGAAATGGGGTAAGGTATACATGACTTTTTTTATTGAATTAAAATAGATGTTATGGGGGAGGAATTTTATCTGGTTTGTTATTAATCAGTTAAAAAATTAATCTCATTTTATTATTGTGAGGGTCACTATAAATGTTGAGGATAAGGGTTAGCTATATAAACATAACATTGTGAGGCTACATGGGTTCCTTCTGCTATTATTTTAGACATGGATCATATGACTACTTTTAGGTTTTGGATATGTCTCTAGGAGGGTATGGGGAAAGAGATCCGGTTGTGTATATCATAACATTTAAAGAAAGATGGTCATATAGATCATTCTATTCAGATCCTAGAGGATATGGTCCATGTAGTGTCTTATATATTTGTGGATCATGGGATATATATATGGGAATTATTGAGTTTTCTAATAACACTAGTTATTAGTTTTCTATCATAATAGATCCATTCAAGATATTGTATGGCCGACTATATAGGTCACCTCTTCATTTAGCAGAGTTGGGTGAGGCCAATATGGTGGGACCAAGTCATTTTTAGGATATTGTAGTGAGAATTTATGATGTATGTTGGAAATTGGTTATAGATTAGAGTCACAAAAAAAAACATATCTGGGGAAACCTATTTATCCTTTGTGGTTTTCTGTAGGTGAATGTGATTTATTTAAAAAAAATTCTCATTTGGGTCACTTTTGACTTGTAAAGATTGTAAATTTGGCTCTAATATATGTTGGACCATGTGATTCCACTGATCATATTGTTATGGTATCTTATTGATTTCCATTTTCATCATAGATAATAGGTATTCATCATGTTTTTCACATTTCATTTCTCTGAAAATACCATCCTTCACACTATAACTATCTAATATGGGAAGAGTTTGATTTATAGACATATGTTTCTATTTTGAATTATCTAGTAGATATAATTGACTCTAAAGTGATGATTTTTGGTTGGATGTATATTTCGTTGGTCAGAGTGTTATGGAGGCATGGATTAGATTCTCACGAGACTTGGGAGCGCAAGTCCATGACGATGGAGGAGTGGCATCACATATTTTCTATACATCAATCCACCACATGACATCTTGGGGAAAGAAATTATTTTGGTGGTGACGTTGTAACAACCCATTATTGTATTTCAATTTTTAAACTTTTATATTTTCATTTCACTCTTTATTTGGGGGAGTGGATGAACTCTTATCAATGGAGGTAATTTTCAGTAGAAAATGAATTTATTTTTAGTGAATTATGTTTGTATGAATTCAAGTAGTAGTGGTATGGTACTATAAAATCATTTTAGGATTCCGACTACGTTTGGAGAATAACGAAATATTTTTCGGGATTTTGAAAAATAACTAGACTTTTCATTATCTATAGGTGATATACATACCTAGTAACATGTTTACATGTTATGTATTTTTCAAAAGTCAGATGTCATCAGATCGGTCTAGAGAGTGAACATCTATCACATCAGGAGATGTTAAAACACAATGTAATGCATGATGTCAAGATTCCATGAACTAGTACAATGAATGAATATTACACACATTTAATGAGTATTATTTGTAGTGTAATGGTAAGATCTCGTTTTTAATGAAAATGCTATGATTTTCTAGGTGTATTTGGATTTTGTGGATCACACAACATGAAAAGGGGTTTCATGCCAAGAATTATTTACATGTTTGAATTTTAGGGTGATTGACCAATATTCCCTCTTTTATTCTCTTTAAGACATATCCCCTCTCCATGTAGGAGTTCATCCACCAAAAATAGGAGATCTCCAGCCCTTATGTCTCATTTATTTTTGTTATTGAACATCATTGTGGCAGTAATGAATTTTTATGGGTGATTATTCCTCCTATTTTTTTATTTTCTTTTATTATTGTATCCTTAGTACACAGCATTTATAGATCAATTTTCATGTCATGTTTATTATTCATGATCCATTCACTATCCATCGTGAGATCTTCCTCTCGAGAATAACCCCTTTGTTGGTTTTGGTGTGGCATATGAGTCCCTTGGATTTATATTTTCATATTCTGTATTTACCAACCCTCTTCATTTATTTCATTTTTTCGGAGGATGTATGGATTGATTCTTTGGACTCCTTTATCGATATTGGGTTCTTCTTTATTATTGGATTTGTTCTTAGATTGTGTGTTCTTGATTTTGACGTAGGTGGTTATATATCTATCATATTTTTTATTATCATTATTTATACTATTTTTGTAAATTTTTTTATAAATGAAATAGCTTGATTTATTGATTTAGTTTGTGTGTGGAATATATTTTTTATTAAAGATGCGGTATCCTTTAGTTGGTAAAATAAATCAGTATTTTCAATGCATTTTTTAATAGATTTCTGATATTGTTTTAAAATTAGGGTTTCTTATGAAATTCATTTGAAAATAGAATACATGGGAATCATTGGTTACATAGGTGGATAGTTTATCTTCAATGAATCATCCATGTATTATAAAGGGGTCTACTCATGTAGTGTCCCACTATTCCATAGGCCCGATATTCAAGGGATTTGATACTGAAATTTGTTGGGTATTCACTCATGGGGTGTTTTGATACTCCATAGTATAGTGTTCAATGTATGCAAATGTTAGCGTGTCATTGATTTTTGTACAAGTCATCTACTAACATGACATATTGTGATACAAGGAGTAATGTTATCTATTCTTATCTCTTCCACTACATTAGCATTTACTTCCATTGTTCTAATGATATGTGATACATGATTTTTGTGATTTCAAATAAATAATTTTATATATATATATATATATTCATATATGAAATGATTCACTAATTTTTAACCCGCACTGTTTTGGGAATTAGGAAAAGGGAAAATTAATCATTTTTCAAGTTGTTGATATAATATTTATAAACTAATTATCATTATTTGTTTTCATTAAAAATTAACATGTTATGAATAATGTACATAGACATATTATAAAATAGCTAGTTCATATAATACTAAGATAATTTTCATACCCCCATCAAACCCATTTAGCAATGTGTAGACCATTGTATGTATTTCGATGTAAGGAAAGGAAAAGTACACCAGTGATGTTGAGAGGATTGAATAAAATGATTCTTGTTTGTTAGTGGTGAGATGGTGGGAGTTTCCCCATCCTATAACATCTTCTAGTGTGAGTTTTATTTAAGTAGTCCTTTAATGTTTGACTTGTCCTTTTGGATGATCTGACTATTTTTGAGTTTTATCATATCTGTTGTCTTCATTAGGATATGTAAAATGTTTATCTATTCCAATAATTTTTTCTATTATATATATATTTATGCCATTTTTTTTATTTTGGAATGATGAAATTATTCCCTATAGAATTTTTTTGTTACTCGGGTTCTAGTTTCAAACCCATGGGGATAGGGAACACCAATCAGGTAAGTGGGAAATATGAGTCCAGAACCAGTTTGCGAGTGTATCATGGTCAGGATTTTCATAATAACACTAATTGATATGTCTTGGCCCAATTTCTCCATATTCATCTATAGGATATGGGATACTCTCTATTTGTTTTCTATTATCCTAGTCTCTTTCCCTCTTGAATACATGATGTTCCATAGTGTTAATCCTGAAAATTCCTGATATTTTCATTTCTAATTCTTCTATTATATTAATCTACATTCCTTTATTTTTCCATCATGATGATTGATAAATAATTTTTTTATTCAAATAAATATACGTGAAATCACAATAAATATGATAAATTTTCTTTTATTATTTTTATCGAATAATACAACATTTATTACCTTTTGTTATTTACTATTTAAATATAGATCTATAGGTGGATGACTTTTGGTAGGGATTTTTTATTTTTTATTTTAAATAATTATTCATATATATTTTATAAATTTTTATTTTATATTATTTTAGTCACAGTAATAGTTTTTTAATTTATTTATAATCATTTACCTTAGTGTTTGACTTTCTATAATTATAGAGAATAACTTATTATGTTGATTTAGTTATAAAATTTTATATATATATTCTATGATGATGATTCATGGTAATCAATGTATAATTAGTCTATTTTGAATTGTTATTATAGAAGGTTAAATCATTATATTCCTTTTTTATTGGGTAATTAAAACAATGTTTCTATTTAACAATATTAAAATTTAAAAAAAAATTTGATGTAATATTTTTATGTATTAAAAGGTAATTTTAAATGACAAATTAAAATTTTTTATCAGAATATGTCTATAAAGGAAAATGTAGTTTTGAGCGCTCATTAAAATATTATCATTTTTATAGTATTATTAATATATGAGTTTTGAATAATAATTTCACTAATAAAATCATAATTAATTCCTTTTATAAAAAGATTAGCATTATATATTTTGTGAGTTATTTGAATTTATTTTTTTATAAATTTTGTGTTTTTATTTTGGATTTTAATAAATGGAATTTTTTTTCCATATATTGTAATATTTTTATATAAGATCCACATTTTATTATAAAAATTTTCTATTTTGAAATTATTTAAAATAATAATACAAATTAGTAATTTGTACTACGATGTAAAAAATAGTTAGTTGACCATTTTCATGAAATTATAGACAATTCCAGATTTATCAGTAAGTAATTATGGTTCGTTATTATTGTATTCTTCAACATATTTATTATTATTTTCAAAACGTATTACGTTGAATTGGTTTCTTTTTGTTATAAATAGTCAAACAAAAAATTCTCATTCCAGAAAAAAATTAGTTTTTAATGTGTTACAACTTATAAATTTTTTATCATTTTTAATTATTATAGGATTTTTTCACAATTAATGATATATATTTTTAGTCAATTTGTATGATTAGGAGCTGAAGTCAATGTTTAAATAAAATGTTTAATTTGATGAATTATGTGGAATTTCTATTTGATCACCGTTCTTTGGTATAAAATAATATATTTTGATTATATTACATCAACCTATTACTTATGAATTTTGTGAATTTAAATTGTTGTTTCTACAAAACATAATCCTCATAACATATTGATGATATTAAAATAGTTATATGATGAGTATGAGATTGGAATTAAAACCAATGTATGAAATTATTGGACTATGTATTGATATACTAACAACTATAGATTCATATTCATATCTCAAAAAATATTGTATTTCCACCCACAATAAATTAAATGAATTATATATTAATAAACAACAATTAACTACCATGAATAGGATTTTTTATACATTACGTACTAAATGGTCCTATTAAGGTTGGAAGGAATATTATGATTATTTTATTTTTAAAGTTATATTCAAGATTTTTTTTAAAAACATATTTATGTAAATATCATGAAACATAAAAGTGTTAAATGATTACATTTCCAAGACATTTTCAGTGTTATGTATTGTATTATTCCAATTTTTTTGTTTAGTCAAGTTATAAATATACAAATGTTTTTTTAGAAAAGAATATATTTTTATCAAAGCAATAAATTTTCTTTAATGATTATTATTTTATTTATTAATATGACTCTAATATTAAATGACTCCAAATATAATATTTATCATATTATTTCATTGATTTATTTTTATATTTTATATAATTGTATCATTTTATTTTTTTACCAGTGTCGTATGTTACGATGGATGATTCCAACATTATATTATTGTTATGTTGTCTTATCTTTGTTATTATGGTTTATATGTTCATAAAAGTTGTAAAGAAGGTGATGTAATGGTTTTAACAATCAATATATTTCAGGGTGTGGGTACCAGGACTACTCATAGGCATTGGCTCCCTAGTAGTGTATTATATTATAAATAAGTGTCCTTATTGGGATATCCATAATGTAACTATTTTCACTTATACATGTTTTTATGTATGTATCTCTCTATATATTGATTAATGGATGTTTAAGTAGAGTTATGTTACCATATTCTCCATGAATCTGTTTATATGAAATGAAATTCTATCTAGGAAATTCCACTGTGTCACCCAATAGATCTTTATAGAACTTTTTATTCATAGTTGACATAATGTTTCATAGTGTATATGATATTTACATGGTTAATCTATTAAATCTGAATGATAATATTTTATATAGTTGATATGATGTGTAAATAATGGAATGATTACTGAATGGTTGACAAGATATTCTTGAGAATTTATATTTTTTGACATTCTAGTTTCTAAATATAGAAATTGGTAGGTTTGGATCATGTATGTCTCGTGAAAATAATTCATTATGAATATTTTTTATTTAATATTTTTTTCTATTATTTTAAAATGTAATTTATCTTTTATATGTGATACCAACATTTTATTATAACAAAAAATGAGTATACACTTTTCAAATTTATACATACATTTTTATTTTATTTTATTTTATTTAGATTTTTGGTGGTGCCAACTAATTCTTTGTACTCACACTCTTATGATGTACCTCTAGGTGTAAGAAATATCACTCTTATAAATTTAGTAATAAACAATTACCCAATTATATATTCAATGAATATGTAATGTGTATGTATGATTATTTCATTTTAAATTGTGTCGAAAAAATGGTGACAAAGATTGATAGGACATTAGTGGGAGGATTACGTATTTGATATCCAACTATAATTGTTTATTCATTATATGAATCTATTACTTGGTGATAATTTTTATAAATTGTATTGAAAACACGAGGACAATGTGGGATATTTTTTAACTCAATTTTATATATATTATTTTATATTTATATTGAAATTACCTCCAATATACAAGTTGTTGAATTATACATACATGGTTTCATATTATATTTTAAAAATGTCTAATATATAGATGCACCGAGAATGATATTGTGAAAAATATAACATTGAAACTTTCTAATATTATAATTATAAAAATCATTGATCATCAATAACCATTGAATTATATAGTTATTCAATATACCATAGCTATTTTTGAATTCATTGATCGAGTTTTGGTTGATGTTAGTTATTTCCATGTTGTTAGAATGATTTTTTTGGTTATTATAGTTATTAAAAAAAATCATTTAAAAATAACATAACTGTGTAAATAATGATATGATACATGTATTAATAAAACTATGTGAAACATAAAACGAAATTAACCTATAATTATTATGCAATTTTAAGGGAAAATATCAATCTTTATCTATTTACTAATGAGGAAGAGGCATTATTTTATTTCATTAGATGGTAATTTTTTTAGAATAATTTTTTTAATCAGAAATAAAAATAATTTTTATTTTTATTAATAAATAAATGAATAATAGATATCACTAAAAATAGTAAATATCAAACTGACACATGTAAATTTATTTAAAAATGGATGATAATTATAAATTCATTCATTTCAAAAGGCTAGAAGTAATAATTTTTTTGAATTTTTTTCATTTTTAAATTTTTGGAAAATATAACTAGAGGAAATTGATTTAGTTACACACTATATATTAATTATTTATTATTATAATTTAATTTCCATGATTAATTATGATATGTTATAAATATATGTAGATTAATATAATGGAAAATAAAAAAATTGGTAAAAAAATTGTAATGAATATCTCGATTTTTTTAAATATATTATGTTATAGAATCCACAATTAACCAAGTAAATTAATTTCCCTAAATATATGGGATAAAAAATCATGATTTAATAATTGAAAATATATTTAAATGTAAATTTATTGGGAGTTTATGTTAAATAACAAATAGCATGGCTTATATGATACTCATTGAGGAATACATTTTGAATATATGTATATTGTATATGTCAAAAAATGGACTTAATTAAAAACGAGTCATATTATGACTATGAGATGATAAAAACCATAATTATTTTTTTCTAGTGATGAAGCCTACACTAAAAAATATTAATTTTCTGATGTAGATGAAAGATTATGAATAAATAAAATAACAATGTGATGTTTAAATATCATCTAGTGAATAGTTTTTTGATTTTACTCAACAATGTACATACCTGTCAATTGATCCTATATAAATAATAAAACATTTTTGAATGTGGAGATGTCTATATTGTTGAGAATAAGTATAATTTCAATAAAGAAATGAAGAAAGTCAATAAGAATGAGTTTTTATATAGAGATCCTCCAATAGAAAAATTAGGCTCGTATAGATTCATATATTAGTATATATGATTTTGATATCATATTATGTCCATAAATAGTATGAAAATAAATAATAAATGAATATGTTAATGAGTAAAAAACTATTGGTGATACCAAATCACTAGTAAAAATAAAAACATAGAACTCATTATAGAAAATAATGATTCATTCATAAGTAGTGCCTCAATAATTTCATGAATATACTCTATATGAGAGTTAGATAATTACAAATTTTTTAGAGCTTCATCATATTATGATTAATAAAAATGGGGTGATTCTTTACTCTAGAATATTGTAATATTTTATGAAAATGTGATATTTCAGGATAAATTTAATTGAATAAAGAATGCTATTTTCTAAAAAATATTGGCTTTTTATAAAATGCTACTAAAAAATTAATGTAAACCATGAAATTGGAACATTCTGTTCCTTATTAATGAATAAAAATAATAAAATTATTCCTTACATTTTCATTGAAAAAATTCTCATGGCATTCTAAATCGAATTGAAATTTCACTTTTTCAATTGAGTTCATAATAGGGGAGTTTATGTAATATAGTATGATGAATTATTCCAAAATGAAGATGAGAAAAATATATTTAGATTAGTGAAATCATATTTTGTATTTATCTAAGAATCACGAGGTTGTATTTATATGATTAATCAATATAGAAAAGGACATGGATTCCAATATTATTGAATTAATCATAATATATATATTTATATGGAGTGTGATAAAAAGTTTATGAAACTAATTTACTTATGAAAATTTATTTCTATTGGATTTAATGTATAACAATACAATGAATAAAAATCATTTGATGAAAATATTAAATGTCTATTATTGTAAAATTATTGTTTGACCTTATACTGAATAAAAAAATGAAGGAATGAGAATTTAATGTATGAATCAAAATATATAAAATATGTGATAACACAATATTTTGTGGAGGAAAATAATGTATTATAAACCTTTTTTATACCCTTATTCTGTCATTGAATTATGAGAAAGGATTAGTGATAAATATTTTTAATTCGAAGAAAATCGTTGGGAGTGTATTGTACCTAAAAAACCATGTTCAAACTCAGTTCTTATTGTATCTTAGTAGAATGTGTATTAAAGTTATCCATGATAAATAAAAATTTATATGGTGAATATATTACTTCATTAACTATATGTAATTGTTTCTTGTAGATTATTTTACCATACAAAAGAAAAATAATTTTTTGTTGGATTATGAATTCTAATTGAATTGGTTTGGTGAATAGTATGAAGATAAATTCTAATTATGCATTCTATATTAATGTTTTATGTAATTATTATATTATAAATAATAAATATTTATTATTAATAATAACTATTGAATCAGATTTTATTGTACCTAATAATGTTTTTATAGAACTATAATGGGTGAAGAATGAAATTAAAGATATGTGATTTTTTATTTACTTCCATTGTTATGTATTGTCTCTTCAATAATTTTGGATATTTCAAAATTTTAGTTATGATTTTAATTAGTTTATTTGGGTGATGGGAGGATAATGAAGGATAATATATATATATATATATATGTTAATTTTTGGATTATAAATCTAATTCCCCCAAGGTATAATGTGGTGGGATATTGAGCACCTATTGGTGGAGTCAGGTGTGATGGTCCCACGGAGGGACCATTGGTTGGATTGTGGACATGAACCATGTGGATGAAGTAGTCATGTAGGGAACTCAGTACATTCTAGTAATTTTTTAAATTGGGACAGTCGTTCTTTTAATTGATGTGGAAGATGACTCTTAATTCCCAAATTTCCCCTCTGTGGCTTTGTTAGGTAAAATTTTATCTTTAGTTTTTATAAAAAATCTATCCTCATCAACTCATGAATAAAGGGATAAAATATATAATTTTATGATATTTTAGATATTATTTTTTGTAGGATTTTTATGAGTAATTGAGTTTTCAATTATATAATTTTATATAAAGTAGATAATATTATGACAGTGGTTTGTAATTAATCTGAATTAATTTTCTTACATTCTTCAAATTCATAAATCTTAAATGAATAGAGTTTTTATTAGGGTGTATATTTTGTGAATTGGATTTAATCAATAAGATATGAAATCTTTTTCTCTCTCTTGATGTTCAAACTATGTTTATAATTGAAAAATTCACTAATTTGGTTATTTAAACATGCTTATATTTTCATTGATTATAAATATTTATTAATGTTTATGAATGATATTTTTATGAATTTTTTAATTGTAATCATGTCATAAATCAATGAATTAATGATTGAAATATAGATTTTTATAGGTAAAATGATTTATTATAAAACTAGTTGAACAATTAAATGTGTAAGAGTTAATAAAATTATAATTTACTGAATAATTGTAGATAAAAATAAGATACAACTTTTATTTGGATGAAATAAATTCAGTTTTTATTCTGGAAAACTATTGTATAAATTATTTTTATGGGTTTATGGATATTATATTCTAATTTGATATATTAATATCTATCATGCATATTTTTTGGGGAATAGTTTTGAGGTAATTATCATTTTCATTAATTAAAATAAATAATAAAATTGTACAACAATCTCTAACATACATAAAAAAACTTTATGGATGATAGGTTGATGTGTGTTGTGAACTAGTAAATGGTGTTCTGTAAATTATAGAAACTCTTTCAAAGTGGGATAAAGAGTTAATTGAATGGGGAAATAGTTCCATAGTGTTCCATAATTCGAAAAATGAGTTTTAGAGTCTTAAAATTGGGTTTATGATCCACATTATCTTACTATTTTTTTGTTAACAATGGGAATTATGTTATCAATGACACTTATCTTCATAAGATTAATAATGTGGTACAATTGGTAAAGAGGCATTTTATAGGCATAATCAAATATATTATAAAGATATAGAAAATTTTCATCTGTTGATTATCCCTAATTGTTTTTATGTCATGAAATATACATAATTATTTCTTCTTATTTGAAACTTATAAATTAAAAAGATTAGGCATTCTATAAAATGGAACATTTTGATCCAAGGGATAAAATATGTTATATTTTGTAATATAACATGTCTAACCCTGAGGGTTATGTTAATAATGATTCTATGTGATGAAATGGACATAATATACCCCAATATAATTATATTTTATGCAATGTAGGACATGGAGAGGCTTAAATTTCGTTACAAAATTGTACATTAAATTTTAATCTATAAAGAACTGAAATAGAATAATTGTTTAATTTATTTATTTAATACTACAAATAATCACATTTTGTGTGCATATATACTTCATGGATGATGTATCTAGGAAAATAATAGGCCTTTTTAGCTAGGAGTTATTGTTATGAGACACTATGGAGCTATAATTATGTGTATTTGTTTTCAGAATGAGTGGACTATCCACGTATTTAGTTATAGGATATTTGAGTTGTAAAACTCACATTTTTTCATGTGAGGCATAATTATTTTCTATATTTTTGTTTAAATTTTCTTATCTCTATAGGTTATTATATTGATCTTATTATGTTGATTCTTTTTTCATCAAATATTTATTGTAATTTTTTTGTTTATATATAGTCAGCTTGATGTGATTGACCATTAGATGGTTAATATCTCTTCGTAGTTATGTTATAAGACCTTCCAAGGTAGTTTCTATCATATGTTGTTAGAGGATCAGAGTAGGGATCATGTGAATTTTCACTGTAGTGGAATGATTATGCCTTGGAATGGCCCTAAAAATTGTATCATTCATATTTTATTTTTTAGTAATAGACTATGGGATGTGGTAGAGTGGGTGATATGAATTTTTAAAAGTTTGGATGACGTTTGTAAGTGTTTGGACAATACAAACATAGTGGTAGTCAATCTTACATTGGGTATAAGGGAATAAACCTTCCATGTTTATCAAAATATGATAGGATAGAATTCTCACCAAATTGAGAGTGAGTAATGGAAAAAATTCATTTATCAATCTTTATATATAGAATCAAGGAATATTTTTATGTGTTTGTGTTGTTGGATTTTTCTTATGTAATATCATTACTCTTGCATGATTAACAAATTTTTATATACGTAAATTTTTTGATGTATGATGTTTCTTATTTGTCAAATAATTTTGAAACAAAAATATTTATGTTGATTCTTTTTAGAACTTTGTCTTCTAAAAGTTGATTTCATCAACATTGGTAAAAGTATGCTATGATGGAGTTCTCAAAAGAGGGGTATATGGATTATGAAGAATAACATTTCCTATGATGGTGCATCCTAAGACCTTAGTGGAAAATAATATCACAAAAATTTTATTTATGATGATGTTTTATATGATAGTGAGATCATCCAAGTAAGATAAATTTTTATATAATACGGTACATGTTTTCCAATAACAATACCCATCTATCATTAGAGGAAATGTTGGAAATTGGTGAGATGAAGAATAGATATATAAAATTTATCAAATACATTTATTTATAAATTATTTAGTATAGAGGATAGTGAAGGTATTTATTTTTATGCTTGTGTGATAACATTTATTCTAGTTGTGCATCATGGCTCTGGAAATTATGACTGATGGGATTAACATGGAGTATTTTCAAGACATGTTTCATTGGAAATTTAATTATTATTTATTTAGGATAGAAAGTGGGTATGTGTTTGACATGAAAAATTAAGGGATAATGTTTGTCATTAATTATTATTCAAAATTCGTGAGTTTTTATATATAATTTTATACCGTAAAGAATCTCAGGAATTTTGTTGCCCAGGATCCCAAACTAGCATATTACATAATCAAGTCATGTTCTAGATCACCCCGGGTTAGGAATTTGTTTTAGGGCCTCAGGAAAAACCATAATGAATGGGTCCACCAACAATAACAAATTAATATTAAAATAATAAAATATAATATATAAAAAAATACTAAAAAATCCAATCTATGAGACAAATGAAGAAATCCAAAAAAAATGTATACTAAAATAACACGTGTGACACGTTTTATATAGTTCCTATCTCAATATGGCCATCACCCTGGTCAACCTAATGAGAATATTCCTATTATTATGGAACATAAAAAATCATAAGATTAGTATACACATAATTGTGTATATAATGAGTTAGAAAATAAAAGATTAACAAAATATCACCAAAATGTGTTTTAAGTACATGAAATTTTAATTTTATCTATTATAGATCAAATGAAAAGTATTGAATTCGTTTTTACTATAAATGAACATTATAACCAAATAAAACATTCATAACCATTTAAGAGACATTCCATTTTATTTCCCATAAATAAATAATATTTTTCAAAAACATTTTCTTTGATGAATCTTTTATTATTGAAACACCTATTTTAAATCAATATTTAAAATAAACACTTTAAATTGTTTCTTTAAGTCATCTTCATTATAAAACATAAAGATACATTTTAAAAACAAACACAAGTGTAATTAATCAGTAGTGAAATAAAATAATAATGATTATGATATAATTACAAAAATGTCAATTGATTTGAGGAATATAAATGATTTCCTCCAATGTAGTCATATAATGTTATGCATACAAAAAAATTATAAATTTATTATTCTCATGGATGATTATAAAAAAATGAAACTATTAGGATATTATGCATTATTAAAAATCCACCTATGTAGCCTACATGAGGCCCAGAATCTAGGGAACTCCCAAAATTCCCAGACACATAACTAGTGGGACAGATGTAGTGTTTAACTAACCATTATACAATAAATCTATACATACAAATCCATGAATTCAAAAACAAATATATAGAAATAAATATAGGTGGTAACTCAATAAAGTAATTTAATGAAATATAACACTAATGGAATAAATGTCACCTGACATCTATATATCTCACAAGAAACAACCCCCAATCACATGTCCATATCATTCATAGATTAAAAAAAATCAAATGATCCAAAATTAATATTAATTATAGTTAAATATGGGGTATTTGATAGGTCCTAAAACACAAATGATGAAATTCAAATCAATAATTCCAAATGGGCCTTATCAAAATAGAAAATGGATTTTTAGTCACTTCATATCCCCTTTAAAATCAAATTTTATAATCAACCAATATATATTTTAGACCACCATAAAAGACATTTAAAATACCGACTCCATTTCACTAAAAACATTTCAAGATAATATAACATTCCCATATTTTAATTCATGATTAATGATATCAAAAATATGGGTTCCACATATTGGTTCCCCACACCCTGTGGTCCATATGGACTCCAATGCATCTCCATGAATTCCCGAGGCTAACCACTAGAAGTGAGGGACTATGTTTTTTCCGTGATGGATATATTTTATCATTAATAGTGTATAATGTTGGTAATATTTTCATTTAATAGTACAAGTATTATAATAGAGAATAATAAGTGGAAATAGATGTAAATAACCTTTATGTTGATATAAATACCCAAAAGAAGTAAACTGAATCATATATAACAGATGATATCATCTTTCTAAAAATTATGTAAACCTGCATACATCTAGTAGGAAGTAGAATTATTCATGCTATACAAAATGAATCAAAAAAATGAAAAAATATATCCTGGAATCCTGAGATCCAACACTGTGATCAACAACTAGTTCCATACAATGTCAGGAAAGTAGTTACACATCCATAAGTGGATGTTTACAATTATCTACACTTGAACGAATGTAATATACCTGGGTATATAGTGGTAGCACAGATAGGGTATAAGATGAATCTTATTTGGACAACACAAATTCTGTTTATAAATATAGAGTCATGAATAAAATATAGTGGTGTTATTATATAAAAAATAAAATAAGTTATAGTAACTGTAAATGGTTTGACTCTAGTTCTTGAATTAAACTAGGATGACACCACCTGCTTCAGACCATATTTGAATAGTTATATAAAGTATCAATTGAAGAAATTCCTTGTATAACATTTATAAGAGATGTTATGCCTAATATCACTGTATAAAAATGTATTCCATGTCATGTATCATAGAATGGGGATGCCATTCCTAGTATCAATGAATACGCACACCACGACCAGTATTACATATAGGGTCTCCATGGATGGTATTGTAGTGTGGGTTTCCATTCCCATATTGTATTTCAATTGTGTTGGGGTCTTGATTCATGTATCATATAATAGTTATATCCGGATCCCCATTAAAATATAATATCATATTTATATAAAGGCCTTCAATTCCATAACACATTTAAATAAATAGACACCAAGCTCGTATAAATATAATTAACACTATGGTCATCATATCCATTTAGTGTTAGGCAGGTGGTACATCATTTCCATTTATATTTATCACAAATAAGGGTCACTATGTGAAATTTTTATAATTAATGTGGGTCTTCATACCCATACATCCTTATTCTAAGTAACTATTGTAATTAATATGATACAATGAATGATTCATAATTCATTTTCATTTAATCATATATATGCAAGTAATATTGTCCATTTAATTAGGTGTCATGGACTTACCAATAACTTGTAAGAAACTCAATTCATTATAATTTTCAAGGCCATTTTTCATCCAATGAAACTTCATTTAAACCAAATCAAAATGGTACCACCATTCAGAATCAAAGTGAAGCAATCCTATAGTTTCATTGGGTAAATACTCATCAATCCACATATTCATGTAAGAGGGAAGACATAAAGGGATGGAACACTTTGATTTTGAAAAGACAATATGAATTTGGGTTTTAACAGGTCATTGGTATCCCTGAAAGGAAACCTATTTGCACAACTATAATTTAGGGACATTTTGTAGTGAAACTGGTATGGGAAACATATCACATACTATAAAAAAATTAGAAATAAATGGATAATTCATAGAATAACTAAATATAACTCTGATTACTCTCCTTGTCCTATTATATCATTTAGTTCAATCCGGAATGATTCTAATACAAAAAATGGAAAACTCCCTAAAAATAAGGCATATGATTCTACACCTCAATTAATTTTTCTAGGAGAATATAAATGATGAAACACTAAAAAGGAATTAATAACATACCTAGTTGATTTAAATAGAGTTTAAATAAAATCAATTAAACATTAGAGGGAAGAGTTACCAAAATCCCTATGTTATGATTCAAGAGTTTTCACTAATGGGAGGAGAATATATCCATGGTAGGAGGAAATAATAAAAAAAGAAGAGAGTAAAACATTAACCTCATTAATTGAGAAATGGTCATTTATCAAAAAAACTATTGGATCACATGGTTTGACCACACATTTGGCCACAAAATACACCAATCGTGTGCCTAATGTTGCTTATATAGGGGACCTAAATATTTTGAGAAACTATATTTCATCTGTGTGATATGACTCTAGTAAAAACTATAGATATTTAACATGGGACTATAGACCTTGGCGCATAGTTAGGGAAAAAAGTGTGGCCAAATTTACCCCACAATCCATCCCCACATAATTAGTAGAACCCTTTTGGATTGGTTTTCATTATGCCTACTAACTGGGCAACACGGTGATTTTCCGTAATGTATTTGGTTTCGAGCTTCGAAAAACCCCCAAACACCCCAGAAACCATTTATAACTTGTTATGAATTCATATTAAGACCATAATAAACCATTAAACCAAATTCAATATGATCCATACCTGATATAAAATATGGTATTGTTGCATTCTTAACCCCTTAAAGGAATCTGTCACTAAGATCACCATACAAGGGTTGAAAACATCATCTTAGAATAATTAAAGCCTCTAATCAAGTAAGTCTGCCACCATTTCCCATGTCTCATCATATTCCCAACATTTATATTGAAGAACCCATACTAAAGTTATAAACCAGACTCAGAGATACATAGTTCTCTAATAAATTATGCAGATAGGATAGTCCTAAAATAATAATCAACATCTAGCTCCACATCCTCCGAATAAAACATATGAGTTGGGTTAGTGTGATATTATTGAATCTTTGAAACATGGAAGATGTTGTGCATGAACAATACCTCTAAGGAAATAGTAACTAATAGGATACCTACCCAAATCTCTCCAAAATATAAAAAATCCTGAAATTTAAAAAAAAGTCATTCATTTCCTCTGAATCTATCAATTCACATATTTGGGTGACACAAATAAGAACACATGATCCCTGACCTCAAACTCTAAAGGACATCAATGGTGATCAGTATAAGTTTTTTACATATATTTAATGTTATAAATCCATTCTTAAATTAGCTTAACCTTCTCTGATGTATCCTAAAATAGACGAGGACCCAGTATCATGGCCACTCTTATCTCCAATCATCATAGGGTTGAACGATTTGACCTGCCATATAGGGACTCATAAGGAAACATTTTATTCATCACTTGATAACTATTATTGTAGGTGGAATCTATGTGATAGATATTATTCTCTCAATAAATTCCAAAATCATGGATGGATGCTCGAACCATGTCCTCTAACACCTATGTATTCCGATCTGACTAAACATTGGTCTCATGGTGAAAGGTTGTGCTTAAAAGTACATATGTACCCATATATATCTACTTATGCTTCATTATATTCTATGTGAATTGAGAATCCCTATCTAAAATTATAATAAATGGGTCCCATTGTAGTGATAGTATATCATAGACATATGAAATTTCTAACTCGTCAACACGTAATTCTTCTTAGATAAGAAGGATGTAGGTAATCTTCATCAGCAAATCAATGACTAACCAAACCATTTCACTACAATGAGGCATCCTCGGTAAGATGAAAAAAATTTCATCGAAACATCCTCCTATTTACTTTCTAGAAATGGTAATTCCTATAAAAACCCAATAGGTCACTGGTTATCCACCTTCACATACTGACATGTGAATCACCTATTGATAAAACATTCAATCTTACACTTCATGCCTATCCACCAATATTATCAACGCATATCCTTATACATATATGAAATACCTAGGGGAACATCAATACGAGACAAATTTAGTCACGAATAATCTCCTCTATCATATATGTGTGATCCCAGATATTCC
Source organism: Viscum album (assembly GCA_963277665.1). Classification (NCBI taxonomy): domain Eukaryota; kingdom Viridiplantae; phylum Streptophyta; class Magnoliopsida; order Santalales; family Viscaceae; genus Viscum; species Viscum album. The sequence goes on along the minus strand of OY728126.1, from coordinate 2,114,527,444 downwards.
AATGTATATTCAAGATGTCATCATCATTGATATACCAATATATAGGGGGGGTTCACCAATAATGCTCTCTCGGAGGAAAAATCCATCTGGATTAAGAAAATTCTTTTTCATCAGCTTCTATATAAGTGATGAGCTCACTAATTTTGATTCTATTACATAATTTAAAGGAAGCTTATCAACCTCTATTTTCATCCCAGAAAACAAATCTATAAGAATCCATTCTCCCCTAGCTTCCTGAAATTCACTAATTTGTGACATACTATCAAGGAATCACCAACAACATTTTCCTTTTCAGCCATATAGTCTATATTGATGTCAAATGACTACCGATATTCAACATGAATTCACTACCTAAGAGGTAATTATCATTGTGTGAAAATATAGGTGGTGATATTTTGATCTATAAACACTACTAAAAGATATCATATTATGTAATGACTCTAACATTGAAAGTCATGTAAAACAGTAGCTAAATCAAGATCAGTTGTTGGTTAATTCCTCTAATGAGACCTCATCCTCTAGGACCAATACACAATTACTCTGTATTGATGCATTAGATATTCTATTATCTTGATAAATAATGCATCAAAATAGACTATAAAACTCATCTTCATCTTCGATTGAATAAGTACTTTCAATGAATTAAATATCCCATTCAACTCTGGAATGGCGATGTCGTGGGATTTAGACCATATAAATATCTCACCATTTTTAGTCATGTCCATAAGTGATGATATTTTGGATGATAATCCCTATATAAAACTAATTTAGTAACTATATAACCCAATGAGACATCATATATAAAAGACATTCTTCAGCTTCCCCCATGTAACAATAGCTCTTACATTATATGGGTCAACTAAAACTGCTACTTATGAGATTATGTGTCCCACAAAGTTTACCTTCTTTATCCATAAACGAAAATTATTGAGCAAGGAAAAAAGTTTAGTTCTATATTGGGGTATTTATAAATTTTTCATGATGTATGGAATGGTCAATTCAAGGAATACAATATACCCAGATGTCATGTACGAATACCATGAACAATAAAACTATATAAGGATATAAAACATTATTCATCAATTCCAAAAAAATGTAGGATCATTCGTAAGAAAAAAAATCATCGTGAGGTACTCATATATGTTTTTACGACTATGGAATATTGTACACAGAATGTATAAAGACATGATTTGAACCTAATGATAGCATGATCATTGGTTGATTATAAATAGTACACATTCTCCCATTATCTGGTCAAATAGATTATTTATATGATTTTAAGGTGACAATGTTTTCATGGTATGAAAATTCAAATTCCTATAATCCATGAAATTAATGAGGGTTATATCCTCTTTTTAGGAGAAAAGGACATACCAACCTCATGGAGAAGTTCCAGACCATATGAATCCCTTGGCCTCTAAATCTATTATCATTCTCTTGAACTCTTCTAACTATATAATAGCCATGTTATAAATAGAAATTGATATTTATTCATCTCTATGAACTAGCTCAATAGTTAATTCCACGACTCTAAGGAAGTATTCCTAGAGGTTAATTGCGGTAGAAACCCATAATTGAATGAATAGAGGAGAGATCTAAATATGATGTGGTCCCCAACCATACATGTATTGAATGGTAATATAGGAGATCACCCAACCTATCTTGATATGATAATGTACAACTCTGGTATACAAAACATCCCAGTCACCTTTGTTAATATAATTACCACTCTCTGGTGATGTATAAGAACACCCACTAGTGATAATAGTCAAAAAAAGAATTATAGTAATCTAACTACTCCACCACTTTATTGAAATTAAATCCCCTAATCTGAAGGATGAAGAGGTTCCACAAGAAGTGATGGTTTCTTACCTCAAGAGGATAATCTTTTCACTAGAGTATGCTAATGATCATATACCCAATGTTCTATCTAGATTCATCACACAACGTGGGTACTCAACATGAAATCTGATACTCTCCACAATAGGCATAGATAAAAAATAAAACGGTGAACATATACCATATAAAGAATAAATGATAGTAGATTCTTCTAGACTGGTACCTCTAATAGTATATGGAGAATAATCCTTCTCATATGGTATAGTCTTCCTTAAATTGATATGGCATGATCCATGGATCTATTTTACGAACTAACTACCTATAGTATTTCCACTCTACTAGCATTATATATTTGATGCCTGACTACCATGACCATGACCTCCTCCCATAACCACCCTCCTATTTATTACAATATAATCCATGATTTATTGTATAATATTTTAAATAATACAACCCAAAATATTTAGAAGTCTAATGTATTTGAGAATTATATACTATACATAAAACCCAAAAATAGGGAATGCATTTACATGATTGAAAACCTCCTTAACATAATCATATTATTGCATCGTATTGAAAACAAAAATAGGTAACTTGGGAACATTCAGAATGAAGGGGTGAGATATGATGTCTCGTAATGTAATAATCATGAAATAACATGATTAAACGAATACATGTAAAACAATTGGCATGTAAATGGGCCATAAAATGGGTAGGAAAAATAAAAAAGAACATTGTGACATGATATAGATAGATAATAATAATGACAACATGGGAAATTCGTAAATGACATAAAGAACTACATCATAAACAATGGTCACAGATAACTTCCAAGGCATCATGATGAAAAACATCCCACGATGAAGAATGTCCTCAGGATCTATGATTATCATGATTAGCGGAATAAATTCATGTAACTTCCCTATCAAGAAGTATAAACACATAAAGGTCAAAACCATTTATATGAAATGGGTATGGGTATTCCTTACATGGTTTTTAGGGATGGATAATTGTAATGAATTTTTGATAGCCTAACAGGGGAATATGAATATTAACTAGAGTCACTCATGAGTTTGAAATGGGCATCTCATAATTTATAAATAAAATGTAATATATGTGGGATAAGGAAAAAAATATACCATCATTATGAAATGATGATAAAACACATAAGATAAATAAGATACTTAAATAAGGAGGACAAGGATAAGAACCCTTAATAAATTTCATTATGGTAACAGGTGTACATAAAGGTTCGTGTGAGGGTTTAATGAGAGTGAATGGTTTTCCCATAATTTATACACCAAATGAAATGTATGAGAGGTCTTAAATAAAACTTTCTAATGGGATATAATTAAAATTCATAGGAAAAAAATAAAAGATGTTCTTGAATAAATGGAGAGTGGGAGATCCGTTAAAAAATTTACGCATGGAAACGACATAGGTAAATTCTATAATGGGTGGGGATAAATAGAATATATTTATTATAGTATCAACTTTATAGTAGTGTGATCATTACAAATATATGAAAATATAACAAAATGATAATAAAAAGGGAGATTCAATGGAAAGGGGAAGAGAGAATCCCTTATAATGTGTAAACATAGAAACAACATAGGTAATGGTAAAAATGAGATATGATAAATGATATCTCATTGAAATAACATCTATTTAAATTTAAAATAAATTTTAAAAATCAGTTACTATATAATGAATTGACATTAAGAAGACAAATTGCAATGAAGGTGTTCGAATTGAATAGACGGGAGGAAGGTCCCTTATGCTGAGAGTATGATTCAGAATGATTATGAGGAACTTATTTATAGAATAGAGGAACCTCAGTAGGACACCATATAAGTGAGGTAAGATTAAATATTTTCTCCATTGTTTTTGTGTGGACATAAATCTGATATTGGTTTGGTTTTTATTGGAAATTAGGGGGGAATTCATTATTAGTTCACAAACAGATGTTTTAGAATCTATATAATAAGATAATCCAAACCACAAAACATAACATGGTTTTTGTCCATGGCCTCCACCAAATAGGGTTATTTTTAATTAAGTTATATTCCCAAGGGAAATACTTATATAAATAATACCTTTGCTGATGTGGAAACGAGTTGTTTCCTTAAACAAATGATTTCAAAATCTTAAAATATATTAAAGGATTTAGATGATTGATAATGGATTTATAATGGATTTATAAAATTAAAAAAAAAAATAAAAAAAAAAAATTTTCATGGGGAAACATATATTTTATCAAAAATGAAAATTATAATATTTGTGAAATCAATTTTGGGGTATTTTGAGGTTATAATACACAATATATATTTATATCGTATTTAATTGTAACCTGAAAATTAGACTATCAAAGAAAATTATAAAAAAATTAGCAGTTTGATAAATTAAATGTTTTAATACTATAAATAACATTTAATTTATTAAAATAAATTTTAAATATATATATTTTTAATTTTAAAATGTACTTAACATTTACGGAATAATGATTGGATTTTTTATAGTAATAGTTTCTAAACCATCATATATATTGGATCTAACATAATAAAAATTATTTCATCAAATATATTTATCAATTAATATTTAATTAAAATATTTTATTAAAATGATATGTGTTTTATAAATAAATTAATTTATCTGAATGAATTTCTTATTTGGGATAACATATTACAGAAAAAATTATAATTTGTGTTTTATGACATCAAAATTTAATTTTCAAGATATTGATTACATAATGATTTATAAAGTAATGAAAGGAATAAATATATTCATTTCAATATATATAATGTCTAAATATTATTACTATTCAGTTTTCTTCATTTCTAGTATTTTTGATATTATTTTTACAATTAATTAACCAATTATCCTCATACTTTGTTAATAATGATTTGTTGTAGGTAATAATCATATTAATCCAAAATAATGTTGAACTTATAAACACATATTAATTTTTATAATTATAAATATTTTTTTAATTTTATAAAAAATATTTTATTGCTGGTGGAATAATTTAATTTAATATAAATCCCGCATGCATGATGGGAAACCATTTTTCTGAAAAATACATTTTTCAAGGAAAAGATAAATTTAACATAACTATATAATTATTAATCATTATTATATGAATTTAAATTAATAATAATTGATATTTAATGTAATTATTTTTAAATTATTTATCATTTGGGGGTATTTTAATTAATTATAATGTAGAAATTTTTTTTAATTTGAAAACATTTTTTTGTAAAATGGGTTTTTTATCATAAAAATAATTATACTAGAACCTATTATAAATATGATTTAAATGTAATTAATTGAGTTTAATATAACTAAATAATACATTTATATCATTGAAACTAAATTAAATGAATAATTGGGCATTTAAATTAATTAATTAATTAATTTAAATGAAAACTTTATATAAAAATGGAAATTTTCATGATTCACCAGAATATCAATATTTTTCAAACAAATAAACAATTTTCATGCTCTGTGTATTTTGATATTATTATATCATTAATTTATTCCGTATTATAAAATATATTCTATAATTACTCTATAAAATAAATATTTTATTTTATTTAATAAATATAATTTAAGACATTTTTCAAGAGAAAATATTTTTATTAACAAAAAGACATTTCCAAAAAAATATTGATTTCATACACATAATTCTTAGTATATATTATATATATATCATAAATTATTTAATCCTACTAATACCCACAATTGTAATGAAAATGTTTAAATACTCATATTTACTAATCATTTTTTTTGGTTATATTGTTCATATTGCATATGATATTGAATATTGTTTTATCTTATAAAAACATGGGGCATTACATCTACTCTACATGTACAACATGTAGTTCTCCACCTACCATACTAATGAGGTTCTACTGAACCTTATCTTGATGGTGGGGCTAGCACAGATCCTCTCCCAGTCGTAATATATGGTTTGGTCCATCTGAATCATTAATAATGCCATAATCTACCATATCTTCAGCACTCAACAGGGTCTGTGGGACACTATAACATCTTATTCCAAGGATTTTTACAAATTCGACATACCATGTAACTATTTTTGGATGTCATATAGATACCTCTTGTCACACATACAATCTCATTGTGTCGCTTGTAACTACTAGTAGAACCACTACACTGTTTAGGTTCTGAATTTCCCAAGCTCACAAGATCTACTTCCCTCAAGATCTAATTTTTCAAAAGTTCCTACTTAACTCTATCAGATGTGACAATAAACAATAAATAATCTACTTACGAATTAATAAGATTTCAATTTCAATTCTCAAATCACGTCTCTTTGGCTGGCTCATCAACAATATTGCTAGGCGTGAAGCACAAATGATCAAAAATTGACTTTAATTGTCCATAACAATCATTGAATCCTCCTTCAGGTTTATAAACTCCATACAATGATCACTCTATAGAGTCTTGGTGAAGTAATAGGCAATTAATATTGACTGTAAATCCCATGTCATTGAGTTCCAATACTGACTCACCGGAATTAGAATATGCCCTCAGTGTTTGGTAAATCCTCATACCATATCAGTAGCGAGTTTCAGTCTCCTCTAAGAATGTGTCTCATGATACTTAAATATATAAATAACAATATTTTCCAATAACAATATAGTTTGTGTCCTTCCATCCCCCAAAACATGGGTGGATGCTTCTATTTGAACTTTCATGTCAACTCTATCCAAAAAAGTGGTATAGTGAGGAGCTCCATGCAAGGTTTCCATAAGCCACATGAAATATCCAAGAAAATAGTAATCATTTCCCATATTGGGAAGATGAAGAGGATCCACAAATAGGGGTATAACCAGTGGATCATAGAACACCAATTCTAGGGCATGTTCTTAGGCACCCGTCTGGCTTATGGAGAAAGGAATTCACATTCTAATTTCTCTAAAATCGCACTAAAAACACCTAAAATATAACTTGATAACATCACAAGCCACAAATATATAACTAGAACATGAATAAACACATTCTATATAATTTTCACACTGTTATACCATATTAATGTGTCCAGAATGTATAATATAAACATTTATATAGAATAATAGAGGAATTGATAATTGCCCACTACTAAGGCCACGATAAAGACAAGATCTTTGTTTACTATGTTGACTTTTATATTAAATTCTTTTTTACATTTAGGTTTATTTTATGGAACCAAATTTTTAGGAACTTGTGATCCAAAAGGTCCCATAATCCTTATGAATCAAAAGTTGGTGTCCATTCAATCTAAAGAATAACATGTTGCAGTCCAAGTGACCAATGGTCTTTGATTCAACATGTCATAGTTGACTACATAGGGTGTTTTCTATATCCAATGAAGGAAGACATTGTTTGGATAGAGAAAGAACTCTAAGCACAAATTATTCTCTACTAAATTTTCTTTAATAATTATTAGTGAATAATAATTATATTTATATCAATAAAAGGACTCATGGGAATCAGAGTTGATACAAACAAAATAATTCTCCTATATGGAATGGAATATGCATATAATTTGAGTTTCCTACAAGGTTACTCATATGATAAATGAGCAATTCTTCCTCCAACTAATCTCATCCTTAAAAGGATTACAATTAACCTCAAATATCAATAAGAACATCAGAATTCAATTGCATCACCCAATAGTATAATCATATCAACTTTAACAAGAAAAATTCATAAATAGAAATTTTTATTCAAGGAAATTATGATTTTTTCTATACATGAGATATTTACTCATAGGAAAATCTAATTACCAAACCCCATAACCTTCATAATCACTAGATTATTTTCTCAAATAAATAAATAAACAATAAAGTCACTCTAATAAAACTATTTTGTTGTCAAAAACCCAATTGAAACTCAATGGTTCCCCAAGTATGTTGGGTCACATGGACTTAGGCACATCTTCTTAAATGATAGATAATGCTAACTAGTAGAGAGGTCTTTGGTTGTTCCCATAAGGATAATATTACCTCATTACTAGAGCATCAAAAAAGTACAATCTATAGATAAATAGTGGAAGTAGTATAGTAGTGAATAACATGAAGAATACTTTGTAAATATTAAAAAGATATATCAACACACAAAAGTAGTAAATTGAATCATATAAAATGTATTATTTCATGTGTCCAAATTGTAGGAAAACAAAGATATAAATTTTAGGTAGCAGTAATATACATGCTATGAAAAAATAATCAAAAAAGGGAAAAATCTATCGAATCACACCAATCTTCATCTAGGACTTCTGCTACCATATCCACACAATGTCATGTAGGTAGGTATTCATCGATAAGAATATGGTTCCCCTTTAAACGTGTAATCTGTCTGGGTACTTAGAGGAGACCCAGATTGGTTTTTAGATAAATCATTGTAGGACACCATCATTAATGTCTATAAATATCAAATCACATATAAAATATGGAAGTTTGATGATATAATAATGTAATTAAGGAATACTAACTATTAATGGGTCAATTTTGGTTCTCGAAGGAAACAAGGATGCAACTATCAACATCGACACGTTCCAGAATAACTCTGAAAAAGTATAAAGGATGGAAATTCCATGTATCAAATTTATAATTGAATCCTTGCCTAGTATCACTGTAGTAAATGGAAATCCATGACCCGTATCAGTGTAAAGGGATTCTAGTCTCAATATCACTTAATAAGGATGTAATTCCCAGCATTATGTATTGGGTTTCCATGCCAGGTATCATAGTAAGGGAAACCATGCTCGTACCATATCAAAATTATATTTGGGTATCCAAGAAATTATCTTATCAAAATCAGTATTGGGTCTGTATTACCATTTTATATAACATTTATGTAAGGGTCACCATTCCCGTGACAAATTTTTGTAAAGTAAAACCGTTCCTATATATAAATAACACAAGGATCACCATGCCTATTTATTATTAGAAGGATGGAAGTCATTCCAATTTATTTTTATTGGGAATTAGGGTCATCATAAAAAATTCAATAATTAAAGATGATATTAATGACCACACATCAAAAATATTAATAACTATTGTCTTTTATATGAAAAAAAACATAATTCATAATCCAAGTACATATAATTATATTTAGGGTGTGACTGTTGTCTATTTAATTCAGTGATGGGGATTTAACACTCATATATAACCAATTTAATTCATTATAAAAATCAAGGTTCATATTCGTTCTATGACTATTCATTTTAAGCATATCCAAATGGTATCAACCTTTAAAATAAAAACAAAACAATCTAATATGATATTTGGAGAAATACAAATTTAATTCGAGTAAGCACGTAATAGGAAATACCAAAAGGGATGGCTAACTCTGTGGTCAAAAGTCCAATTTGGATTTGGGTTTTGACAAGTTAGTAGACTCCAGAAATGAAAAATAATTAATGAAAATTTTAATTCAGTGGAAATAAACAGTTAATCGATGTCAGGAATATAAAAATATTATAATACTATGAAAATTGAAGAGATATTTAAAATACAACCTATGTGTACTCGTACAACTCTTCTCATCCTGTATCGGCATTCAGTTAGTCCTATATTGGATGAAATATTAATAATGGAAGATTACACATAAAAGAGAGACAATGTGATGGAACATTGATATAATTTTCCCGGATAACATAAAATGAAGAAACGATAAAGAGGAATTAATAACATACCAATAATAAATCCAATGATATAAAAAGTGTATGGATCAGGATTTTGACTAAAGAGTTCTCTAAATCCCTTGGATGGGCTTGAATTTTTCTCACCAATGTGAGGAGAAATTTAGACTATTAGGGGAAATATGAAAAAAATAAAGACTTAACAACATTAAAATCATTAAGGGGAACTGACAATTACCCAAAAAACATTTGGGTCACATGGTTGGCCAAAATATGCACCAACTGCGCACCTTCCAATAATTATGGTTGGCACCCACATGGTTAGGCCACACAATTTGAGAAACAATGCCCTAACATTGGGATATTCCTATACTAATAACATCTGACATATCAAATGTGAATCCGACCATGGGTGCATGTTTTTTTATATACGCATCCTCTTTCACCCCACTATCTATCCCCACATGGTTTATAGAGACTTTGTGGGATGGGCCTAATGGTGTCAAAAAACCATGTGGCCTAGTGAATTTCTCCACTATATGGGGTTTTATGCTTGGAAAAATCCAAATACACCCTTGAAACAATCATAAACTCCTTAGTAATTCAAATTAAGTCCATAAAAATGAATCAGACCAAATTTAGAAGGTTCCATTCATGATTGAAAATCCAAGTTCTTATATAAATCAAATGGGATCAGGAATATTAAAATACATAAAATTCATTTCATATAAATCATTTTAATATTATTTTAAAAAGTATTCCTTTATTGATCAGTTTAGAATCCCAAATAAATTATAAAATAAATTTATTACTAGTGGATATAATACCCTAACAATAAAAAATTCCATTTATAACATTATATCTAAATATAAACTATTAAATATTACATTTTATCTATTATGCCTAAATTTATATTTAAATTTAAGAGAAAATTAAAGAGAAGAAACATTTCTTAAAAGGAAATCATTTTGGGCCATAAAATGGGCTTTCAAGCCTTGTATTCAGGTCACATGGCCTTGGGCGTTCGTGGTATGTAATGGGTCACCCTCTACCAAGTCTAAAGAGGTATTTTCTTTTAATAATAAATTGAGGCTTCAGCCGCAACCTTTAAATTTTTTTTGGGATTCATCACTATCAATGGTGACTACTCATCGATGAAATGAAATAAAAATTATAAAACATTTCACCCAAAATACCAAATTAATGGTTCTCCCAAAACAAAAACCTAACCCTTATAGCCCTTATCATTTTTTGATGAGGATTTAACCAATGAATAAATAGTGAAAATAATAATAATAATAAGGGAAAAATATTATGGGGGCATTAAAGTGATGATGACCCTAAAAACTAATGATAGAGGACCACATAAGACATGATGAAGGGATTGAGGAATCATCATACTGTAATATGACCTCGACTTGACAAGCAGGTGTAGAAAAGTGGATAAACATATTTAAATATTGTGTAATTTTTTTCTTAAAAAAGAAATTATTCTATGATATGTTATCATGGTAACAATTTTATTTAGAAAAAATTATACAGACAATGTAGAATGAATTTTTAAAGACCCTTTAATATTTGTCATTTTTTGTCTCATTAATTGTCCAATCTATGTGAAAACACAGATCTAAATGACAATTCTGGATGGTTAAACCTATATATTTTCCCAAAGATTTATGCCTCCCATGAATATTAACTATGAAAATTCAAAAATAAACTATAAAGGACCTATATATGTGTAAAATTCATATATTCTCCTAACCATTTAACCAAAATCAACGATCCTAAAGATCTCCCTTATGTTTCAACTATATAGTTTACTATAACCATCTCGTGATCATGTAAAAATTTTGTGTTGAAAGGAAAATCAAAAAAAAGTGATTCTAAATCCCTAAATCCATCAAATATAAAAATTTAAACAAAATTAATTAATACAATTATTATTATAGTGACACAAGAAACCATAATCTCTCTACAATACCAGTTTATGCTCCAAGACTGTTCGTGGTAAAAATTTATGTACCAGATAAAATTCATTAATCAGACCCACAAAAAGAGGAGGATTATGGGGGGAAATAATACAAGAAGTTGTAATGAATTTATCCACATGGAAGAGATATAATATTTAAGAACAATTCTATTGGATAACAAATAAGGATCCAAATTGTGTCATAGACTAAAAATAGGTCACCCCACTATTTTTAAATTATTTAAATGGTGGGATAAGAGGATAGAAAATCACAAATTAAAAACATCAACAAAAAAAATTCATCTCAAATAATTTATAACCCTATTATTCAAAAAGAAGAGAATTTTTTCGATAACTAATGAGACACACTGCAAAAACATTAAAATACTCATGAAATATATTTCATTAATGTTATGGTCTTTGATAGCTTGTGGTACACCGAACCCTGAGCCTAAATGAACCATAATTTAAATTAATTTAATACCCTAGACATTAATTATATGGTTTTTAATAGGACTAAACAAATTATAAAAACTAAATGGATTATAAAATTTTAAAAATATTTTATTTTTTTAACTGATTATCGAAAAAATGAGAATCTTTTGATATAAAATGAAATATTTTTTGGAGAAACATTGTTATTCTAAAAAGAATTTTAGTCTCTCTTATCCCACATATTATAAAATTTGGTTTTACCAATTTTAAAAAATTTATGTTATAAAATAATTTTAATTTTTGAAATTATAATTTCATCCTTGTCTTCGATTAAATTTTTGTAATTTTTTTAAAAATTATAATTTTTCCATGAATAGTAAAAATATACTATATTTTATTGGAAACAGCCTTTTCATAAATTATTTTTAAGATTTGTTTTTATTATAAATTTCTATAAAATAATATTTTTACCACATATATTATATTAAATAAAATTTATTTCATTGGGATAATTTTCATATTGAATATTTATATTAAATATTTCTTTATTTATTAAAACATTTTCTTTGGAAAATATCATTTTTATCATGTAAGTGATATTATTTTTATTAAATTAAATTTCCCCATTTAATAAAATTCAACTTGTAATGTTGTATTAAATATTTATAATAATAATAAATAATATTATATAATTTGGTCAATTTTTCATTAAGAATAGTAGGAACTAAAAAAATTATAATTACTGTAGTAGTGTTTAAAATGGTATTTGGGGGGGGGGGTTAACAAAATATGATATGTGTTAAAATAAAATATAAATATATAAAATTGCTACATAATGTTTATATTTCATCCTTTTAACATAATTGGTTCAATAATGAACAAATTTGGAGTCTTCTAGCATGGGAATAACATGGGTACCACGTTTTATTTTCAAAAAATCAATCATTGTCTTCTCCCCCATAAATATATTCTAACCCCCAATTATATTGTATTCATATTCCCAAAAACATTTTTTTAAAATATCTTTAAAAAAACTCTTAATAATATACATCCTGACATAATATAGTCATTTGTAGGATCATAAATCCATTCTCTGTAGGGTTTAAGTACAAACATAAAAATGCTTTATGAATAAGATGTAATGTTCGTAACCATGTGCTTTCATTTTACTTGTTCATATAAATAAAAAAACCATCTCCATATATTATAAAATAAAAAATAATTTATATAATACAAACATAGAGGTTCTAATTTTTATTTCATAACCTATATCCACCTCAACTTCTATCAAATGCAACACAAAAATGTCAACTTAATGTATGGAGGAATACTTCCTCACAAACCAATGTAATATGTGTTCATTAACCACCTATCTCAACTGGAAATAGTGATGGAGAAAAATTATTATGTATTATAAAATTTATAATCTTATTGAATTATATAATCACATAATATTTCTTACATTCGAATCCATTAGGAAACAATATAATCGCTCATGCGTATGGGTGAACTCACCCCTCCAAGGTGAAATGTGAAATATTTTTCATTTAATTTTAAAATATATGGTGTTTATTATATATTTAATTAATATAGATGTTTTATTTTATATATTAATTCCCCTGAAATGGTGAAAAACTATTTACTATTTTTTATTCCATCGGTTTGAAAAATATAAACAATGTTCATGTGTTTGTGGGATAAACTATCTACATGAATGGTGTAACTAATTTTCTCATATCTATATTTTTTTAACATTCATAATGAAATATTTATTGATTTTATATGAAATTAATATCATTTTTAACATTCGGGATATGATGGATCCTTGATCTATGTACTAAGGCCAAAATTACGGAAAAAAACATTCATGAAAAGTGATTTAATTGTCAAATGAAACAAGGATTTTAACAAATAATTTTTAATAAATGGGTAATAAAATAAATTAATTCAATAAAATATGGTCTGAAATATACAATTTTTGTTCTATTATAGTTATATAATAAATATTTATTAATTATACATGGTTTATAGGCATGTAAAAATGAAATCAGACCTATAGTGTGAGATCTCTAGTCTCTCGTTTACTTAAATGTGAATTAGGCCATATATTCCAAATGATTCATATATGTTGTGTAGTAACTTCCCCTAAGTCATTCAATAACATTAATCTCATTATATCCATGATTTTACATCTTTATATGATTTTATTCTTTCATGTGTATTATAATTTAAAATATTAACGAAGTGGTAAGGTTTTTTCACCTCACATTTATTTCAAAGAGAAAATTCAATATTGAATACTTATTTATTTTGTGTTTTTATATACATAACCATTGATTTATTATATCATGAATATAATTATCAAAATAGAATTTGATTTTGTGATTTTTTTAATTTTATTAATGGGTGTTTTGAATCAAAATTTTCAAAAGCGGTAAAGGTTTTAACTCATAATCTCAACATTATTTGTGATTTTTATGTTTATTTATCTTCTAGGGGAAATATATGATATTTATATCTCAATAAAAAATAATTTCTTTTTATTTTCTAATTCATGAAAATTTAGGTTAATAATCCCATATTCCTATCTCGGTTCCTAAAATTTTTACAATTTTTTTAAAATCTGACTTTATTTATTTCTTCAGCAGAAATATGTTTACCTTCAATATACATCTTTTGTAAATATATATTAAAATTTGTTTAAAAAATCACAAAATTATTTTTTAAATATAATTTTTAAATCAATTATATGTAATCTTCTTATCATTTTCCAAATTAGAAACTCCTTATTATTTTTAGAATGATACGAAATGAAATATTTAAAAGATATATAACTTTAATGAAAATATCTACCATCATTATGACTCAATTATTTTATGATTTCATTAAATGATTACAAGGATAATTTAAAATAATTTTTTCCTTAATATTCATGTAATTTTCTATCTCTTAATGTGATTTTAAATGTGAGAAGGATATTTTATGATTAATGTTTTTAATGAATTTTTTTTTGTATTTTTATTCATCAACTACAATGATCATTTTTTACTTATTCCCCATTTGAAATATATTATAATTATAACATCGTTTTCATTAATATTTATTGTTTATGACGAGTTTGACTATAGATGTACTATTGGGATACTATTCACAATATTAATTTTGATAGTTTTTTATAATTAATATTTATTAGTGAATGTATTAACATTTCGTTTTCTAGTATTTCAGTGTGGATGTTTATATTGATAATGATTCACCCCATTAGTCTATGAACGATTTAGTCTTACTATGTGATGGGTGGGACCCTTTATAGAGACTCGATACATCATTAGGTCTCTTGAGATAATATAGAGTGGGTGTTCAGATGAGGCTTCAACAAATAGTGTATTTTTTATTCTCATGATGCCTATAATATGTTTTTACGATGTAAGAATCTATATATTCCCTCTATATGAGATTATTTGATAATGTTCGGGTTATTATTTCACTAGTTAGAGTAACCATGGAAATGTTTTAAGCTCATTTAATTATACATATTGAATTATTAGTTCACCATTAACTCTGATAATATTATTATCCACATTAATGTTATTTAAAAAATGGAATTTGATTTTCAAAAACATTTCCATATTAATTATTTTTTATTTACAAATAATTGATGTTTTTTGTATAGATTCCATTACTAAGAATCAATGCTCACCCATTCAATTAATTTAAATTCCCTAGTATACAATAATTTTTATTTTATTTTTTATATGTATGGATATTATAAAGGAAATAACTGTGTTCTAATAAAAAATTATATGTTTTATTTTTATTTTCCAATTATAATATGAGAATAAATAATTTATCTATATTAAAAAGTCTAATAAACTATTCAAACATTCATGATGTGATTCCATATATCTATATCCACTGTAATAATGATATCATTGACATTAGGCTATTAATTTTGTTGTATTTAGAGTTTATAATAGACAAATTTAGTAGAAAACATGGGATCTAATTTTTGGAAAACATATAATAGGGAAAAGAAACCTATGATTGAATTTTATGTCTATCTATAGAATAAAATCCATTATTATTGGTGTGTAATGTATTATGTGGTTTTCCATGAAATACATCCATGTACATATAATATGGTTGAAAATAACTCTTGAGTAATTTTATATTGGTTTAATTAATCTGATATTGGGGCACTAGGCATTGGATTGATCATCTCATGTTGCATGAAAATTGGACTTACAATATTTCTGGATTGAAACTCCCATGGATATGATTTTAGATTATTCAAATTTTCCACTATCTAATATAAATAATTTAAAGATATTTTTATGATTTCAGAACATTCCAAATGAATCCTTATTAACTATTTTGTTATTATCTATGAATTCAGTTTTTAATTTATGTTAGATGCTTCAAAATTTTTTGGATTTTAAATTATGTTTCATTATGTTATGTTTTAATATATTATAAGGAATATTTTATAAATGTGTCTTAGAACAGGGAATATGTATAATATCAATTTGCATAATATATTCATGTATTTTTCTCATAGGAAATATAATGACGGTTGAGCTAGAGTAACAACTAAAACTGATCAAATTATAACCATATTAGGAAAGAAAACTATGTTTATATGTAATATACATGAACATATAGATTTTATTTATGGTATAATATATATCATTGTAATGTTATATCCCTTTATATTTTAGTAACCATAGTAATTTTATGGAATTATGAATCTACTTTTAGATTACCAATGGACAAGTTCCTTAGAGAATATGTTTCTCTCTCTTGATGTAATGAAATGGAGAATGTTTTCATTGGAATTTATTATGTATCAAGATATTAAGATCTATAGTGTAAAGTAATTCACGGCATAAATGATGAATAATAAATAGAAAACAGAGAGTGAAAGTAATTTATGTAACTGTTATATGAAAAATATAGACCTCATAGGAAATGAGTTGATATGGAGGGAAAATTATTGAGTCTATGAAAAAATAATGATAAAAATATTTCTATGTTAGAAGCCAACATTTCAAGAATAATAATAATGTATTAATAATATATTTGTAATCCAAATATCTAGACTAAATGTATCATTGATCAGATTAATATAATCCACTAAAGGGAACTAGTCTCCAACAATTTATCATCACACGTTGATATAATATCTTGTTCTATAAAAATAAGGAAATTGTCACGACCTGTCCCCTGGGGCCCGTATCGTGACTACCCCAAGCCCGCCTTCCATAGGAAAAGGGTTGTAGACTAGTACCAAAGGCGTAAAACCCTAATTTGAGAAGGCATTGACTTTATAACAGTAAAAAAACACAACAGAGTATGAAAATAGATGTAAAACACTAAGTAAAACAGAATACAAATGATTGTGCTGAAAGTAAAGGCGTTGGAAATACAATCCCAACAGTAAATTACAAAACAAATGGAAATCTAGTACCACTGAAGAAAATAAGTGAAGCAGCTACAGGGTCGTCCTCTGGAATTCCCACTTGAAGGGTGGGTACATATGGCCTCCTCAGTACCCCAAGTTCGTTTGTCTGCTCCGTGTACCTGTCATCGAGTGGTCCACCACCGGGTACCATCCATTTCTGCTACACTCAACCCCGATCAGCATTGTCTGTCGTCTTCAACTAACACAATGAGTTGCGAGCATAGCCCATGATGTGGTGAGTATAATGATACTCAGTAGGAACCCCGATACCCTCAATGTCTCACAAAATACAACAAAGATAACCATAATTTACGGAGTCATTTTATAACTCTTACTTAGGTATATGCCCATACATATACCTAAGTTATTTAGTAACCCATCTCAATCATGAGGAGAACACAAAAATCATTGACTCTACTCAATGTAGGATTTCATTGAATTGTAAAAGTACAAATTATTAGTCGCGAAGCTAGATCATCTTATTCTTTCAAGAGGCATTGCTTCTGACCATACAGACTCTGACCCACACATGATCGATAGGTACTAACACCTACAATGACCCATACCGGATCTGACCCAAACAAGATCACTATGCGCTGACCCACACTAGATTGTTGAGCACTAACCCACACAGGATCTGACCCACATAGGATTGGTTTACACTAAACCACATAGGATCGTTGAGCACTGACCTCAGTATGATCTGTCACCAACCTCTGCATCACTATAAGCCACTGGATTCCTCACACCCGGTGCGCTCGAGTTCCGTAGAATCTGACCTCGAGATATTGGTCATACCTCGACTGCCACTAAACTCCACAAAGGAGTAACCCAAAGGACCTCAATGTCGTAAGGGTTCCAACGTGATAGACAGTGCGTCAATCGGATTCTCGGTCTGTGAGTTCCTGGCATTTCCGTCCCAGGGGCCCGATTGGTTTATTAGGTTCAAACCAATCTGACCATAGTCCAACAATTTCCAAACCTCAGGTCGGGTATTCCAAAATAACCTCCTTCCTCTGAGCTTTCCATCATCGTAAACGGTTCGTCGATCGGACACCCAGAGCCTGAGATATGGGTGAAAAGGTGTAAACTGTCCAAATGGGTCCGGGTCTAGTCTTACCCAGTCAGACCGAACTGGTCCGACCCAGTCCACGGGTACAACCCGTACCAAGGGTGCGGCATGGCCCGAGGGGACAGCCCGACCCGAAGAGGCATCCTGACCCCAGTTTTCTGGCCCGAAGGGATGTCCAGACCCGAGGGAGGCCTGGGTGAGGGCGGCCGGTGGCTCGTGTGCCTGGCTGGTGGGCCCGCAAAGATGGCAGGCGGGGCCACGTGGCCGTCGGGATGGCTCGAATTGCCTTCGGGTGGGCATGCGTGGCTGGAAGGCCATCCCTCTTGGCCAGAGGGCCATGCACGGGGGGGGGGGGGGTTACACCCCCCCCCCCCTTTTCTTCAGAAATGGATAACGCATGGCACTAGCCTGGTAACCGTGGGACCCGAAGGGTCCTATCTGCAGCATGCACCGACGACCGACTCAGCCTGCCACCCTCCTCTGACAATCGCGTCTCTTCTCTCCGGCGTTTCTCGATGGCACCGCACCTAGCTCATCCGACCACCACAGCCTTCTTGGCCGCGACCCCTTCTTCTGGTACGGTGCGACAGCACCGCACCCCTCCGGCACTGCTGTGGCCTGCCTGGCTGCGGACAGTTATTTGTGCGGGGCGATACTATCTCGCCCCTTCAGCGACCTGACGGCCTTACACCTCCGGCATTTCCATGGTCCGCCTCCGTTGTCCACACATAAGAACTACCGATGGGGGAGGGTCAGGCCGTGTTCATGCAGTTCGAGCCCTCCTCGTCATAGTGATTACATTTGGCAGACTATAATCCATAAATTTGAACGACAAAGAACGGATGTTTATACTCATATATTAAATAACTCAAATCCCTCTACCTTGTATAACGATATTCATTTATGAATTTGCAGTAAGGTGGATTTCATTCCGTTTACCTCGGAAGAAGACGAAGAAGTTGACGCCGCCGGTGTTCTTGAGGGCCGGTGGTGTTTCCTCTTCTTGCCCCGGTTTAAGAGGGATAGAGAGATGTTCATCATTCATTGTTGGATAGGGGAGTTCTTTGTTGGGAGAATAATTTTCTCCAGTTTCTTCCAAGGCTCCTCTCTCAAGGTTCCACCAAAAGAAAGATGCCAACCCAAAAATAATAGACTATCTATTATTTTAAATGGTTGGAAAGAATACAAAATGATTCAAATTAGTTATGTTATTTCATTTAATTAAATTGGTGGAGTTGGCTCATTAAAAGGTTGGGGAAGGTGGATAGTTTTTATCCTCCTTTATAAGGATATTAAGGCGGGTTTCAAACCCATGTGGCCCCACACGTCTTTGATTTCAAGAGGTGTTAAACTTTGGGTGGGCCCCACCCAATCATATCCTCCCAAGGGAGGATATGTGCGGGTGGGCCCCACCTCTAACCTCCACTTGGAGGTTTTAATAGCCAACAAATAAAAATAATCATATCTTATTTTTATTTTATTTAATTAAAACTGAAAAAATCTAACATCAATTCTCATTAGAACGCAACTTCGGTGAAGGTCTCACTAAGCAAATATCGGCACTACGAGTTCAACTGTGCCCTCCAATTTCAATTTCGAGCACCGTTTCAAATGATATAAAATCACGCTTGTACATTTACTGAACATACCTAAAAAACATCAGAAATTGATTCCGGGCACACCAGGTCTCAGAATCAAGCATCGTAAATTTTCACAGACTTGTAAAAATACCTTGAATTTATGAAAAAAAAATCCCTGGAATTTCCAGGTCTTTACATTCACCCCACCTCAGTGATTTACGTCCATGTAAACTACAACTCGAACAAATGGAACAAATGGGGGTATTGATCACACATTTGAGCCTTCCACACCCAAGTGCTCTCCTGGAGGAGCTCGTGCTGCCAGCCAACGTGCACTAGAGGTATCGACCATCCACGCAGGACCGACTCCTACTGATCCTCAATCTCCACTGGGACCTATGTGAAAGTCACCTCATCATCGATGTCCAGATCACCATGGTCCATGATGTGGGATTGGTCATGCACATATCTTCTAAGAAGAGATATGTGGAATAGGTCATGTAATTGATGCAGTTGAGGTGGAAGAGCCAGGCGGTAAGCCACCTGTTCTACTCTGCTAATGCCCTGTAAATGTTTGATGAATCGCAGAGAAAACTTTCCTCCTCGGCTAAATCTCCGTAGGCCTCATCGCAGTGATACTCGTAGAAAATCATGGTCTCCATCCTCTAACTCAAGAGGTCTCCATCTCCTATCCACATATGACTTCTGCCTACTCTGTAAAGTCTTCATTCGCTCCTAGATGATCTGCACCTTCTCTATGGTATCCCGTATCATCTCTGGTCCTGCTAGTGCTGACTCCATAGGGTCTGTCCAGCATATTGGTGATCTAAATGGTCGAACATAAAAGGCCTTAGAAGGTTCCATAACGATGGTGGAGTGATAGCTTTTGTTATTGGAAAACTCCAACAAATGTAAGAGGTCCTCCTAGCTGCGACCGAAGTCGAGGACACAAGAACAGAGCATGTCCTCAGGGGTCTTAATGGTCTGCTCGGTCTGACCATCCATCTGAGGATGGAAGGTGGTGCTCAGATGAAGCTGTGTCCCGAAATCCTCCTGAAACCCCTTTCATAGCCGGGAAGTGAAGTGTGTGTCACGGCCGGAGACAATAGAAGAAGGTACTTAATGAAAACGTACAATATCCTGGACATAGAGGCATCCCATGCTTTTTACTGAGCCCTTCTCTCTGATCAGTAGGAAGTGGGCCGACTTGGTGAGTCGGTCAACGATCACCCATATTGAATCATGACTCTTGGATGTACATGGAAGGCCCGTCACGAAGTCTATGCATATCCCTTCCCACTTACACTCGGGGACCTCTAAGGGCTGAACCAAGCCTACTGGTACCCGGTGATCTACCTTCAGTCTCTGACAAGTGAGGCACCGTGAGACAAACTATAGAGACCCATAGATTGATGTACATGTACATTACATTGCGTTTGAGTAATACTTAATACATAACAAAAACAGACACCAATTGACTGTAATAGTTTTGTGTCTTTGGAAACTTGGAACATAATCTTCTAATCTTGGTGAAATATCTTCAACATCTCCCATACAGATCTTCCCTTTTTTACCTAAAACATTCTTTATATCATGTGGAAAGGAAAACAAATAAAGGGTGAGCACAAATGCTCAGTAAGTGTAAACATGGATAAAATAAAACAAACCATATACATTTGAACTTCAAAACATGAACATAATGTTTAAATATCAAAATTTTCAGTTGCGAAATAAATCTTGGCAGTACGTAAGACATAGATCATAAAGGAACATCAATAATGATTAAATATCATGGAAATAGAACATTTAATTATGGAAAACCAGTATGCACATGATATGATTTCCATATTAGCCATGGCATTGCTATGAATACCATCTTAGTGGACAAAGTCCCTTTATGAATCGAGTACACTCCTACTTCTAGTGCTATATCACTGAACATGATTAACTTTCTGTTCCAGCCATGTCTATCTCATGAGATATAAGTATATACCCAATGCATTTAAGGGAGATATAGGTCCCACCCATCTCATAATTAAATCATTCTTACTTGTGCCATAACACAAACTTAAATCATACATCATAACCCAACGAATAAAAATGGTTTTCTTACACATCATTCCATCATATCATAATCCAAATAAAAAAAATGGATATCATTTCATAATAAGAAAAGTGAAACCATGTAAATCATAGAGATAGTATACTTGAAACATAAACATATGAAATAATGTCATCTTAGATGGAAAATGGTTTTGATAAAACACTTGAAAAGAATTCATGTGGATAATACCATTTATTTTTAAAAATCATTTTCTTTTCACAAAATTGCACATAATTTTAAAATAAAAGGATTTTATTAAAAATAACCATGAAATATTGTAGAGTAAAATTCATTAAAATAAGGTGTTATGAAACTGTAAAAATCTTTTAATGCGGTATAAGTTAAAAAAACATTCTTCTCATACTTTTGCTAGAAATGTAAAAAAATTACCTCGTAACATAAACAAAAGAAAGATTCCTTACATTCCAATTAGTAAAAGTAAAAAATTGTTAAAAAGAACTTTAAAATTACATGAAAATATTTTTAGAAAATAGGTACATGGTTGATAAATATAACCCCAGTAAATACATGCGAATAAACAATCTCGGATAAAAATGAGATTAGAAAAGTTACCACATACCTTAGGTCTGATATGCTTCATATGTATCTAAACCATCAGTATAATGATTTAAATAATTTCATTTACTTAATAAATAATCATATTCATTGTTTTTAGATCATATATGGTTCACTTATGACTTTATATTACCCTTTCGTTTGTAAATTCCATGCTAAAGTAGCATTTTGGGTAAAATCGTTTTATTTATCGTACATGTTTGGACTTGTTGTTCTTGATATTATTATTACTTATCTCATGATTTACATACTTAATGATTGTAAATAATGATTTATATATAATATATATTAAGTATATATATATATAATAGATAGATAAATTAAATGAAATACACTATTCATGGAGACGGTAGGCCGTACGTACGCATGAACGTTGTTTTCCATTCCTTATTGACATGAATGAAAGAAAGTAGATGAAAAACATATATATAAATATACATATATACAGAAGATTAATTATGTCATATATTTTATCATTATTCATTATATATACTTTATAATCATTTTTGACTGGTTAACATGGAGAATGAATCTCATCGCGTCGTGGAGACGGTAATCCATACGTACAGACGAGCGGTGATATCGTTCCCATAATTATTGAATGGAATTGGAGTGGATGATATAATGTCTCAGAATCATTATGATTTTATAATAATCATATATAGTTATTCTTTACACCATTATCCCCATCCATGTAAGGTGGTGGTGGGAAACAATATTACACCACGACGTGGAGACGGTATTCCGTACATTCGCACATGCGGTGATTTCATTTTCCGTAGAATGGATAGAAGGGGAAATGGGGTTGTTTCATATTTATAATAACATATAAGTATATTAGTGATAATTATGTTATTAATTTATAATTATACAACTAAAGAAGAAGATGTTGAAGAAGAAAGAACTTGAAAAAATCAGTAGAAGAGATTATCTCTTCTACGACACACCTCTTTTAAGCTTCCTCTTAAGGCACTAGAGTTTGTATTTTGAGGAGACCAGAACCTCTATAATGATTATATGGAAGTTGAGAAGGGAAATGGTCTGGGGTTTTCTGAGCTTGGAAGCTCAAAATTGTGCAAAGAGAAGAGGGAGGAGGTGCCCTTTTATAAGGGAGGAGAGGGGCACCTTTGGAAAAAACTTAAAATATTATTTTATAAAAAAAGTCATATTTGGTTTATAATAGTTCCAAATTGATTTATTTAGAAGTTAAAGTGGGGATGGGTCGCAATCCTCCCAACCAATAGGGTTTAGACATGTTTACATTACTATTTTATCCTTATCATTTAGATTTAACTCTAAGTTAAAGAATTTATCTTTTACAGTGTCTTCTTGTTTTCTTACACTATATGGTTAATAAAATTACTATAAAAAAAACAAAAGAACCCCCATTGGTTAATTATTAATATATATATCCTTATATAAGTCATTTTTAAGAACCATAGATTTTTAGGAATAAAATAACAATTAATAATATAATATTTGTTTTAAAAACTATTTTATGTCAATTTTGACACTATTAGGTAATTGATTTTTGTGAAAATCATACCTGCTTGATTATTTAGAAAAAAGTTAATTTAATCAAAATTAACATGTCATATTAACCTAATAAATTAGTGGAATTTATAAAAAGTCTCAAATTACATTTATTTGTGTATTTATAACATCAATTATGTTAATATTTCATTAATATCGTAATTACTTCATCATCATTTTGTCATAAATAAATTAAATTATTTAATGTCTAAATATTATAAATAAACTACCATTATGTAGGAAATTTTTTTAAATTTATAATTAATATTTATAGTCGAATTTATCTTATGTATAACCCTATATTAAAAATGTTTGAGTTATTAAACTTTTATTTTAACTATTTTAACCCTTCCTTAAATAAAATAACAATAAATTTCTTAATCTAATCCATGGGGACCTAAAGGGTAATATTTTATTCCAAAGGTTGTTTTTGGTCAAATTACATGTATCCATTATAATTAGGACATGTGTTAGTGTAATAATAATATCATTTTTACCCTTAATTACCCTATTTACTTTTAACCGTAGTAAATAAAAGTAAAAAGTTACTATTCACCAAAAATTATTTTAATCTTATTGAACCACATTTTACTACTTTATATTAACTGTGTCTCTCGTATTTTTGAAATTCCACTCACAGAACCAGTTAAATTATGTTTTTTGGAAATTTTCAAATTCTCTTAGAAGGTGGGTAAAAGACGGTGAGAAGTTCAATAAAATTTTTATATATATAAAATTATACTAAAATGACTCTAATTAATTACATTGAACTTATATAGGTAATATGTATCAATTTTGACCTAAAATAAATTTAAATAAAATAAATAATTATTTAAAAAAAACTCGGTTTTTAAATAGTAACCTAGTGTTTTCACTATTCATCAAACATTGAAAGTTTTCAGAAAAATACCAAAAATTCACCATAGGATGATTTCGATATTACGAATCAAAAAATGAAGTCCATTTTGAATGATTAAATTTAGAAAATTTCAAAAAGTGGGTATTACTATACATGATGGCTAGTTTATATAATATTTTAATAACTTATCAGTGTTTAGTGAAACTCGGTATTGCGTACAACACAAGCTATCGAGGGAGGTAGCTCTTGCGTGTAATGCAAGGCAAATCAGGGTTGTGTGTTGGGAAAGATTCCTTTGGTGTTATGCATAACATAATCAAAATATAGTCCAGTTATACATTGATCAAAATCTATACGTGGTGTTGTGTAAAATTAATTTTATTCAAAATAACTTGAAATTGGGTGCATCACCAGCCAATAATAGTGTTGTGTATACTACAAGATAATACGATGTTGCGTATAGAGCAAGCTAATCTTGGTGAAGTGTACAAAAAAAGATATCACGGAAATTAAAAATAATAACTCTCATAAAATCTCGGGGTGTTACATTCTACCGCCCTTAAATTGAATTTCGTCCTCAAAATTCGTCAGGGTTATAAATGATTTTATACATGAATGTTTCTTTCATAGAAAACCATATTCTAAAATGGATATATAAATCATAATTTTAAAAATGAATGTTAGAAATATAACGAATACCCAATGTAACTCATGACTGGGTTTTCACATAGGATATTATAGGTGAAAATATAGATATATAAGAGAAATATAACCATCATGTTCTGATAGCGAGTGGCAGAGAACATGACTATGAAAAATCCAATAATCACAAAGCCATAAATTTTTGAGGATTTAAGGTATCATATGATTCATCGGATATGAGGACACCGTGACAACATTTTTGGGTTTCAAGATCATTTCCCTAAAGATGAATAATTTGGATTAGAATAAATACTTACTTTATTTTGGTACAATCTCATTGGTGTTCGTTCCTTATGCAATTTCCACATCATCTCTTAAATAAATGAAGTTGAATTAGTAATTCATGAAGTGTTAGTAGATCACCTGATAGAATGATGGGTCATTCCATTGGTCTCAAACATAATTTAGCAAAAGTTATATACATAAGACCATCTATAGTGAGATTAATCAGATATGGTTCCAAAATGGACTTATACTTTATCTATCATCCTGATTAATAAAATAAAACTAGTTTCTACTTACCAGGGACTTCATGTAGGCCGGTGGTAGGTGATAAAGACCTTCCACACTTCAGTTGTGGGTTCGATTCACACAGCCTTGTCTGACACGATGGGTTGTCGTTCGTCCTATGGGATGTCCTTTTTCTAAAACTATAATATTATAAAATTCCAGAAATAATATAGAAAAACAAGTTATATCCTTAAATAATACTATCTGATGTCCACCATAATCCATTCCAATATTTTGGATTTTCCAAAATACATTTTTCCAATCTCATAGTGTAAATAAAAAGATTACTTAAAAGGTCACAGAACAAGCACGTGAATACCATCATTTATCCCCTATATATCATAAGATATATCTTGTTGGTCACATTCCAAACATGTGAATACCTTAGTAATGTATTATTTTGAAACATTAATTACCATATAACCTTAGTGAAAACATGAGTTCTGTCAAAATTTAACACTTTCCACATACCAAAATCCCAAATTTCCTATATACTCAAACCATGATATCACTTTGTCCTTATTCCAGTCATGAGCTCATTAATACTATCAAACATCTCTTTATCACTTTATTCTTTCATTATACACTTATCAACTAACTTATAAAAATATTTGAATAACCATTCATGGTTATTGGTACCATTATACATATACTTTAAAAATATCAAGGAAAGAAAACTGTGTAACAATCCATAGATTTTTCGTTATTCCATAGTACTATAAATTATTTTTGATAAACACACAATCATTCCACTACCTTCTTAAACCATTGACCGAGCCTCAAAACTTCTTTCATATGATATATCATTTTTATTCTCTTCATCATCATCAACAAAAATACTACCCATACGACCATGCTGATTCTTTTCATGAGACTTTCCCTTATGGAATTGGTTGGCATAATGCCCATACATTCCACATTTAAAACATTTAACCATTGTTGATGTCTTATTAATAACATTATCCTTGTCCATGGAGTTAACTGAACCTTTTACTTTGCAATTACTAACTTTGTGTCCTTATTTTACACACCCAAAGCATCTTCCAGTTCCTTTGTAACATTCTCCTTGATGCCTCTTCCCACATGATTTACATGAGGGATATTGATCTCTCTTTCCTTTATGATCATCATGAAACTCCATCTTTCTCTTATTATCTAAGTCAGGAAACTCACCAAAGTTGATATAATTGATCATATTATGAGATTAATAATTAGGCATAATAATGATATGTGGACTTCCAGATCCAATTTCATTTGGTTTCTCATGAATAATATCATTCCACTATCCATCATATCCTCCTTTATCATGAATCTTCTTGTTTCCTACCATTTTTTAAAACCCAAAAAGAATAGTTTGAGAGGAAAAAATAATAATCAAGGGGGGGTACATACAGTATCTAAAATATTAGGTTAAATTATAAGATCTTTAGTATAATTCTAGGACAATAATATATACTTATACGTAAGCTTAGGGACATCCCAAGACATACCGTAGAAATATCTCCAGGGATCTCTCTAAAGTTTTCACATCCTAGTTTCCAAAGATTAACTAAACCTTTCCTCTGATACCAACTGTAGAGACCCATATATTGAAGTACATGGAAATTACATTAAATT
This sequence comes from Viscum album, assembly GCA_963277665.1. Taxonomy (NCBI): domain Eukaryota; kingdom Viridiplantae; phylum Streptophyta; class Magnoliopsida; order Santalales; family Viscaceae; genus Viscum; species Viscum album. The sequence goes on along the minus strand of OY728126.1, from coordinate 2,114,499,539 downwards.
TTTAGAATACTTAATACATAACAAAAACAGACACCAAAGGACCGTAATAGTTTAGTGTCTTTGAAAAACATGGAACATAATCCTCTAATCTTGGAGAAAGATCTTCAACATCTCCCATTAAGATCTCCCATTTTTTACCTAAATCCTTTCATTATATCATGGGGAGAAGAAAAAATATTAAGGGTGTGCTCAAATGCTCAGTAAGGGTAAACATGGAGAAAATAAAACAAACCATATACATTTGAACTTCAAAACATGAACATAAAGTTTAAACATAAAAATCATGAGTTGTGAAATAAATCATGCCAGTATGTAAGACATATTTCATAATGGAACATTAATCATGATAAAATATCTTGGTAATAAAACATTTAATTTTGGAAAACCATTAATAGCATGATATGATTTCCATAGTAGACAAGGCATTGCTGCCAAGACCATCTTAGTGGACAAAGTCACTTTCTAAATCGAGTTCACTTTTCGTCCCAGTCCTGTATCACTGAACCGGATTAACTTACCATTCCATCCATTTCTATCTCATGAGATATAAATCTTTACCCAATTAATTTGAGGGAGATATAGGTCCCACCCATCTTATAATGAAATCATTTTTACTTGTGCCCCAACATAAACATACATCATTCATCATAACCCAACGAATAAAAATGGGTTTCATAAACATCATCCCATCATAACATCATCCATATAAAACAAATAGATATCATTTAATCATAAGAAAAGTGAAACCATGTAAATAATAGAGATATTAATCATGAAACATTAACATATGAAATAATATCATCTTAGATAGAAAATGGTTTTGATAAAACACTTGAAAAGAATTCTTGAGGAAAATATCCTTTCTTCTTAAAAATCATTTTATTTTTACAAAATGCAAAAAAAAATTAAAAGAAAATGATTTTATTGAAAATAACCATGAAATATTGTAGAGTAAACTTCATGAAAATAAGGCATTATGAAACTGTAAAAATTTGTTCATGTCGTATAAGTTAAAAAAACATTCTTCTTGTAATTTTGCCGGAAAAGTCAAAAAAGTATCTCAAAATGTAAACAAAATAAAGATTCCTTACATACCATGCAGTAATAGTAAAAAATGGGTAATGAGGTCATTAAAAAAACATGAAACCATTTTTTGAAAATAGGTAAATGGGTGATAAATATAACCTCAGTAAATACTTACGAATAAACAATCTCGGATAAAAACAAGATTGAAAATGTTATCCCTTACCTTAGGTCCGATATGCTTCAATCATATCCAAAAATCATGTATAATGATTTAAATAATGTAATTTACTTTTTATAAAATCATATTCTTTGTTATGATAACATATATGGTTCACTTATGACTTTATATTACCAGTTCTTTTTTAAATTTCATGTTAATGTGGTGTTTTGGGTAAAATCGATTTATTTATCGTACATGTTTGGACATGTTGTTCTTGATATTATTATTGCTTATATCAGTATTTACTTACTTTGAGGATTTAAATCATGATTTATATATCATATATATTCAGTATATATATATATGTATAATAGATAGATAAGTGGAATGAAATACACCGTTCATGGAGAGAGTAGGTCGTACGTACGCATGGACACTGTTTTCCTTTCCTTATTGACTTGAATGAAAGTAGGTTGATGACACAAACACACACACACACACATATATATACATATATAAATAAAATAGCTTCATTATTTCATATATTTAATTATTATTCATTATATATACATTATAATCATTCTTGAATGGTTAACATGGAGAATGAATCTCATCCCACCGTGGAGACGGTAATCCGTACGTACGCACGAGCAATGATTTCATTCCAATAATTATTGAATTGAACTGGGGTGGATGATATAATATTTTAGAATAAGTATGATGTTATAATAACTATATATATTTGTTCTTTACACCATTATACCCATCCATGTAAGGTGGTTTTGAAAAAACAGATTACACCACGGCGTGGAGATGGTATTCCGAACGTACGAATGCGTGATGATTTCATTTTCCGTAGGATGGATAAAAGGTGAAATGGGGTTGTTTCATATTTATAATAATATATAAGTATATTAGTGATACTGATGTTATTACTTTATAATTAAACAACTAAATAAGAATATGTTGAAGAAGAATGAAACTAGAAAGAATCGGTAGAAGAGATTACATCTTCTTCGACGCACCACTTTTAAGCTTCCACTTAAGGCACTAGTGATAGTATTTGGATGAGACCAAAAACTCTATAATTTTTATAGGTAATTTGAGAATATAAATGATCAGGGGATGGCCGAGATTCAAAGCTCAAAATTGTGCAAAGAGAATAGAGAGGGGGTTCCCTTTTATAAGGGAGGAGAGGGGCCCCTTAGGAAAAAACATAAAATATTATTTTATAATAAAGTCATATTCGGTTAATAATAGCTCCAAATGGATTTATTTCGAATCTAAAGTGGGGATGGGTCTAAATGCACTCAACAAATAGGTTTTAGACAAGTTTAGGTTACTATTGTATCCTTATCATTTAGATTTAACTCTAAGTTAAATAATTTAACTTTTACGGTGTCTTCTTGTTTTCTTTTACTATATGGTTATTAAACATACTATAACAAGGAAAAAGAACCCCATGTTCCACATTAATGATATTTATAACCATAACTAAGTCATTTGGCCAAACCTTAGATTTTTAGGAATAAAATAACAATTATTAATATAATATTTAAAAAAAACTATTTTATGTCAATTCTGACACTATTTGGTAATTTATTTTTGTGAAAATCATAACAGCATGATTAGTTCGAAAAAGGTTAATTTAATCAATAATAAATGTCATATTAACCTAAAAAATTAGTGGAATTTATAAAAAGTCTCAAATTACATTTATTTGGGTATTTATAATAGAAATTATCTTAGTATTTTAGTAATAAGGTAAACACTTCATCATCATTGTGACATAAATAAATTAAATTATTTAATGTCTAAAAATTATAAATTAATTACCGTTATGTAGGAAATCATTTTATATTTCTAATTAATATTTATCGTAGAATTTATCTTATGTATAAACCTATATTTAAAATGTTTTAGTTATTAAACTTTGATTTTAACTATTTTAAGTCTTCTTTAAATAAAATAATAATAAATTTCCAAATCTAATCCATGTGGACCTAAAGGGTAATATTTTATTACTAAGGCTGTTTTTGGTCAAATTACACTTATCCAATAGTATTAATACATGTGTTATGGTAATAATAATATCATATTTACCCTTAATTACCCTATTTAACTTTAACCATGGTAAATAAAAGTACAAAGATATTATTCACCAAGAAATATTTTTATCTTATTGAACCACATTTTACTCCTTGATATTAACCGTGTCTCTCAGATTTTCGAAATTACACTCACATAAGTGGGAAAATTATGTTTTATGCAAATTTTCAAATTTTCCTAGGAGGTGGGTAAAAGACGGTGAAAAGTTAAATAAAATTTTTATATATCTAAAATTATTATAAAATGACTTCAATGAATTAAATTGAACATATATAGGTATTATCTATGAATTTTGACCTAAAATAAATTTAATAAAATAAATAATTATTTAAATAAAAAGTCGGTTTTTAAATAGTAACCCAGTGTTTTCACTATTCATCAAAAATTGATAGTTTTCAGAAAAATTCCAAAAATTCACCCTAGGATAATTTTGATATTCCGAATCCAAAAATGAATACCATTTGAAAGATTAAATTTATAAAATTTTAAAAAGTGGGTATTACTATTCCTAACGGCTAGTTTATATAATATTTTAATAACATGTCGTTGTTTAGTGAAACTCGGTATTGGGTACAATGCAAGATATCGAGGGAGGATGCTCTTGCAGGTAACGCAAGGCAAGTTAGGGTTCCGTGAAGGGAAATATTCCTTTGGTGTTTCGTATAACATACTCAAAATATATTTCAGTTATACATTGATCAAAATCTATACTTGGTGTTGTGTAAAATTAATTTTATTCAAAAGAACTTGAAATTGTGTGCATCACAAGCCAAGAATAATGTTGTGTATACTTAAAGATAATACGGTGTTGCATATAGTGCAATCTAATCTTGGTGAAGTGTACAACAAAATACATCAATGAAATTAAGAAGAATAATTCTCATAATGTCTCGGGGGGTTACACAAACTCTGCTACTTCCTTCCTCATACCTGGACACCAGTGCTATCGTCGAAGGTCATGGTACATCATTGCCACACCTAGATGTACCGCTAAAGGGGAAGTGTGGAACTCTGTCGACACCTCCTCCGAATGTGAAACCGGAACCATGGTACGTCCTCTAAATAGGATGATGTGCTCCCCACCTTCTTAAAATCCATCATGTTCATGTGTTGTGGATATCTGAGCACATCGCGCCACACAGTCAGCGTCCCCATGTTATGCCTCCCTGACTCGCTGAATAAGTGGAGTTGTGACTGTAAGAGACTGTAGATATGCTTCTCCATCCCTATCCACAAAGGATATCATTAAGGCAACTAGTTGTTCTATCGCCTCTCCTAAAAGAAGAATACCAGTCCTCCTGCTGAGCGCATCTACAACAATGTTCCCCTTACCAAGAGTATAGATTATGTCAATGTCATGGTTTGGGAGGAACTCAAGCCATCGTCGCTCTATCAGGTTCAGGTCCTTCTGAGAGAAAATATACCTGAGACTCTTGTGATCAGAGTACATAGTAAAACGTTCTCCCATCAGATAGTATCCCCACATCATTAAGCTAAATACCACTACTACTAACTATAGGTCCTGGGTTGCATAGTTCTACTCATGTTATCTCAACTGCTGAGAAACATACGCGATGACAGCTCTCTCTTAAATTAGGACACACCCGAGTCTGGCCCCTGATGCATCATAGTAGACTACATACCCTACGCCTTCCTCTGGAAGCCTCAAGGGGGGGCACTAGTCAGCCTCTTCCTTAGCTCTTGGAAGCTCTACTAGCATCTCTCCGACCACACGAAGGGTTTCCCCATCTTCATCATGGCTGATAGTGGTGCTTCAACTCTGGTGAAGTCTGGAAGTAATCTCTGGTAGTATCCAGCCAAGCCCAGGAAACTTCGTACCTCCGTCACACTTCTGGGAGGTGACCAATCAAGTACCTCCTCAATCATCACTGGATCTACTGCAACTCCAGCATTCAAGATGACATGTCCCAAGAAGTGAACCTCCTGAATCCAGAACTATCACTTCGAGAGCTTACCATAAAGCTGGTGCTCTCGAAGTGTGTCTAGTACTACCTTCAAATTGTAGTCATGCTCCTCCTCAGTAGTTAAGTAGATCAATATGACGTCGATGAAGACTATTAAAAAGTGATCAAGGTATGGATAGAAGAACCTCCTCATGAGACACATGAACACTACTAGAGCATTGGTTACACAGAATCCTCGTCTTCTGCACATCCTCGTCTAGAACTCTGAGATGGTGATAGCCTAATCTGAGGTCTATCTTCCAGAACCATCGAGCTCCCTTGAGCTGATCAAAGAGGTCATCAATCCTCTGGAGTGGGAACTTGTTCTTCACGATCACCTGGTTTAGGCAACGGTATTCGACACAAATTCTCAAGCTCCCATATGCCTTATTGGAGAACAGAATCGGGGCTACCTAGGGAGAAACATTGGGCTGGATGAATCCCTTGCCCTACAAGTCCTCCAGCTATAGACGCAGCTCACAAAGCTCAGCGGGAGTCATCCGATATGCTGGAGTAGATATTGGTGCCATCCTGGGGTACATGTAAATGTATAAGTACACCTCTCTATGATGAGGTAGTCCTGGAACATCATTAGGGAAAAAATCCATGTAATGGTCTACCACTACAGGATAAGTCGTTCTCTCCACATCAACTGCTCTGAGGGTAAGGAAGGACAACTGATAAGTGATCCGCTGCCCCCTCCTCCGAGTAATTACATCTTGTACTACAAGGGTTCCCTTATCGCTAGTGAAGGTAAACCTTGTCCCATTCGTGCGGACACACCACACTTTGCACGTAATACATTCAATCTGAGCATGGACTACAGATAACCAGTCTATACCCAAGATGACATCGTAAGGCCTCGATGCCACTACGAGAAGATCCTAGCTGAAGCTCTCACCTCCTAGAGTAAGGTCACACCGTCGGCACCAGTGCGTAATCGTTGAGTCTGCTCCTGTATGAGTCTCTCTCCATAAGGATCGAGACAACGGTTCTGTCAGAATTTATGAGATCTGAACGAGGGAAGTGGCTATAAAAGAGTGATTGGTACATGTGTCTATAATAACTATAGATAAGATGAAGTGGACACAGACAGTACCTCAAATAATCTCTGGAGCGTCATGGTCGTAATCCTCAGCTACCAGAAGGTGAGCTCTCCCCTGTCTGCTAGCTCCATGCAGTTGGGGTGGTCCTCATGGTGGTTTAGGCGGAAACACCTCGAAATGTCATCCACGGCCAGCTACTCTTCCAGCTACTCTGCCTCGTCCGCCTGCGCACTACGGACCACCTCGATCGAATCTATGCCTTTGCTTGAATGTTCCCTCAACTAACTACTGATCATCTGTACAAGAGGTCAGACAGTCACGTGCCATGTGACCCTACCTGCTGTATGAGTAGCACTGTCTTCTCCTGGCATGTAATTATCTGCTCTATGTGCCCCGCACAACCGATCCTGAGTCCAGCGGTCGACCACCTGTGATTCTGGTCCTCTTGTTCCTCTGTGTCATCTGTCTACTGCCAGCTACAGAATAATCTGCTTCATGTCGACTTGGAGTGGGTCTCACTGCTGGTGACTACTTAGTAAGGAAACTCTCCACTAGGAGGGCTCTCTCCAACACCCCCGCATACGTCATGATATTGAGGGAGATTATCTAGGCCTTTATCTCTCACCTGCTCATCTTCTCGAAGGACCAAGCCCTAAAAAAGGGGTCCTGCACCATATCTGTAGAGTAGCGAGAGAGGTCGGTGATCCTCGCTGAGTAATGTTCTACTATCATTCTTCCCTACTGCAAATGAAGTATCTTCTATGTACACACCGCTAGAAGGGTGGCTGGAACAATCTCCGACCAGAATAGGTTCTCGAAGTCTGTCCATAGTAGTGCTACCTCATCGTGAACCTGGATCATCAGGCTCCAAAATCTGCCTACTATTTCTTGAAGGAGACTCACAACATGAATCACCATGAGGTCTTCTGGTGCCCCTACCAGCCTAAAAACTCTCACCACAGCCTCTAGCCAATCCTCAGCCACATGTGGGTCCATATCTCCCCGGAACCTGGGTGGCCTCTGATGCTTGAACTCCTGAAACGCTCTCAAGAGGTGTCCATATTCTGCTGTTGGGGCTGGTGGAATCGGTGGCCCAACTGTTAGTGGTACCGTTGGTGCCTCTGCTTGTAGAGGGCCCTACACCGAGGCCTCGTCGCTCGGTGGGCTGTCAATTCGTATGACTCTCATGGCTCTTACTGGTTGTCCACGAGGAGGCATCCTGAAAGAAACTAATGTTACCTGGTCAAAAAATTTATACCAAGTGAGGTGACCAGGTTGAGATGAATACAAGAATAACCTTTGAAAACACTCACACAATCCGTGTTTTCATGCACTATGTTAGAAATCAGTAGGCAGGGTCCTTGTGGGGTATTCCAAAAGAACAGACTCTCTCTGAGATTTCTGTTTCCGCAAAAGGTTCATCGATCGGACACCCTTAGCCCAAGATATGAGCGAAATGGTTTAAAATTTCCAAAAGGGTCCGGGTCTGGTCCGGACCGGGGTCCGACCCGGCCCGCAGATCCGACCCGAGTAGAGGGTGCAGCTTGGATCGTGGGGGATGCCTGGCAGGAAGAGGCTGCCCGACCCGAGTGGTCTTGCCCAAGGGTGGCATGGCCGAGGGCGGCCTGACCGAGGGCGGCCCGACCGAGGCTGGCGGGTAGGCCCGCATGGCTGGCTGGCCATGCATGGGGGGGGGGGGTTACACCCCCTATCTTCCGAAACAGCCGGTGTATGGTGCCAGCCTGGTAACTGTGGGACCCGAAATGTCCTACTTGCAGCGCGCACCGGGGGTCGGCTTAGCCGGCCGCCCTTTTTTGACCATCGCGGCCTATGGTCATGACCCTTCTCTCCAGTGCGGCGTGATGACGTTGCACCCACCTCGTCCGACCACCGTGACCATCTTGGTCGTGACCCCTTCTTCCGGCATAGTGTGACAGCACCTCGGCCCTCTGTCACCGTCGTGGCATGCTTGGTCATGACCCGATTATTTTCGCGGCACGATGGCGTCACACCCCTTTGGTGATCCAGCAGCCTTGCGCCATTGGCTTAGTCACGGTCTACCTCCGTTGTTAACAAATAAGAACAAAAAAAGGGGGAGGGTTGGGCCATGTTCATGCAGTCTGAGCCCTCCTCGTCATGGCGATAAAATTTTCCATACCATAATCCAGAAATTTGAACAACCGAGAATGGAGGTTTATACTCATATATAAAAGAACTCAAATCCCCCTACCTTGTAAAAAAATATTCGTTGACGAATTCACAGTAAGGAGGATGTTGTTTCATTGACGTCGGAAGAAGACAAAGAAGTTGACGTCGTCAGCATTCTTCAAGGATGGTGATGTTTCTTCTTCTTTCCCCAGTTGAATAGGGAGAGAGAGATGTCTGTCATTCTTTATTGGATAGGGGCGTTCTTAATTGGGATAATAAAGTTCTCTAAGTTCTTCCAAGGATCCTTTTTCAAAGTTCCACCAAATGAATGTTGCCAACCCAAAAATAATAGATTATCTATTATTTTAAATGGTTGGAAATAATTCAAAAGGAATCAAATTAATTAAGTTATATCACTTAATTAAATTAGTGGAGTTGGCTCACTAAAAGATGGGGGAAGGTGAAGAGTGTTTATCATCCTTTATGGGGAGTTAAAGGGGGGTTTAAAACCTTTGTGGTCCCCCACCTCTTTGATTGCAAGAGGTGTTAAACTTCAGGTTGGCCCCACCAATTAATATCCTACCAAGGGAAGTTTTGTGTGGGTGGGACCCACCTCTAACCTTCACATAAAGGTTTTAACCACCAAAAAATAAAAATAAGCACATCTTATTTTTATATAATTTAATTAAAAACCGAAAAATTCAACTTCCATTCTCGTTAGAACGCAACTGTGCTGAAGGCCTCACTAAGAAAATACCAGCGCTTTGATTTCAACGGTGACCTCTGATTTTAATTCTGATCACCGGTTCAAATGATATAAAATCATGCTTATAGGATTACTGAATGTACCTAAAAAAAACATCAGAAATTGATTCCCGACACATCGGGCCTAGGAATCAAGCACCGTAAATTTTCACAGACTCGTAAAAATCCAATGAATTTAAGAAAACAATTTCCATGTAATTACTCGGCCTTTAGAGAAATAAATATCCATTTTATATTTACTTGAATGGATGAAGGTAATATGATTATTAAAGGGAAAAATAGATTATTTAATGAGGGGAATGAATTATTTTCACACATATGATAATTTTCGAAAGAAAACCCCAATAAAATTCATGATGGGAATCATAGTTTTTGTCCAGTATGGTGAAAGAGGATATAAAGACCATGAATTGAATGGTAAGAAAGAGATATCTAATATTAAAATTTCCAAATATAAGTAGACTTGGAACAACATCAAAAAAATCCCCTAATATCATTGGAGTATAACTTAGAAGAAGCTGATAAATCACGACAAATATTGTTATATTAATTTAGATGAAGTTGAATAATTAACATGCCTGAGTATTTGTATTCAAAGACTATATTGTAAATGTATTTTTACCATTCGTATTTATATTATCGAAATCATGAAATAAATTTGGATTATGTGAATTTTTTAATTATATTTATCTTCTTCTATTATTAACATATTTTTTTGGTACCATCTTGTATTTTTTATTGTAAATAAAATTATAAGTTCAATGTCTCAAACAATACAATTTGAGGATTTAGGGGATAGATGATTATCTATATTGAAGTTATTTTAGGATACATTTATGGACATTAAAACCATTGGATTAGAATATGTTTTAGTGAAATTAGTTTTTATTGTAGAAGGATAATACATTTTTTTTGAAAAAATAATAAATATATTGATAAATATAAGGTCATTATTATCATTTTTGTAAATGTACTAATACAAAAATGTATTTATTTTATTTCATGGAAATTGAAGAAGTTTTATAGAAAACATTTGAGGTTGAAAATGGATTTTATGACCAATGTTATTTTTTAGAATATTCCATAAAATTTTGAGAACATTAAAAAAATATTTTACTATGGTTTTTGAAAAATGATAACTACCATACCAGGTGAAACCCTGTCATATTGAAAAAGGATGCGGGGATTGAACCCAAAACCAAATGATGAAATGGATGCATCACATAACACTAGAAAATGTGAAGTTTCAGTTGATATAAAATTGTTTTTACATAAATAATTTGGTGGATAAATAATTATGGAAAGGATTAAGTTGAACCAATGGGTACTAATACTATAGTTTAGAGGATAATGTGTTATCTTTCAGTAATCATGATCAAAATTTTGTTTTTTGTAATTATTTATTGATATATGAAATGAAATTTTCAAACTTTTATAGATCTTATTGTCAATTTAATTTAATTTTGGTGACATGAGCATAAAAATTTCATCTTGAAAAATAAATTCATAGAGTATGAAATGAAGTTCGAATTAATTGAAGAATGTTCAAATCATGAAATTGTATATATATTGTCTACTGTTCTCTGTCAATATAACAAAATAATACATAAACTCAAGTAAAAAGTACAGGAAAAAATGTTAACCTATTTAATTATTATTTAATGGATCATTGATCTATATCAATAAATATGATTATTTATTATATTCTTCTATGTCAATATTTTCAATACCTGTGAATTTAATCATAATTGGAAACCTATTTATGTGTTAATATGTAAGACCATTTTATTTCTTATTATCTATTTTAAGATGATGTTTAATGGTAATTATTATGATTTGGGATTTCAATAAAGGTATTTTCAAATTAAGAACCCTTTATTTTCTATGATAAATTAAAAATTGGGAGGTTGGAATTTACTAATGGTGGGGAGAATATAAAATAATGTGATTGAAAATTTATGAAATTGTGATAGGTAGTTTATGAATCCTAGAACAATGATATTAAATGACCAATAAAAATATTTTTCTTCAAAATTATTCTCTTCAATATCTTAGGATACAAGCAACACATTTTTGAAATGAAATAAAATAATGTATACTATTTTAGACTGGTTATTATATTTGTGGGTATGAATATAAATAAAAGAAAATGGATATTATATGTTGTAAAACTGTATAAAATAAATTCAATTGTTGTCTATTTGTTTAAAATAAAACGTTGTTCATTTGAAAGAAAAAACATTGTCTCCTCAAAATATTATTTTCCTAAAAATCAGTTTTTTCAGGCTTTGAGTTCATATTTTGAAACTAATTACTTCCACCATTGGGATTTTTGTTCTAAAAAATTAATTAATTTTTAGAATCCTCATATCATAATTACCATAGAGTAAATTTTTGTTAATTTTATGAAATAATTATTTTATCAATTAATAGTGAAAATATATGTCTTTAATGAATGTTTTCTTTTTTGTTTTATGAATTGTAATGTTATTTTTTATTTAAAATCATTTTAAATATAAGATTAGTAAAATTATATAAAAATATATTCTTTCTAAGTCATTTTAATAAATTTAATATAGAATATTCATATTAAAATTTTTTATACATAAGAAAAAAATTTATTTGGAAAACTACTTATTTAATGCATCTATGAGATTAATTTTAAAATTTAATTCCTCAAAATATGGTAATTACATTATAAAAAATTGATTCCATTTTGGGAATCATAGTAATAAATGACAAATAATACCTTCAACTAATTTTTTTTCATAATTAATAGTGAAAAATGATAAAATTATTTACCACAATTATAGTTAAAATGAGTTTACTTGGGGATTAAACTAAAAAGGTAAGGGTAAAAATGACATATAAACATGTAAATTTTCCTCTAAATTGACATATTTAGATCTTAAAACATCATAGGTTTGATAATTTATATTTTTATCCTTTTGGAATGTGAGAAACATGGGTATCGCTCTTTCATATAAAACATTCCAAGGTAGTAATGCCTCCCACTTATGAATGGCCACCCCCTCCTATCTAAATCAAACTCTCAAAGACATTTATATAGTCCAATACTAGACTAAATATTTACTGAAATACTTAAACACATATTAGATTCATATGTATCATAATTCTAATCCATGTAGGATTTAGTTATAAACATAAATAGGTTTTCCGAAGAAGTGGAAACGATCTTAACCATGAATTTTCATTTTACTTATTCTTCTAACTACATAAAATATTCTCCCAATAATATAAAAAATATATACATTATAAAATTTATATTTAGATTTTATTATTTTAATTAACAACCATATATTCCTCTTCTCTTCCATAAAATGGAATATAAAATTGTCAATCATTTTAAAAGAGAACTACCACCTCACAAACAGATGTAATTCATTTTCCATCTCTCGATCTCAGGAATGGATATAATGATAGATTAAACATATTTATATAATATTTATAAAATTAATATACTTTTTTAATTATTATATCATGTACACCTTCTTACCCTTCAATCCATTGAATAAATATAATGTCACTCATTGGAATGTGTCATCAACCCCATCCATATAGAGATGCGAAATGTTTCACATTTTATATTTTCAGGGATGTTAATAAGGACTTAAATAATGAATATATTTTATAAATTAGATATATTTTTTTTGTAAATGTGAATTTTTATTTACAATTATTTTGTTCTATCTGTTGAAAAATCAGACTATGTGTTCTTGCGTACGTATGACCTAACATATCCATGAATGGTGTAACTAATTTCCCCCCATCATTATTTTATATACAATTTTGAATATACATATAATTATTATTTATTAAATTTATCTCACGTATAAAATTCATGATATTGTTGATCCATTCATAAATTAAAATGAAAAAAAATACTAAACCATAACCAACATGAATAAATAATGTTACTATTCAACTAAATTGTTATTTTAATGAAGAACTTTTAAGAAATGGGTTAGAGAAGAAATTAAGTGAATCAAATATGGTATGAAATATAAAATTAGGGTTCATTAAAAGTTTTATAAAAAAATAATTATTTGTTATATAGTATGTAGAGACACATACCCTGGAAATCATCCTTTTGGTATGAGATTTATTGTCTCTGTTATATTTAGGGGTTGCTTATTCCAAATTCACCGATAGTTTATTTTTTTGGTGGTAATAAATATAATTTTAAATTTAATATATTGAATTTCTTTATTTAATTGAAATTAAATTAATCATTTGATGTGTTTGTTTAATGGGTCTTACAACTTAAATGATTACAAGAGTGGTATGGATTTTTATGACACTTTTACTTAGGTGATACTTTCAAAATATTCATGACGTATTTCATTTGTCTGGTGTATATATTTCCCATTTTATATGTTATATCATTTACCTCATCATCTTCATTAAATTTAAAGTATCATATGATGTTAATTCATTCATGGGGTTTATGGTTCAAAAGTTACCACATTGGTACGAGGTTTAATTCAATATATCATGATAATTTATAATTGTTTATATTTAATTCATAATTGGGGGAATTATTTGATCATTATAAAATGAAAATATATTTTCTTATTATAAATTTATTCATTAAATATTAAATTAATATTACTATTTCTCCCACTTCAGTAATGAGAATAAATAAGAAAATGTATTTATGATAAGCTGTCACTTTTTCTCTCATCAGTCAAAAACCATTTTTATTACATATATATGTTTTATAAAAATATTTTAGAAAACTTTCAGACATTAACAATATTAATTGTTAAGGAAAATTATACCCATTTTAACTATTTAAAATTTTGTTTCAAGGTAACCATATTTTCATTTTCTAAACTAGGATTTTATTAACTTTTTTATAATAGTGTAAAATTAATGTTTTTTAACTTCTTAGGATGTATACAGTTACGCACCATCATGAACAATCATTTAATTTAAAATTACATTAATCTTTTACAGTATATTCTTATTTAACATTTTTTTATTATACTTGATCTTTTTTATTTTTGAATGTGATTTTCAAAATGGAATAGTAATGTTTTTATCATGAATGTTATAATTGAATTTTTATGGAATTTTTACTTGTCAATGACAACATCCCTTATTTCACTAAACCAAAATTTGGAATGCATTGTAATTATAATTTATTTATTATTTCATTGAATTTATTATTATTAGTTTAATAGGGGATATAGTATTTTAATAAAATTATCTATATTAATCTGAAAGTTTTATGAATATGGATATTTATTTGGTAATGTGTTATCATTTTATACCATTTTTCAATCTGAAGTTTTATTTTGATTATGTTTCATCCATTTTGATATAAAAAAATCATTAGGCATAGTATGTGATGTGTTGGCCCTATGTATCCACTTAATGCATCGGTAGGTCTCATGAGACAATTTAGATTGGGTAATTCTATGATACCAAACCCATTCATGATGGAATTCATGGAACAAAATATTCAAGGTATGGTTATGATCTTTTACAATAGAAATTCCCTCATTATGATATTAGTTATTAATTTCCAAGTGATTATTTTGTTATTTATTACATACATTGATATGTTTCTTGTTCATGTGATTATTTATAAATAATTATTTGACTATTAATTATTCCTACAATGTTATTCTTCATGTACACGTTATTTATTAAATGTAATGTGTTTCAATTATTTATTAAGCCATATTGGTTATTCCATATTTATTCAACATAGACTCTAATGTATGCATACACTTAATGGGTATCACAAATCAAAACTTCCTTATGATTCATTTAACCAGTATTCATGAAAGTGTATTATGATTTATATTGTAGGATATTCAAATGGAATATTGGAGTTCTCAATGATAATTCAATATTTTATATTATTTTTCCAATAGTAATAGGATATTGAAATATGTTTCTTGTTTACCATTAGTATTAAACAATTCAATTTACTTGATGTGATTTATTTTTTCTAGTTACATAGTAATAATGTAATCACTAAATCAAGGCTATGACAGTGGGGGTAATTAATAATAATTACTCAAGATTCATCCATGAATTCACACCCATAGGAAAACCAATAACCATTGTGGTATGAATCTCTAAAAAGAAAAGGTTTTCATACCATAGTATAACAAAAAACACACAAAAATCCATCACCACTCATGAAAATTAATCATAAAACAAAACTCATGAATTAAATTTTCCAACAATGTCTCAATAGAAAAAATCATGGTCCCAGAATCATGAAATAATTCTAATGTCTGAATATTACAAACTAAATCAAGGGACAACATCCAATAGAAAACCCAAAAATGGAAGAACTATAGAGTGATCATAGTACAAAAGGAACCCATCATCATAGAAACCCATATACCCCCCATGGTCGTAAATTATATATCAATCGAGAACATAAACTATACCATTCATATAATTACAACACATCCCCAAAAAAGTAAAATCAATCCCGAAGGCACACACACCAATCTGTAATACATTACTTGTTATAAAAACCCAATATATAAAATCCCCTAAAAAAGATCCTGAAAGGTAACACCCATAGAACATTCCACAATAACACCATTTGAATCCATACATATAAATAGGAAATAACATACAATCTAAACAGTTCTTCTACCCAAATAGAACTGAGACCACTACAGAGATATGTAAGGTACTATTCCAATAGATCCCACAATGGAAAAATGGGTCGATGTCACCAACTCCATTACAAGTCAACAAATAATAATGATTAGGTAAAGTTAAATTCTATTATATGAATGATAACATTCAAGGATATCCCATATACATCATCAAGACCATTTCAAGGATTCACAATACAACTATCAAAAATCATAATCCTCTCTATATACATGTTTAACAAATAAAATTATACAGCATAAAAGAAACAAAAACAATACCCAAAACATAATTCATCTTACCATAAAAATTATAAAAATTCTATATTAAATAATTCACATCCAATAATATTTTTATAAAACAACCTCTTTATTACACCATTTATGAAAACATAGATATGGCTCAAATCGAATATTCATACCCTATGAAATATTTATGATATACATTTTTAAATCACTCTCCAAATTTTAAAAAATTATTCATATAAAACATTTTCTTAATTCGAAATGATTCATATAGTTACTTCGTGAAATCATATTTCAACTTCAGAACACCATTCATGTACCCAATCACCATTTTTTCATCTAGAATTATTATCAAATTTTAAATTTTAAAATTAAAATCCATGAATGAAAAATCAATAAAAAATTTAAAACATCATACTTCAAAACAAAATTTTTTAAAAATTGTAAATTTCAATTAAAATAGAATGTACATCCACCAAATCATTTAATATAATCCCAAATAGAATAATTGTGGGATAATTCAACAAAAAAAATTCAATACCAATTTCAAACAATTAAAAATAAACCTAAATGGATGAAACCTGATATATATTAGTAAATCTAAAATCAAACAACATTTAGTTACCTAAATGATCCATAAAAATATACTATCTTGTAATCACACAAATGGAATAAACCATTGGGATCATTAAAAAAAGAAATGAAAAAAATATTCCTTGACAAGTAAAATTATTAGGTGTGGTTTGACCATACATGATAGTAATACATGTTCCCACCATTGAATTATCTTAGTAATTGTTGAATAAATATTTTCTATGGGAACCAAAAAATTTACTAGACTAGGTGGGAAAGCTACCCAACCCTATTTCATTCACAAAGTCCACTAATGAATGTCTCAGTGGTCCCAAGTTTCATCAATAAAATCATCTTGAACCAAATTATCATCATCAAATTTCAATATTGATCAATTATATAAAAAATGGTTAAAATCCTGCAAACATGTGGAGACTCGATGTTATGATGTAGAAGTATCTCATGAATCCCCCCCCACACCTCCCTATTGAGTTAAGAAAACTATACTGAACTCCATACTTTTCTAATACCTAAGCAAATAGCCATTAGGTACTTCAATAAACTTTTATCAAAAATCATTATAGGATAACTATATAATTGTAACCCAAGTTGAAAAATGTCATCCTTGAGGTGAGTTTTTTATCACTCATGGAAGGAAACTGGTGGTAGTGTTTGAAAACATAATCACTCAGAATGATTTCACTCTATAGATAAATTAATTAGGAAAATAATTAAACAAAAAATATGATTATGTGGAGAAAAAAAGGGAATCAATAAATTAAACAACTATTGATGCTGAAATTCACCAATGGCCTAAGGAATGAATATTTGGAAAAAAACCAAAAGGATTATTTTGACTCAACAACCAATTCATGGATGGGCTGAAGGGATGTGTGGGAAATTCATGGAGGGAACGTAAAACCGCTTATCCGTGTGCAAAACGATAGCTCTCTGGATAAATTTTGTGTGCCGGTGTTGAATGTCCCGTGAGGCCAATGCCTGGGATGGATTTTCCATGCAGACTGAATTCTATGCACACCCGCTTCCCCTAATCACCTCTGAATAGAAGGAAAACCCCACTCACTTCTGGGATAAATAATTATAACTGTAACCCCTATGTTCAATACACATCTTTTTCATGCAAAATATGACTTTAAGGTACCTGACATTCTGTGATAGGTCTCCCAGGTGTCTACCTTTGCCTGAAACCCCTAGGCCTTGACCACCATCTAGTTTCTTTATTGTTTGTATAGTTTCATTAAAATCCCTTCACATGCACGCAAAACTCAACTACTATCACATAAATATCCACTAATTTCAAGATGAATTCCTTTATCTATGAAACCCATCATTATTTTGTGCAATAGTTCCCAATTTTGTGCCTATTGCATGAAAACCGATTTCTGGGTGCCATCTCTACTCCTTGTGTGTTCCCTTGAAAATGTATTCAATTTCTCTATCCCAAACACTGTCTTCGGGAGTTCCTTATGTGAAAAACACCAATGTTATATACCATTTTCCTGTACGGCCCTCTATTTTGTTCGAAGTGATTTCATGGTCCCTTGGATGGTAATTTATATTGCATTGCGTAGCCTTATTCTTCTTTGAGTAGGAATGGTAATGGATATTTCTTCAAGGAATTTCCATGCTAACATGGTCCCCTCAAAGGATAACTCTACAACAACCTCTCACTACAACATTGCTGATGCCTTCTCTTCCACAAGGGTGGGTGGTTATCAGTTATGTATGTACAAGGGTTGCAGAGTGAACCTGCCTTCTCTGAGCTCCAAGACATTAAAATGCGAAGAACCATTTCCCTCAGAACATGACATTAAACTGTATCCTCTCCCCATGAAATGCATGGGGAACCCCATCTCAGTCATTCTCCATGTTCGCTCATCTCCACGGGAGAGAGATCTTCCTCACATGGAATGGGATCCTCTTTTCTAGAGTGGTGTTTGTCTGCAGGGAAAGGGTGACAGTCTTTTTGTCAGACCCTAACATTTTTTGTAAGTGGTAGAATCCCTAATCCTCCTCTCGTATTCGTTGCTAATGACTAGATTAGATACAGGAACCAAGACCTTCATTACCATGCCCCTCTCCTCCCGGTAATTTTTTTCATCAGGCCTCCATCTGGGAGTAAGTCCTAATATCCTTCTCCTTGGGCTGCTAACATGAATAAGCTTGTGTTTCTTCTTTGGTATACAAATCAGGTGTAATCCCCACTCCACTTCCCATGTATGCATCTTTCGCGTTGTTTTCACCAGCTATTTGTTGAGTCTTGTTTCACACACCGAGCATGACCCACGCCGGCTTAGAGTATGAATTGACTATGGTTTCCTTCCTTGTCTTCCCTAGAGTTTAATCCCCAAGAACCATTCTAAACTATGTTGAAATTGATCTTTGTCTCCTAAGATAGGTACGTAGGAAGAATCCCTGATGTTCAATACCAAGACCTACATTTCCTGACCCCTTCATGTTAGTTTACTCATCCCGTATGATGATGAAATCAATCCTCTATTTTGAACATCATGGAATTTGATCCTTGTATCTTAGGATAGGTATTTAGGAATCCTCCCTGAGGTTCAATACCAACTCCAACTTGTCCCAAACCCTCCAAGTTGGCTCACCTATCCCGCATGACATTAAACTATATCCACCATTTCAAACTATGTGGATATTGATCCTTGTCTCCTAGGAAAGGTATATAAGAATCCCCCCTGAGGTTCAAGCCCAACACCCATCTGTCCCGACCACTTCACATAGTTTCACCCACATCCTATGTGACATTATAAGTATACACCCCTTTATGTCCCACAATACCTTAAATTGTACCCATTGAAACTAAGTGGGATTTGATCCTTGTCTCTTAGATAGGGTACATAGGAAGCCTCCTTGAGGTCTAACCCCAATCGATTGTAATCCATTGAAATCCCAATCGACGGTAATCTGTTTCAATCCCAATCAACGGTTAGTAATTGTTACCCCATTCGATAGCATTCCATTTCAATCCCAACCAGTGGTAGGCCGTTGGAACCCCAATTAACAATCATATATTTTGTTCCCCAATCTATGGTAAGCTGTTGTTTTCCCCAATCGATAGTAAGCTTTTGTTTTTTCTAACCAAAGGTAATATTTTGGGTTCCCCAATCGATAGTAAACCATTTTGTTTCCCAATTGAAGGTATATCCTTGTGTTCCCCAATAGATTGTATGATGTCATCTTCCCTGAACAATGGTAAACCATTCTATCCCAACCAGCGGTAAGATTTTGGAACGCCAATAAAAAAACATGTTCTCAACCCAAACACAGGTAAAAATCAATGTCCCCTCCATGAGACACACATATCTAGTATTCCCCCCATGGCATCAAACCAACTCAGGCTGGTAACCACATGTAAGCCCCAATATATCATTGGGTCACTATCTTCTACACATACCCTAATTCTATACCCCCATCATAAACTATGTGGAAATTGATTCTCTTCCTCGGTGATATGTAGGAAGCCTCAATTAGGTTCAGACACATCACCCATGTCTCATATTTATCTCTCCCTCGGTCCTATGTGTTTCGGGAAGGTCATGCCCCGACCTAGAGGTTCTACTTCCCCCAGATCCCATACATTCGTCCATTCTCATAGGCCGCCTCCTCAGGTATCTCATCTCCCCAACAAACAATGTATACTTTGATTCCCCACCACTAGGATACATAAGAAGTCTCTTTAATGATCAATCCCAACATAAATGTCATCCTCATGTCGGTTCCATCTCATTCTTCATCCACTCTCCATCATCCATCCAAATTCTTACCCTGACCCCCACATTCTGGTAAGATCTTGCCACTCAGTTTTTTGCTGCCCCCAGTAGTAATCAGGTGACTAACCTTGAATTTATCCCATCATCAATGTTCCCTCTAAGGGATGCAACCATCTGATCTACTCCCTTTAATTTTATGATCAGTTTAATCTATGTCCTCTAGATATTAAACACGTGGCATACCCTTTGTTAAACATGGGAAGCTGGGGAAAACCTAAAAGACATGCCTATGTCATAAAATTCCCCGCATTCGAAGTGGGATGCCTCAAGCTTCCATGCCCTCGAGAAGCCCTATCATTAAGGTAAATAAACCAGACGCATTAGTGTTCCACTGTCTATACATGCCAACGATTCCAAACTTTACTACTCCCTTGACCGAAGGTTACTACCTTCACTGGACCACTTGGAATGTTCTGACAGAAGTAGTGTAATTAACCGAAATCCATGAAGACATGACATTGGGAAGAGTTTCATGAACAACATCTTAAGTCAATGAGGGAGACTTGGACTCGGTAGAGAGTTCCGAGGAGAAATCCAAAGAAGGAGGAATCAACATCCCATCATCCCGTTTCAATTGAGGAGAAACATCCTAGAATAAGTGTCGAATTCCTCCCACCTATGGAAAGGCGGAATTCATGGAAACAATCAGTGCATCCTCCAAAATATATGGATGCATGTCC
Source organism: Viscum album (assembly GCA_963277665.1). Taxonomy (NCBI): domain Eukaryota; kingdom Viridiplantae; phylum Streptophyta; class Magnoliopsida; order Santalales; family Viscaceae; genus Viscum; species Viscum album. The sequence goes on along the minus strand of OY728126.1, from coordinate 2,114,478,357 downwards.
AGAAAAAAAGTGTTAGAAATAAAAATGGTTAACCTGATGTGAAATTAATATCCTCAATGTGGAGATTAGTAGCATTCCAAGAACTAGTGTATTATCGTGTCACCAGGTCCATGTATCTGGCTCCACGTCCAGACATGCAAATAGTGGTCTTAGAGGAAAACTCACCAGAAATTGGGGTAATTCAATGTTAGAAATCCCGGTCTGTGACATATTTAGTGTGAATATTTCTTAACAACCATGTAAGATGGAATGGCGCTAGGGCACCAGATGTCACTTTCTTACTTTCAGCACTAATGGTTAAATCTCCTATATTTTCAAGACTAAACCTATCATGATAGAAAACTAATAAAATCCAACCCACTGATTCAGGGGCAGGGGAAATATCTATGTGGTGATCTCGTGTGACCTCATCTTTCCCATGGCAGCCTCCACGTCCATGGTTGCTGGGAACCCATTCCTCATCTACCCATATTAATTCATTCAGTGATGAGTAATTAACTACCTCATTTGAGGATATATGGAAGAAGGGATTGTCCCAACCCTAGATATGGACTGACAGGACCAAGAATATTATGTGCCTCATCACCACCACTACCCCCAAGGGCCGCACATAGAACCACCACTCTACACTCAGACATATAATAGTTTTGGGAGCCTCTCCCTGAAATGCTTCGATTACTACCCCACCCCCCCTATGACAATGAGGTGATGTATGTCTGGGATGACCCAGCCAGAATCCATCTCCAGGGGCTCCCAGATAGGTATCCCACCAGGCCACATCAGCACCACCTCCCGTCCCCATAGGCTGAGGAGCAGGTGAGTTATACAACTGCACCACCAGCCCCAGTTTGGTTAACCAGCTGGCACTATCGAGCACGAGCTGAGGAGGATGCCCAATAAGGGGCATAGTCATTACCAATGACTACCACGACCCATGCCACAACTATTTCACACCATCAGTCCCCTGTTTATGCTGAGAAGAGGCACTCATACACCCGAACCGGATCGAGGCCCCAACCACCCCACGAGGAGGATTAGTAGTCTCTCCTGGCCACCGACACAAGTTGAACCCATCGTGGTCTGACCCATGACATTGTAATCTAGTACGGAGGTCCTCCCCATGCCATCACCAATGAGAGTGCAGGCCCTCCCAGCTCCAAATCTCAGTGTCGAGGTCCTCCCCATGACTCCTTCAATCCAGGTGAAGGTCCTCACTACTGCATTGGCACCTAGTACTGAAGCCTCCTCCACACCCATGACCTCAGGTATGGAGTTGTTATACATGTCATAGGTCACCGATGGAATGGTGTTACCCGTCCAGTCAAACTTCAATGTGGTAGTCTTTCCCACTTTTTTATAGTAATGGACGAGGGTCCACCTCATCCCAACAATTAGAGAAGCAATAGTTTCCCTCACATAATGGCCACCTAACATGGAGGTCCTACTTGTGTCAAGATCGACCAGTATAAGGGCCCTCCATGCACCGATGCTACCAATAAAAATAAGTAGTGACGCACTGCCCATGCTCCTATGAGCTTCAGTGGATGTCTTACCCCCTCTAGAAATTCTTGTAGAGACTCCCTCCATGCATCAACCAGTGGATATGGTGAACCTACATGTGTTCCCTTTGACATTTTTTGAGGTGCTCCACACACCCCAACTCATCCGGGAGGAAGGCCACTCCACCCCTGTATCAGTTCTCCCAAAGGTCCACCTCGAACCAAAAATATACCATTTCCAAACAAACCACCTCGGGGAAGGAGGACAGGTCGCCTAATCCACCAAATGTACATTGGGAAGATTCAGACTAATATAAAACATGTATGCTTCTCAGATTCTGAGAAAAAATGTGATTTAACAATGAATCCCACACATTCATCCTCTATATAGAGGGCTGGGTCAGGAATAAATCATATTAGCCTAATCCTTCTAGAATGTGAGGTCCAACATATTTCCACCTTCCTCCACGGATACATCCAGGAGGATGAATATTTGGCCCCTTCCCAAGGCTGGGCCGTTCTATCCTCCCTATCATCAATACAACCATTATTTAACTCAACAATATATCGTGAAGATTTATTTTGGGGACCAATAAAGGATGGAAAACATCATGGGGCACCATTAGTGACTGCATCCCATGTGCCAAACGACATGGTTGTCAGCCCGTATTACCAAGATGAAGTGGATCAGTCATCACATTCGTCGCAGGATAGCCCGAGATGTGGTAGCTTGTAAGCTCATTCGTCATATTCTCCACTGACCGGTCAACCATCTCCGACATCCACTTCAGTACTATAGCTGATCCTATATCCACCTCTAGTTTCTGAGTGGGGAAACCAAGCACCAGATCTTGAGTTTGAGCCAAGTAGATTTTGTGAAATTTTCATAGTGGATCTTTTCCTAGAAATGTTTTGACTTATTGCAGCTGCATACATCAATGTGCAAAAATTTCTTACCCATGACTATGTCGTGTTCTTTCACCAATCCCTATGGGTGATGCACTTCCATATCCATTATCAGTGAGTGTATTACCCCAAAATTGAAGCACACTTTGAAGATATTGACTAGAAATATTGTATGGTCGACTTCGTTGTGCTCGCTATGGCCAAGTACCCTGAGTCACACAGTCACCACAGGACACTCCAGCAACTTTGCATTCAGAGCATTATATTACTCCTTAGAATTATCAAGGTGGCTTCCCAAACATTCTTGTCTGTGGTAGGGATTAGTATTCCTCCATCCATTTTAGTTCTATCTGGTTCTAGCGCGACATGCAATTTGATATTGAGGATATGCCTCCCTGTAGATTTTCGGTTAACATGTCCAATCTATTAGAGGATGAAACGGAGATAGATTCCCTTATAAAGAGATTACTCTCCGAGGGATTTCCAAAACATTTGGGTCTACTTGGATGGGTTAATCTCCTACAAAGAAATATATAGGGTCTTCCAATGCCCACCAAGGCATTTTTCCTCATCCAGAATCCCAATAAGGATAAGGAGCACCTTGGGGCTGTCAAACACATTGACCCATCTAAATCAGTTCATAATACGAAACACAATCCCGAACAAATTGTGTTGTATCAAGATCTCATGGAACACAAGAAGATGGTCGATGACCTCCTTGCTGAACGTGTCAAGGAGCGGCGACTAGACTACGGTGATCCTCAGCTGGGGCAGTGGTGGAAGATTGAAATTTCACCCAAGGCATTCCCCTGGGTGACCCTGACCATCCTGCCACATAGATAGGGTAGAAGTTGAGGCCTAATAAAAGAGGGTGCAGTATGTATCACCAACTTCACCTGAATGGCTCAATAATTCTTGGGACACATCTTAGGTTCCCCCGGTCTCTCCCCAGGTCATCCAATCAGCCGCACCCTGAGCGGCTATGCCTTTTTATCATGTTAATGAACCTACCAATGAACTGGTAGTCATGGACCATTGTCAATACAGGAATCCCCACATAGTTGGCCTGATGTCAGAGCTCATTGCTCGCCTAAAGGAATTGGAAACTGGATAGGTGGAAATCCCACCTAATGGAAAACCATATCCTCCATGGGTCGATTATTTTCCAGCACCACCAGGTTTTGGAAACCCCATATTTTCAACTTCTAATGGGATGGGAAACCCACTATTTCATCTTGACCACTTCATTTCATGGTGCGGACCCATTTTGGGAACTCTGACACAAAAATTGTCTTCCAATCTCTGGTGATTCGTAGAGTCATTGGAAGGGAATGTGTTTGTCTGTTATAACATGCAACTCAATTGGTCAGTTGCTGTTGGGGAAGATACTCATATAATATTCTTTTACCAGTTCATCTCTACCACCAAGAAGATGAGTATTGAAATCCTCTTCAAGTGCAATAGAGGATTAAAGAGAGCGTCGTGGACATGGTTGCCCGTTGGAAAGGCCTTCCATGCTCTTTGGATAGGCCGCTGACTCAGGAACAACTGCTGAAAATGTGTGTATGGAATTTTAAGGCTGAACTGTTCCCCTCTTTCATTACTCATAATTACCCAGGGATATTCTAGGACTTCTCTGATAAGGCCCATCCCCTAGAGGAAGCCTTGCAGCAGGCCATGCATGCACGTCTATTTCCTCCCAAGATTCCCATGATAAGAACCACTATGCATGATCCCAAAATGGTAACATAGATAGAGGGCCCCAGGAAACTAGAGTTGATACCATTAAAGCCACCTCTATAGCCTCGTAGGGGACATCAACCTCCAGCGTAGCCTCCAGTTAAGGAGTTCCCATCCTAGAACCAGAAGGCGCCCCCGTGAAACATATCTCCACCACCTAAGCGAGATAAATAGGTTCCACATCCTTGATAGGATCCTCTAGCCCATAATTGGGTCCAGGATACTAGAGAACCCTTCCTTGATAAGAGAAATTTGACCAACTCATTCAACAAGTCCCAGGTCCCTAGTAATTTATTAAGTTCCTCAGAAAAGGGAATTATATGGTTTTCTAAATGCTAGAGGCCCGAAGAGGCAGATCTCACTGACTATCCCAATTACCTCCCCTATCACAGGATCATGGAGAACAACGTCAAATAGTTATATGTCTTTAAATAATGGATTCAAGACTAGTTTGATAAAAACATTTTCAAGTTAGGCCCAGCTCTGACAAAAGTGGCATCTGTATTCGTCAATCCAGACAGCGACACTGACAGCGAAGGTGAGTGGCATCATGTTCTCCACTATAGGTCTCAAAATTATGATCACTAGATGGCTCTAAATGCAGTCACCCATTATAATGGTATTATCTATGAAAATTATATTAAACAATAGCCTTCAAGGGATGTTGTGTCACCCATAGCATGTTCTTCTGCATCAATGGCAGAGTCTCTCTCTTCTCAGAAGAGCAAGAATCGATGACTCAATGGAAAATAAATTCCCCCACTGATGTTTTCATCATCCCATACTATTGGACACTTCATTCCATAGTAGATGGTGATCCCCCTCAGAATCCTTCCAGTGGTGGAGTATTCTTCAGGGGACAATCAAGGGTATGCTTCGATTAACAATGTGGAGTTGGTAAACCCCTACATGATTTCTAACGGTGAGGAGCACCAGACAGATCCTCCAAATGTCCCTAGTTTTCGCCAACATATATGGGGTTGTGGCTATATGGGTCTTCGGAGTTCCTTGGTCAGTAATTCTAGTCAGGATTTTTATGCCACCAAAATAAGATATCAGGCCCAGCATAGAGCTCAGCATGCGTAGCCTTTTCATCTGGTGTCATGAGGTCTACAATCCCGGTCGTCTGTATTACTTGATCATGTAGAACAGCCCTGGTCGTGTAGTGATCAGACATACTCTGTAAAATTCTAACCTTATTCATTTATCCCACATGCGGTAGTCTCTCAATGAGCTATGACTAGTGAAAAGAAAGACATTACCAACACTAGTCAGCCTCCGATTGAGCCAAAAGGACCCTCCATACCCCAGAATACAAAACGACCTCTTGTAAGTTGAAGTTCACACATGGCATGAAATTATGATATCCTCAAGCATCTCCCTATCATTCATATGAGGATCTATATTCTTGATACCCTTCTCCTATCATCAGATATGTGTGAATCCCATGCCAAATATTTATGAATCCCCCCTCATGTTTGAGACAGAGGTAGTAGCTGCATAAGCCTTCCATTTTGAGGAAATCGAACATGCTGAATGTTAGGCCATTGTATCTTTCTCTATGGAAGATGAAGGATCTCCCGTGAAAGGGAATATCCACCCAATATACATCACATTAAACTTCAATGGCTTGGAGGTACGTCTCTGTCTTGTCAAAAAAGGCTCTAGAATTAACTAAATCCCAACATGGAAACTCTGAAATATGGGGATATTGGAGGTTGATATGAACCCCTCTGACCTAAAAATTCAAGATTATGATTGGATAGAACAAACTCTAGATGGAATGATCTGCCTGAAGACCCAGTTTAGTGGTCAGGTTGCCAGCACCGAGTTAATGGTTGTCTCCCGGGACATTGCCTATAATGCATTGATGGGTATTCCATGAATTCACTTGCATGTGGCAGTACGTTCATCATATCACTATTGCCTTATTTACTCTCTTAATGGTTGAGTGGGAATAATCCAAGGTGATGCATCTCCCTTTTCCTCTTGGGAAGCCTACTATCTGAATGACGACTATTACAAGAGTCGTTACAACAAGATTCAGGGTAATGAGGTAGAATATTCTACGTCTGCGACCGTCCTGTGCAAATACCTGGACGATGCCTAAATTTTCCATACCCACTAATTTGATGCTACAACCCCCTATATGGGACAATTCATCATTATATCTGGAAATATGGGGAAGAAAATTCCCAATACTAAGAGATGTCAGATGATCACCTTGTATTTCTACACAAATAAGGATTGGGTGATCCCAGAGCCCCTTCCCCTATAAGGTATTAGGATGTCCACCCAATGGAAAGGACAATACGCCATACTTTCTTGTTTCTCTAGGCTATGATCAACCATCTCAAGCCAAAGATCCACTATTGTTTTAATATAATCAAGTTTGGCCCCTTTGTTTGAAGACAATGTGGGATCAGATCAACAGATTTCATCACTATAGTTTTAGCAGAAGAGGAGTCACTAGATAGAGTGTCTATCGCCACTTAGGTTGGAACCAGCTTCCCATCAGGATCTATTGACTCATATGAATATCCTTACACTGAATATACCTCCTCCATAAGTGAATAAAATGTCTTGGAAGATGGTCCTCACTCTTTTATAGTGGGCTTCTCCGCCAAAGTCGATGAACTTGTACAGGTGAACCTTGTTATCGAGACGTATTTGAAACCCACATTGATCAGGGCCGCTATACCTATCAAAGAGAAACAATATAAATTAAAACTCCAAAATAAACATCATGATTTATTTTTCCTAGATTTATGACAAAATTCTAGGACTAGATCCTCAGGACTCCGTAAACCACCTCAGATTTCCTGAAAATCCTCACAGGTTCAAACATCCTCCCTGGAAAATGAACCCTTCTCATGGTTCCATGGAAGATGTTGAAGTTGAAAATATCATCTGAGAAAATTTCATCCATGTTGTACAGAACCCTTGATGGTTAGCTAACGTCATTCCCATCATGAAAAATAACAGATAGATTAGAGTCTGCATCAACTTTCGGGATCTCAACTATCACTATCTGAAGGATGATTTTTCCCTTCCCATGACAAAACAATTGAATGGCGCCATCACTGGGTTCCAGGATTTCACTTTCATAAATTTATATTCTATGTATAACAAGATAATAATGACCCATGAGGATGAAGGGTCTAAAACCTTCAAGGAACCACAAGGTACTTTTTTTACCAGGTAATGCCCTTCTGTAATTCCCCGAACCCAATTGCCCAGAGTCGGTGCATTTTTTAATACATTGGCATGATTACAAGGAATCATATCCCCATGGACCAATTAGTTTAGCATTATTGGAAGATAAATGACATATGTGAAATTTAGATTACAATTTATAAAATATTTTATAGAATAGATAGTTCTTTTAGAATTCCATTGTTCGATTATCTTTATAAAGACCCATAATTTACATACATTGTTATCAATTAATAATTGAAGCATACTTATTACAACATATAACAAAACCATGAAAGGACCGTATATGTATATTTTCTTTAGAAACTGGAAAACATTAACAATTGGTTCATAAATCATCTACTTTGTCTCCCATTTATTTCATCATATCTAGAGCCCTTTTTGGCATATCCTACTTAATAACCTTCTTCTTGAACTAGGGAAAATAAAACATACAAAATGGTGAGCTCAAATTCACAGTAAGGGTAAAAAAATATCAATCATATCATATACATAAGAACATAACATTTTGAATATCTTAACCTACACAATAGATCATAATATCATAACATGAGATAAATCATAGCGGTGAAATGTGATCCCAATAATCATAACATAAAACATGAAACTTTGTGGAATATACACATAATCATAGAAAATCATTTCTTATTAGTTAATACTCATGGCCATGGCTATCTTAGTGAACAATGTCCATTTCTGAACCGATTTAACTCCTCTTTCCAATCCTATATCACTGAACTGGTTTAACTTGTCGTTCCAGCCATGTCTATCTCATGAGATATAAATCATTACCCAATGCATTGGAGGGAGATATAGGTCCCACCCATCTCACAATGAAACCATTCTTATGTGTTCCACAAAATCATAAATCATACATCATAGCATAACCCATGTAATAAAAATGGGATTTATAAACATCATGCCATCATAACATAATCCATAAAAGAACTTCATAAAAATAATTCCATCATAAAATAAGGAAATCAATTTAATAATAGGGATAGAAATAGAACCCTATATTATCTTAGATGTAAAATAATTTTGATAAAACACTTGAACTCCATTCTTGAGGAAAATATCCATTCTACTTCAAAAACATTTTTCCTTTCTTAGCATGTCATACAGTCTTAAACTAAAAGAAGTTGATTAAAAATAAACTTGAAAACTTGTAAAGGAAGCTTCGTGGAAATATTTTTTTATGAAATCATAAATATACATTCATGTTATATGAGTTAAAAGAACATTCTTCTTGTAATTTGGCCGGAAGAGTCAAAAAGTACCTCGTTCTAAAAACGACAAAAGATCCCTTTCATATCTTTGAATAATATATCTTCAAAGGGTAAAGTTGGATTTAAACAATTGTAGGAGGATATAAATAATATTACATAATGAGGAAACATGTATGTGGATGATAAATATTCCCCTGCAAATTCTGTAGTATAAACAATCTCAGATAAGAATGAGATTGCGAGACTTTCCCTAACCTTAGGTCTAATTTGCATCGTACGTGTCCCAACCTCATGTATAATGATTTAAATAATGTTATTGACTTATTATATAATCTTACTCATTGTTATGATATCATATATGGTCATATTCTTAGCTTCATATTAGTAATATTTCATTGCTACTTGTTAGTCGAGTGTTTATTGCTTTTTTTCTTATGCGTGTTTTGTCGAATAAATTCTTATTCTTCTTTTTAGGTTATAGATACCTCATTTCCAGAATGGTATTAGTTTAATATATATAATATTTATTCATTCAATTAATGAACTTTATTTATATTATCATTATGTAATGAAGATCATGTAAAACGAGTCGCATCACATCGTAGAGACGGTAGGCCATACGTACGCACGAGCGATGATATCGTTCCCATGATCATGGAATTGTATTGAAGTGTATGTATAAAATTTCATAATCAATATCACTTTACAGTAATCATATATAGTTATTCTCTACACCATTATACCCATCCAAGTAATGTGGTGGTGGAAAATAGATTACACCACGGCATGGAGACAATATTCTGTACGTACGCACGAGCGGTGATTTCGTTTTCTGTAGGATGGATAGAAGGTGAAATTAGGTTGTTTCATATTTATAATAAAATATCAGTATATGAGTGATACTTATTTTATTACTTAGTAATGAAACAACTAATGAAGAATAAGTAGAAGAAGAAATAAAGTTGAAAGAATCGGTAACGGACATTACCTCTTCTTTGAAGCGCCTCTTCTTAAACTTCTCTTAGGGCACTAAAGATGATCTTTGAAGAAGACCAGAACCTATAGGATGTTTCTAGGTAAGTGAAGAAGATAAATTGTCAGGGGTTGGCCGAGCATGAAGGATCAAGTTTGAGTAAAGAGGAGAGGGAGGAGGTGCCCTTTTATAAGGGAGGAGAGGGGCACCTTAGGAAAAAAACAAAAAATATTATTTTATTATAAAGTCATATTCGGTACTTAATAGCTCTAAATTGGTTTATTTATAAGATAAATTAATTATGGGTCGAAATACTCTAAACCAATGGGTTTTAGACAATATTATGTTACTATTTTAAACATATCATTTAGATTTAACTCTAAGTTAAATAATTTAACTTTTACCGTGTCTTCTTGTTTTCTTACACTATAAGGTTAATAAATTTAATATAACAAGCCAAACGAACCCCAAGTTGTTAATTATTAATATATATAACCTTATCTATGTCATTTTACAGATCCTTAGATTTTAGGAATAAAATAACAAGTAATAATAAAATATTTGTTTTAAAAACTATTTTATGTCAATTTTGACACTATTTGGTAATTGATTTTTGTGAAAATCATAACAGCTTTATTAGTTCGAAAAAAGTTAATTAAATAAATACTAATATTTAATAATAACCAATAAAATTAGTTTAATTCATCAAAAGTCTCAAATTACATTTATTTTGGAATTTATAATATAAATTATGTTAATATTTCCTTAACAAGGTAATTATTGCATCATCATTGTGTCATAAATAAATTAAATTATTTAAAGTCTAAAAATTATAAATAAAATACCATTATGTAGGAAATACAATTATATTTCTAATGAATATTTATAGTCGAATTTATTTTATTTATAACCTTATATTAAAAATGTCTTAGTTATTAAACATTGATTTTAACTATTTTAACTCTTCCATAAATAAAATAATATTAAATGTCCTAATCTAATCCAAGTGGACCTAAATGGACATATTTTATTCCAAATGTTGTTTTTGGTCGAATTAAACTTATCCAATAGAATTAGGACATGTGTTAGGGTAATAATAATATCATTTTTACCCTTAATTACCCTATTTACTTTTAATCGTGGTAAAAAATGTCAAATGTTACTATTCACCAAAAATTATTTTTATCTTATTGAACCACATTTTACTCCTTGATATTATCCGTGTCTCTCGGATTTTAGAAATTTCACTCACAGAAGTAGTAAAATTAAGTTTTATGTAAATTTTCAAACTCTCATAGGAGTTGGGTAAAAGACGGTGAAAAGTTCAATAAATTTTTTATATATCTAAAATTATTATAAAATGAATCCAATTAATTAATTTGAACTTATATAGGTATTATGTATCAATTTTGACCTAAAATAAATTTAAATGAAATAAATAATTATTTAAATAAAAAGTTGGTTTTAAAATAGTAACCGAGTCTTTTCACTATTCATCAAAAATTGAAAGTTTTCAGAAAATACCAAAAATTCACCCTATTCTAATTTAGATATTCTGAATCAAAAAATGATGTCCATTTTGAAAGATAAAATTTATAAAATTCAAAAATGTGGGTATTACAATTCATAACGACATGTGTTAATAATATTTTAATAGCATATCATTGTTTAGTGAAACTTGGTATTGCGTATGACGCAAGCAATCATGGAAGGTCACGATTTCTTGTAAAGAAATCCAAGCTAGTGTGGTGTGTAGTGAAAGATTCCTTTGATGATGTATATAACATAAAAAAAATATTTCTCTTAAAAATCTTGGGTGTTACAATCTACCCCCCTTAAAATGAATTTCACCCTCGAAATTCATCACTTCGTAACAAATAGATGAGGATAACTCTCCCTCATCATATCCTCAATCTCCCATGTAGCTTCTTATAATTGATGGTTCCCTCATAAAACATTCACCAAGCGAGTGATCTTGTTCCGTAGAACTTTATCGCTACGATCCAGAATCTTTATCGACTGTTCTTCATAAGAAAGAACATTCTCCAGCTTTACAACTTCTGAGCTTAGTACATGTGAAGGATCTGGTATGTTCCTTCTCTGGAGAGATACATGGAACCCATCATGAACTTGAGAGATATTCAGTGGAAGTTCCAATCGGTAATCTACCTTCCCAACACGATCCAGTATTTCGAAAGGACCAATATACCTAGGTCACAACTTTCCCTTATTCCCAAATCCCATTACTTTCTTCCGGGGATACATTCATAAGAACACTTTATCACCCACTTCAAAATATAGGTCTTTTCATTGATTGTCGGCACAAATTTTTTGTCGACTCTGAGCTGCTCTTATGTGTTGTTGAATAGATCAGACCTTTTCTTCCATCTCATCAATAAGATCAGGTCCTAATAGCTTTCTTTCCCCAACTTCATCCCAACAAGTTGGAGTTCTGCATTTCTATCCATAGAGATCTTCATAAGGAGCCATCTGAATAATGGAGTGAAAGCTGTTATTATAAGAAAATTCCACCAAAGGAAGGTGTTGATCCCAACCACCTTTGAAATCCATAGAGAAAGTTCTCAACATGTCTTCTAGATTTTGAATTGTCCACTCAGACTGATCTTCTGCCTGAGGATGATAAGAAGTGCTAAATATCAATTCTGTATCTAGAGTATGCTGAAGACTTCACCAAAACATCGAGGTAAACCTCGGATACCGATTAGATATAATGGAAAGTGGTACTCCATGCAATCATACCACTTCCTTTACTTATATCATGGCAAGCTGGTCTAGATCAAATTTTCTCTAATAGCAATGAAGTGTGCCGAATTCGTAAGACGATCAACTATGACCCAGATAGCATTATTGCCATTGGATGTTTTAGGATATCCGGTGAAAAAGTCCATAGTAATTTTTTCTTATTTCCATTCGGGTATGGGTAATGGTTGTAACATCCCCTTAGACTTATGTATCTCAGCTTTAACTTTCTGACAAACCAAGAATGGAGAGACATATTCAACAACATCTCTTTTCATGCCATCCCACCAGAAGTACTATTTCATGTCTCTATCCATCTTCGTGCTTCCAGGATGAATAGATAATGAAGAACTATGAGCCTCATCCAGTAGCTCCTTCTTTAATTCTAGGATGGGAGAAACACAAACCTGATTCCTGAACCTTATTATCTCATCACAATCAAGGTTTAATTCCGGAACATTTCTCACCTTCTTTTATAACTCTACATATTTTTTTTGTACATCTTTAATCTTCACATGTATATATGGTTGAACATTCATTTGAGAAAGATAAGAATTTTCCCCTTCCATTATAATTTCAAGATCCACCCTTTGTAAATCCATAAATATTGGAACTTTTGTGATCCTCATGATGGATAAGCTAGTATGGTCTTGTCGAGTTGATGCATCTGCCACCTTGTTTTCTTTCCCAGGGTGGTAATGAATTGAGCATTCGTAATCCTTAATCAGCTCCAACCATCTTCTTTGGCGCATATTCAGCTTCTTTTGTGTGAAAATATACTTTAAACATTTATGATCAGTATAAATATCACACCTTTCACCATAAAGATAATGCCTCCAAATCCTTAATGAAAAGATTACCGCAGCTAACTCCAAATCATGAGTTGGATAATTTTGTTCATTAATTTTCAACTTTCGTGAGGCCTAATCTATCACCATATCATTTTTCATAATAACACACCCTAGCCCCTACATGGATGCATCACTGTAGATCAAAAACCTTTCTCCACTACAAGGCAGCGTGAGCACAGGTGCACTGGATAACCGTCTTTTTAACTCCTTGAAATTCTCTACACACTCATCCGTCCAAACAAACATAACTACTTTTCGAGTCAACCTAGTGAGTGGATTAGATAATAGTGAAAAATATTTCACAAAACGTCGATAATATCCAGCAAAACCAAGAAAACTTTGGATCTCAGTTACTATTGTTAGTCTCGACCATCTTTCAATAACCACTGTCTTTGTTGGATCCACCGATATCCCTTCTTTTGAGATTATGTGACCAAAAAATGAAACATTTTGAATCCAAAAATCACACTTGGTAAATTTGTCATAAATATTCTCCTTTCTCATGGTCTCTAAAATAATACTCATGTGATCTTCATGTTCTTCATGGCTCTTTGAATAGACAAGAATATCGTCTATAAAAACTACCACAAACTGATCAAGATAGTCTCTAAAGACTCTATTCATCAAATCCACGAAAATAGCTGGGGAATTAGTAAGACCAAATGGAATCACTATAAATTCATAGTGTCTATACCTTGTACGGAATGCCGTCTTTGGAATATCCTCCCTTTTTAACCTTAATTTATGATACCCTGAATGAAGATCAATCTTGGAAAATTATTGAGCTCCGCATAGTTCATCAAATAAGTCATCAATGCACGGGAGATGATATTTGTTCTTGATCGTGATCTTGTTAAATTCTCGATAATCAATATAGAGTCTCATTGATCCATCTATCTTCTTAACAAACAGAACAGGTGCTCCCCAAGGTGATTCACTGGGGTGTATGAATCATTTATCAAGATTCTCTTGTAGGTGCTTCTTCAATTCCTACAACTCAATTGGGGCCATTCTATATGGTGTCTTTGAAATAGGTAAAGCACCCGGTACGAGTTCTATTGAAAACTCAACTTCACGATTTGGTGGAAGACCAGGAAATTCCTTAGGAAAAAAATCATCAAAATCTCATACAATGGGAATATTCTTAATCGTGAGTTTTTCCCTAACCATTTGAGATAAATAACCTTCATTTAGTGGAATCAAGACCCATAAGATGGATGAAATTTCCACTGGAAGGTTATGTTCATCCCTGCATCGATAGAATATCATAGATTGATCTGTAATATGAAATGTGACTTCCCTCCTTTGGAAATTGATATGAGCTCCATATAAATAAATCCAATCCATTCCAAGAATCACATCAAATTCCACTATAGAAAGGATCACAAGAGTTGCAGGAAGCACATTCCCACAAATTTCAATTGGAGAAGAATTATAAACATTTAGTGTGACTGTTGTTCCATTTGGATTTGTCATAGCTTACTCAACATCTAATTGTTGAGGTAATACAGTGATACCCTTAGAAAATTCTTAAGAAATAAAAGAGTGGGTGGATCCAGAATCAAATAAAACATTTTCTACTTTAGAGTGGATGGTATGTGTACCTTTCACCACTTTGTTATTGTACTCCACATCACCAATAGTAATTGCATGTGACATTCCTTTTTCTTTGGCCTTAAGAGTTTGTTGACATCGATCATAATCCACAACCCTTGGATTTGGGCATTGATTATCGTAATGCCCCATTTCCTTGCACTTGTAACATTGAAGTATAGGAGGTGCACTCTGTTTATACTTTTGTTTGTTCGCATCACTAGACATATTCTTCCCATCATTGCGGCATTTAAATGCATGATGACCTTCCTTTCCACATTTGAAACATTTACTTGTCCCTTTAAGACAACTCCCTCCATGTTTCATTCCACACATTCAGCATAAGGGAAAACTCATCTTCTTTTCAGTGGGCTCATTATATTTTGTTTATAATTCCATTTTCCTCTTCTTATCAAACCCATATGACTGATGGGTTACTCCAATATCCATCTCAACCTTGAGAGTACATCGAATGATTTCCTCGTAGCTATTGAAGTCTCTTATGGCTAACACCCTTTAAAGAATTGGATTTAATCACCTAATGAATCGATCATTCTTACTCTCAGGTTGGACAATAATCCCAGAAACGTACCTTGACTGTCTTTTAAAATTTTCTTCATAGGATCCAACCAATTCATCATCCTTTTGCTTCAGTTTAAGAAACTCCTTCTCCATCTTTTTTCGAAGAATACGAGGGAAGTACTTATTGAAAAATAATTTCCTTCACTCATCTCATTCCATGGACTCAATTTCATCTCTTGGACTCATATTATTGATAAGATTCCACCATTGATCATCTTCACCTTCCAAACGATAAACTGCTAAGACAACTTTATCATGTTCAGAATAATGAAGAACGGAAAATATATTTTCAGTGGTACTGATCCATTCTTTAGCCACTAATGGATCAGTAGACCCACTGAATGAAGGTGGATGCTGCCTCATGAAGGAATCAATATAATTTTGTTCTTTCCTTTGCTCGTTTGGAAGTACTGCATGATTCATAGCTTGATAATGTTGTGTGAGGATGGCTACAAGATTTTTCATTCTAGCTCCGATAACGTTTGGTTTCTCAGGGGGAAAATAATTTAATTTCCCATCACATTCATCATTAACACAGTTCTTTCGAGTTCCATCCATTGACTAAAACTAAGAAGAATAGTGTGAGAAACACTAATTATAATTGGAAAACCACATAATCAAGAATAAAATTTCACACTTAAGGTCTTATCATAGGTTATTCTAGTCCATTTCTAAAACACTATGATTGTGTTCTATTCTTAGACTTATCCTTAGGGTTCTTACTAAGGCTTTCTCATCCTAGTTTCCAAAGGTTGACTATACCATTCCCCTGATACCAACTATAACGACCCATACTTTACATACATTGCTATTACTTCATAATAGAAGCATACTTATTACTGCATATAACAAAACCATGAAATACCATATATGTATAGTGTCTTTAAATACTGGGAAACATAAACAACTTGTTCATAATTCTTCTACATTGTCTCCCATTAATTTCATCATATCTAGAGTCCCTTTTTCGAATATCCTACTCAATACCCTTCATCCTGACCTGGGGAAAAGAAAACATGCAAAAGGGTGAGCTCAAATGCTCAGTAAGGGTAAATAAAAGAAATATCAATCATATCATATTCATAACAACATAACATTTTCAATATATTAACCTGCACAAGAGATAATAATATCATAACATGGGATAAATCATAGTGGTGAAATGTAATCCCAATAATCAAAACATAAAATATGAAAACTTATGGCATACACACATAATCATATAAAATCATTTCTTATTAGTCAAGACTCATTTCCAACACTATCTTAGCGGCCAAAGTCCATTTCTGAACTGAGTTCACTCCTCGTTCTAGTCATGTATCACTGAACCGGTTTAACTTGCCATTCCATCCATCTAACTCATGAGATATAAATCTTTACCAAAAGCATTGGAGGGAGATATAGGTCCCATCAATCTATTAATAAAACCATTCTTATGTGAGCCACAAAATCATAAATCGTACATCATAGCATAACCCATGTAATAAAAATGGTATTCATAAACATCATGCCATTATAACATAAAACATAAAAGAACTTCATAAAAATAATTCCATCATAACATAATGAAATAAATGTAATAATAGGGATAGAAACAGAACCCTATATTAACTTATATGGAAAATAATCTTGATAAAACACTTCAACTCCATTCTTGAGGAAAATATCCCTTCAACTTCAAAAACATTTTTCCTTTCTTAACATGTCATACAATATTAAACTAAAAGAAGATGATTAAAAATAAACTTGAAAACTTGTAAAGTAAGATTCATATAAATATTTTTTTATGAAATCTTAAATATCCATTCATTCCGTATAAGTTAAAAAACATTCTTCTCGTACATTGTCCGGAAAAGTAAAAAAAGTACCTCATTCTAAAAACGACAAAAGACCCCTTTCATATCTTTTACTAAAAACTCACCAAAGGGTAAAACTGGATTTAAAAAATTGTAGGAGGATAGAAATAATATTACATATTGAGGAAACATGGATTTGGATGATAAATATTCCCCAGTAAATTCTGAAGTTTAAACAATCTCAGATAAGAATGAGACTGTGAGATTTTCCCTTACCTTTGGTCTGATTTGCTTCATACGTGTTCGAACCTCCAGTATAATTATTAAATAATGGTATTGACTTATTACAGAATCTTACTAATTGTTATGATATCATATATGGTCATATTCTTAGCTTCGTATTAGTAATATTTCATTGCTACTTGTTATTCGAGTGTTTATTGCTTTTTGTTCTTATGCATGTTTTGTCAAATAAATTCTTATTCTTATTTTCAGGTTATAGATACCTCATTTCCAGAATGTTATTGGTGTAATATATATCATATTTATTCATAAAATTCATTTATATAATCATTATGTAATGAATATCATGTAGAATGAGTCGCATCACATCGTGGAGACGGTAGGCCGTACATACACACGAGCGATGATATCGTTCCCATGATCATGGAATTGTATTGAATTGTATGTATACTATTTCAGAATCAATATAACTTTATAATAATCCTATATAGTTATTATCTACACCAATATACCCATCCATGTAAGGTGGTGGTGGAAAACAGATTACACCAAGGTGTGGAGATGGTATTCCTTACGTACGCATTCCCGGTGATTTCGTTTTACATAGGATGGATAGAAGGTGAAGTAGGGTTGTTTCATATTGATAATAAAATATAATTATATGAGTGATACTGATTTTATTACTTAATAATGAAATATATATAGAAGAATAAGTAGAAGAAGAAATAAAGTTGAATGAATCGGTAACAGACATTACCTCTTCTTTGAAGCGCCTCTTCTTAAACTTCTCTTAGGGAACTAAAGATGGTCTTTGAAGAAAACCAGGACCTCTAGGATGTATCTAGGGAAGCGAAGAAGAGAAATTTTCAAGGGTTGGCCGAGATTGAAGGAATAAGGTTGTGTAAAGGGGAGAGGGAGGAGGTGCCATTTTATAAGGGAGAAGAGTGGCACCTTAGGAAAAACATAAAATATTATTTTATTATAATGTCATATTCCGTTTTTAATTGCTCCAAATTTATTTATTTAGAAGATAAGGTGGGGATGGGTCGAAATACTCTCAAAAAATGGGTTTTAGACATGTTTAGGTTACTATTTTAACCTTATCATTTAGATTTAACTCTAAGTTAAATAATTTAACTTTTACCGTGTCTTCTTGTTTTCTTACACTACAAGGTTAATAAACATACTATAACAAGCCAAAAGAACCCAATGTTGTTAATTATTAATATATATAACCTTATCTAAGTCATTTTTCGAAGCTATTTATTTTTAGGAATAAAAAACAATTAATAATATAATATTTGTTTTAAAAACTATTTAATGTCAATTTTGACACTATTTGGTAATTGTTTTTTTGTGAAAATCATAACAAAATGATTAGTTAGAAAAAAGTTAATTAAATCAATACTAATATGTCATATTAACCTATTAAATTATTTTAATTCCTAAAAAGTCTCAAATTTAATTTATTTTGGTATTTATAATATCAATTATGTTAATATTTCATTAATAAATTAATTACTGCAACGGCATTGTGTCATAAATAAATTCAATTATTTAACATCTAAAAATTATAAATATGATACCATTATGTAGGAAATATTTTTATCTTTCTAATGAATATTTATAGTCGAATTTATTTTATTTATAACCCTATATTAACAATGTTTTAGTTATTAAACATTGATTTTAACTATTTTAACTCTTCTTTAAATAAAATAATATTAAATGCCCTAATCTAATCCAAGTGGACCTAAATGGTCATATTTTATTACTAAGGATGTTTTTGGTCGAATTAAACTTATCCAATATAATTAGTTCATGTTTTAGGGTAACAATAATATCATTTTTACCCTTAATTACCCTATTTACTTTTAACCATGGCAAAAAAAGTAAAATGTTACTATTCACCAAAAATTATTTTTATCTTATTAGACCAAAATTTACTCCTTGATATTAACCTTATCTCTCGGATTTTCGAAATTCTACTCACAGAAGCGGGAAAATTAGGTTTTATGTAAATTTTCAAACTCTCCTAGGAGGTGCGTAATGGACGGTGAAAAGTTCAATAAAATTTTTATATATCTAAAATTATTATAAAATGACTCCAGTGAATTACATTGAAAATATATAGGTATTATGTATCAATTTTGACCTAAAATAAATTTAAATAAAATAAAGAAGTATTTAAATAAAAAGTCGGTTTTTAAATAGTAACCCAGTTTTCACTATTCATCAAAAATTGAATGTTTTCAGAAAATACCAAAAATTCACCCTGGGATAATTTTGATATTCTGAATCCAAAAATGAAGTGGATTTTGATAGATAAAATTTAAAAATTTCAAAAAGTGGGTATTATAATTCATAATGGCATGTTTTAATAATATTTTAATAACATATCATTGATTAGTGAAACTCGGTATTTCGTACGACGCAAGCTATCGATGAAGGTTGCGATTGTGTGCAAAGAAAGCCAAACTAGTGTTGTGTGTAGTGAAAGATTCCTTTGATGATGTATATAACATGAAAACAAAATATTTCTCATAAAAATCTCAGGTGTTACAATCTTAACCCTACATCACAATCGTAAAACACATCTTGGGATCCTAGGAAAATAAAACATAAAAACTAGTTGAGCTCTGATTCTCAGTAAGGGTATATAATTTAGTGAATTCGATAAAATTTTTAGGGAATATGTGTAATAAAAACAACAGCCTTGTAAACATAAAAATGGACATAATATGGAAAAAATAAATAAAAAATTACCAAATTAATATTCACATTAATATTCTACTAGTCGGATAATCACATGTAATAACTATTTTCATAATGAGGGAATGTGTAGTACCAGATATTAATTTCTGTGTCATGCCCTTGTGCTATGACCTAGGGGATAACTATAACCAGACCCCAACCCTAAGAGCCACTGTAACCAGACTCCAACCCGGAGAGCATCTCTAACCAGACTCCAACCCGGATAGCCTCTGTAACCGGACTCCAACCCGAAGAGCCTCTATAACCTGACTCCATCCTGGAGAGGCTCTGTAACCGGACTCCAACCTGGAGGGTCTTCTATAACTAGACCCCAACCCGGAGGGCTTAATTTTACCGGTCCCTATCCCGAAATAGACTTTTCTATCACATTCATCTTAAGAAGAGCGTTAAATATAACATAAACATTCGTATTAAAACTTTCATATGAAATGAAAATATATTAACCATAAAACCTAAATGGCATAAAAATAACCCATCCGCATTCAAACATTTCACAAAACTATAAATACAATATATAAGATTTTTATCATAATAAATCAACTTCTAACAAGTGTAGAATATATCAATGGATGTGGACACAGATGAAATCAAAACTATTTTAGAGAAATATCACGTTAAATTTTGAAATCATAAAATAGTCACATAATTCTAATATAGACATTTATTTTGAAAATATTCTTACAAGAATTTATGGGATGCTTTGATGATGTTATAATGGCGTAAAATTGCCACACCATCCGTATAAGTTAAAAAATACATTCTTACCTTAAATTTTCAAAAAGGTTATAAAGTACCTTGTTTGGAAAATGACGGAATGATTCCATTGAAAAACATATAAGGTCAAATAAGGGTATAAATTAATTTAATCCAATGTCTAGTAAATATTAAAAATTTATTGAAATACATTTTATGAAACTTGGATGTGGATGATAAAGAGGTCCTAGTAGATAATTACGTATAAACAACCTCGGATAATGAAGAGATTGTAAAATTAAGTCTTACCTTATACATTTCCTTTGGTTGAGGGTACATTTAACATCTTGTATAACAAAAATAGTATCTTATTAAATTATACCAGAACAACATTCATATTTATTATAACATACACGATTCATTTATGAATTTATACTACCCATTTGATAAAAATTTCTATATTAAATTAATATTTCGGGTAATAATCGCTTTCTTTGTCGTACGTATTTAAACTTGTTATTCTTGATCGTATAATTAAGAAAATGGTTTCAATACTTCAAGAATATAAAAATTATTTATATAGCCAATATATTTTTAATATAAATATGTGTAATAGATATATATATACATATGAAATTTAAAACATCATTTATGGAGACAATGGGCCCTACGTACGCATAAACGCTATTTCTGTTTTCATATTGTATTGAATGGAAGTATGTGAATGAGATGAATGTAAATATATATATATATATATATATAGTAGAATTATAATGTCATATATTAAATAATTTTTTATAATATATATTTTTATAATCATCATTGAATAGTGAACGTCGAAATGAATCTCATCGTGTCGTAGAGACGGTAATCCGTAAATACACACGAGTGAAAATATCATTATATCGATGGAGAAATCGTATGTAATTGGATGGTATATCATATATAAAAAATCATTAACATGTTATATTTATTATTTATGTCAGTTATACTCATTATTATATCCATCCAAATAATGAAATGTTTGAATAACAAACTACACCACGACGTGGAGATGGTAATCCGTACGTATGCATGTATGGTGACTATGTCATTCATAAGATGGATAGAATAATGAATATTGTTGTACCATTTTTATAATCCCATAATAGTGTATAATAGATACTGGTTTTATTATTTTATAATGGAAACAACAAAGAATGAAGAAGTGGATGAAGAAAAGAACTTGAAAGACGTGATGAAATATTTACCTCCTCTTGGGGTTCTTCCTTTTGAAATGATCAAAAGGGCTCCTTAGGAAGAATTTATGACCAATTTAAGGACTCTAAGATGAATTTGGGAATGTTGGAAGGATATTTGGGCATGGTTTGGCCGATTCAAATGGCTATGAAGGTGTGAATTTGAGAAAAGGGGGAGTTCCCTTTTATAAGAGGGGTGAGGGGCACCTTAGGAAATGATTGAAATATTATTTTATAATAAAATAATATTCATTTTATAATATCTCTGAATTGATTTATTTAGAATATATGGTGGGTATGGGTCAATATCCTCTCAACCAGTTGATTTTAGACAAGTTTTGGTTACCATTTTAACCTCATCTTTTAGATTTAACTCTTAGTTAAATAGTTTAAATTTTAACGTGTCTTCTAGTATTCTTAAACTATATGGTTAATAAACATACTATAAACATCCAAGACATCATAAAGTGGTTCATTAATGTAATATACCATATTATTTAAGCCCATTTATTGAGCCGTATATTTTTAGTAATTTTACTTCAACTAATAATATAGTATTTATTTTAAAAATTAATTTATGTCAATTTTGAAACTATTTGGAATTTTGTTTTTCTGAAAGTCATAAAAACCGTATGACTTCGAAAAAAATTTATATAATAAACCCTAACATGTCATATTAACCTATAAAATCAGTTCAATTCATCAAATGATTCAACTGACATATATTTAGATAATAATAATATCTATTATTTTAATCATTCATTAATAGGGTAATTACCACATCATCATTTTTTCATAAATAAATTAAATTATTTAATGTTTAAAATCTTTAAATAAAATAATATTATGCAGGAAATAATTTTATCTTTATAATGAATTTTATAGTCTAATTTATATTGTGTGTAACCCAATATTAAAAACGGTTTAGTTATTAAACATCGAATTTAACACTTTTAACTCTACTTTAAATAAAATAATAATAAATGTCTTAATCTAATACATGTGGACCTAAAGGGTCATATTTTCTAAAAAAGATTTTTTTGGTCGAAATAAACTTATGCAAGAGAATTATTACATCTGTTAGGGTAATTATGATATCATTTTTACCCTCAATTACCCTATTTACTTATAACCATGGTAAATAAAAGTCAAATGTTACTATCCACAAAAAAATGTTTTCATATTATTGAACCTAATTCTAAATAATTATATTAAGCGTGTGTCTAAAATTTTGGAAATTCAACTCATAGAAGCGGTAAAATTATGTTTTATACAAATTTTTAAATGCTCCTAGGAGGTGGGTAAAAGACGGTAAATAGTTCGATAAAATTTTATATATCTAAACTAATTATAAAATGATTACATTGAATTACATTGAACTTATATAGGTAATATATATCCATTTATACATAATATAAATTAAAATAAAATAACTAATTATTTAAATAAAAAGTCTGTTATAAATAATAACTTATTGTTTTTCACTATTCATCAAAAAATGAATGTTTTCAGAAAAATAACAAAAATTCACAATAAGAGAATTTTGATATTCTGAATACAAAAAGGAATTATATTTTAAAAAGTTAAAAAAATAGAAGATTCATTAATTAATTTAAAATTAATTCTTGTTGTCAAAAACCAAAAAGCGTAATTTCATGAAATAATAACTATTAAAATATTGACACATGTTTATGTCGAATTTCAAAGTGAAATTACTTACAATGACCAGATTTGGATTAAATGGTAAAAATATAATCTATTTATACTTTCAAACCATTAAAAATTATAATTTATCACTGTAAATTATTTTGATTAAAAAAGTTCTTTTTAGTTTAAATTTAGTATTTTTCACTACTCACCCAAATATGAAAGTTATCTGAACAACACCAAAAATTTATTGAAACTAAATTTTTATGTTCCAATTCTAAAGAAGAATTTTATTCTGTCAAATTAAATATAAAAATGTTTCAAATATTGTATTTAAAAATGTTTCTCCATTAAAAGGTGGTAAAATATCATTTTTAGAAAAATACTTCTTTTATCTGAAAAAAATGAATTTGTTCTTACATTATGTCTAATAAACTCATAATACAGATTCTAAAATTATAAGGATTATATAATTCTAAAAATTAAGTTAATATTATTCATAACCACTTTTGAATGGCAAGTTTGGTATGTCGTGGTGCGCTTGAACTCAATGTTGTGTGTAGTGAATGTTATTGAATTACTTTGAAGAAATAGTGTACTATGAAATCTTGGGGTGTCACATTCTTCCATAATTCAATAAATTGTGTAATCGAAATTTGAAATTGTCCTTCAAAAATAAAAGTTAAAATAGAAAAATACATTTTTGGAAAACCCACATCAAAAATTGGGTTAATACAATTTAGTCTTAATAAGAGGCAAAGGGAAATAAAAAAACCCCACCAAATTATGATCTTGATTTAGAGAACAATAGGGAAAATTAGAGAAACATATTTGGAGGAAAAACATAAATATTTATAGGGAGTTATTGAGGTTATCAATCACAAAATATTGTATAATTAAGATCTTTAATTCCATCAATCTATGATGATTTAAAATATCATCAGTTTAACAAAACATATGGTATTGGGATAACACATTTTTGGATTTAAGATCTCTTCCCAAAATTTTAAGAATTAATTTTTTTATAGAATAAGGGGAAAAAATTATATATATATATATATATGATAAGTAAAGTTTCATCCTTCAGTTAATTCCTACCACAAACCCGTCAATCACTTCAAAAGATTTCAAAAACCAGTATTATATTTATCATAATTGTATAGGTTCCCAAAAATAATTAATTTATAATTCACCTAAAAGAACTTTTTTAAAAAAAATTATACAATCTAAGAAATCACGTAGGCTAGTGGTAGGTGATGCACACTTGTAACCCTTTGGTTGCGGGTTCAAGTCTCGTGACCTTGCTGGATGGGACTGGTTGTCACCCAACCTCTGGGTTTTCCTTTTTATAACAATAAAAATATAACCTTAACAATAGTATCAAATTTCAAATTTAATCAATTCCATCCTTTAGAATTATCCAAAATACTTCTATCAAATCTCACAGTCCAAATTTTATAAAGATTTTAAATACAATGAAGATCCTTTTTTTCAACGTAAAAACATGTGAACACCTTCATCATGTATTATTTTAAAAAAATTTAACACCATGAATTTCCATAAAAACTTATTGATTACATTCATTCTCCCTTATTCCTTATAAAATACTATATACATTCTTTATGTACAAAAATTTTGAATACTCCAACAATGATGAAATAAACAAACCATTAATCAGTTCCAAGGTAGTCATGAATATCAAATATAATTTGTCTAAATCAACTATATCTTTTTCCAAAATTACAACCTCAGTATCAGGACCATATTAAGGTTTATCTTTCCTCCATCGATGAATTTTCAAAAACGTTTTACTTGTTGTTGAGTCACTTTTAATAGAACCATATAATCTCAAATACTCAATGAAATATTACTACAGAACAATCCTTATTTATTTCATTAATTTATATAATTTGTACATCCTCGATACAACACTTAAATGATATAATGGTTTAATAACAACAGAAGAACACTAGTCATTCTTCTTCATTTGTGTTAGTATCATAACTTGATTATTATCCATAAGAATCATTTGTTTTATACTCTAATGACTGGGAAATTGATTCTTGTAGTGTCCCAACGCCTTTCAGATGAATCATTTTACATTTGAAACCTTTTTCTTACCCTTGCAATCACGTAATTGGTGTCCTTTTTCTCTACACTTATAAAAAACCCCCATCCCCTTAAAAAATTTACCAAGGTGATTCTTTCCAGAGTTATCATATATGGGAAAAACCTTCAATCCCCTCATTTATTTATCCATAATTTTCTCTACCATCCATTCCTTCTTTTACATCCTTTAAAGGACATTGGACTCAGAGAATTATATAACTTTCTTATTAAGACATGATACTATTTCTTTATATGATGAGAATATGTGGGAGACTATTTCCCTTATAAATTTTGGCTTAATTCCATTACAGATATGATCCTTCTTACTCTTTGGATAATATGTATTATTGGAGAACTCTTTCCTTCTACTGGGAACCATTTCTGAAAAATGGCACACACTAGATTAGTTTATTAATCACAATACATAATTACAAACTTGTAAAATAGTTAAAATAAAATGAACAGATGATGGATATAATCCATAATCATAAAAATCTTTTCTTTGAGGAATTATATACACATAAATCCTTCATAATGGTTTGTAAAGGAAATGAGAAATACCCTAAGCATATCCCTTGGGAGTGTTGTAACCATGCATGTAGCAAGGCCCATTGTCGTGCACCAATTCCTATCCAAGTCTACTCAAGGTGGTGTTTTCAGGTTTTACCCCAAGGTACATTTGTTCCATATCCACTTCTACCTGCTCGTATGCAGACGGATATGCATTGCTCAGAAAACTCTCAAAATATCTACATTACAAAAATTCTAGTATATTCATCTATACAAATCCTTAGAGTTTATCTTAAGGTAATGTGATCTAATCAGAGTTTTTATAAATCTAGATTCCAAGGTTATTTTTAAACATCATATGACACCAACTGTAACTCTGTAATCCCAGTTACCCAGAGTCGGTGAATTATTTTAATACATCGGCATGATTAACAAAAATCAAGTCCCCAAGGACAGATTAGTTTAGAATTCTTAGAAAATAGATTACATACATGAATGTTACATTAAACTTTATAACATACATTATAGAATAGAAAGTACTTTGAGAATTACATTTTTCTCTAATATTAACCCTAAATCTCAATCACAGAACACTTCTTGGGATCCTAGGAATATAAAACATAAACAAGGGGTGAGCTCAAATGCTCTGTAAGGGTAAATAATTTAGTAGAATCAATAAACTTTTATGGAAAGATGTTTAATAAAAACAACATCCTTTTAAACATAAACATGAACATAATATGGCCTAAATAAATAATAAATTACCATATTAACATACACATTAATATCCTACTAGTTAAATAATCACATGTAATAACTAATTTTATAATTAGGGAATGTATAGTACCGGACTTTAATTCCTGTGTAAAGGCCTCGTGCCAGGACCTAGGGGATAACTATAACTGGACCCCATCCCCGAGAGCCTCTGTAACCATACTCAAACCTAGAGGGCCTCTGTAACGGGACTCCAACCCAGAGACCCTCTATAACCGGACTCCAACCCGGAGAGCCTCTATAACTGGACTCCAAACCGGAGAGACTCTATAACAGGACTCCATCCTAGAGGGTCTTCTGTAACTGGACCCTAACCCAATGTAATTAATTTTATCAATCCCCAACATGGAACATACTAGTCCAACACAATCATCTTAAGAAGAGGTTGAAATATAACATTAACATTCATATTAAAACTAGAATACGAAATGTCAATACTTTAACCATAAAACATGAATGGCATAAAAATAACTCATCCACAGTCAATCATATTCCAAAACCGTAAATATAATATGGATGATTTGTGTCATAATAAATCAACTTCAAACAAGTGTAGAATTTATCAAAGGATGCTGACATAGATGAAATCAAATCTATTAGAGAGAATTATCTCATTCTATTTTGAAATCATTTAACAGTTACCTAATTATAAAGAAAACATTTATTTTGAAAATATTATTACAAGCCTGTAAGGGAAGCTTAGACGATGTTATAATGGCAGAAAATAGCCTCACCCGTTGTATAAGTTAAAAATACATTATTACCATAATTTTGTCAAAAATGTTATAATGTACCTTGTTTGGAAAGGGATGGAAATATTCTTTTCAAAAACATATTAGGTAAAATAAGGGTATAAATGAATTTAACCCATTTTCTAGTAAATATTAAAAATGTTTTGAAATACATTTTAAGAAACATAGATGTGGATGATAAAGAGGTCCTTGTAGATAATTACGTATAAACAATCTCGGATAATGAAGAGATTCTGAAATTTACCCTTACATTGTACTTTTCCTTTGGTCGAGGTTATGATTAACCTCCTGTATAATGACAATGGTATGTTATTAAATTATACCAGAACAATATTCATATTTATTATATCATACATGATTTATTTAGGACTTTATACTACACATTTAATAAAAATTTCCTTGTTAAATTAACATTTTGGGTAATAATGGATTTTTTTCGTATGTATTTTAACATGCTATTCTTGATCATATTATTTAGATCATGATTTAAATACTTCAAACATATAAAAATTATTTATATATCATATATATTTAGAACATAAATATGTATACTAGATAGATATATGAAATGTAAAACACCATTTATGGAGACGATAGGCCATACGTACGCATAAACGTTGTTTCTGTTTTCATATCGTATTGAATGGAAGTAAGTGAATGAGAGGAATTTAAATTAATATATATATATATATATATATTTCTAGTAGCATTATTATTTCATATATAATATACTTATAAATAATATATATTTTTATAATCATCGTTGAATGGTGAATGTGGAAATGAATCTCATCACGTCATGGAGATAGTAATCCCTACGTACACACGAGCAACAATGTCATTATATTGATATATAAATCGTATGAATTGGATGGTATATCATATATAATGAATAATTAACATGTTATATTTATTATTTATGTCAGTTATACTCATTATTATACCCATCCAAATAATGAAATGTTTCAATAACAAACTACAACATGATGTGGAGATGGTAATCTGTACGTACGCACGTCTGGTGACATTGTCATTTATAGGGTGGATAGAATAAATAATATGTTTGTACCATTTTAATAATAACATCAAAATATATAGGGGATACTATTGTTATTATTTTATAATGGAAACAACAAATAATGTGGAAGTGGATGAAGAAAAGAACTTGAAATAGGTGATGAAATATTTACCACTTCTTTGGGTTCATTCAATAGACATGATCAAAAGGTCTCTGTAGGTAGGAATTATGACAAAAGGAATGCCTATTGGATGAAGGGTGGAAAGTTGGGGGGATATTTGGGAAGGGTTTGGCCGATCCAAATGGCTTTTAAGGTTTGAATTTGAGAGAAGGGGGAGTTCTCTTTTATAAGAGGGGTGAGGGCACCTTATGAAAAGATTGAAATATTATTTTATAATAAAATAATATTTGGTTTATAATGGATCCAAATATATTTATTTCAAATATAAGGTGGGTATGGATCGAAAAACTCTCAACCAATGGGTTTTAGGAATGTTTAGTTTACCATTTTAACCTTATCATTTATATTTAACTCTTAGTTAAATAGATTAACTTTTACCATGTCTTCTTGTATTCTTACACTATATGGTCAATAAATATAATATAAACATCCAAGAGAACATCAAGTGGTTCAATAATGACATGTATAATATTATTTAATCCCTTGGGACAAATCGTAGATTTTTAGGAATATTATATCATCCAAAAATATAGTATTTTATTTAAAAATTAATTTATGTCAATTTTTACAATATTTGGTATTTTGTTATTGTGAAAGTTATAAAAACATTATCAATTCGAAAAAAATTAAATAATCAACCCTAAATTTCATATTAACCAATAAAATTATTGGAATTCATCAAAAGTCTGAAATTACAATTATTTGGATATTTATAATATCAATAATTTTAATTATTAATTAATATGATTATTACTGCATCATCAGTGTGTCATAAATAAATTAAATTATTTAATGTCTAAAAATTATACATAAAATACCATTATGTAGGACATGTATGTATATTTTTAATATATATTTATAGACTAATTTATATTCTATTCAACACTATATTAAAAATGTTTTAGTTGTTAAACTTTAAATTTAAATCTTTTAACTCATCATTAAATAAAATAGTAATAAATTTCCTAATCAAATCCATGTGATCCGAAAGGTCATATTTTATTCTAAGTTTGATTTTGGTCGAATTTAACTTGTACAATAGAATTAGAAGAAGTGTTATGGTAATTATGATATAATTTTTACCATTAATTACTCTATTTATTTTTAACTGTTGTAAATAAAAGTCAAAAGTTATTATTCACCAAAAAATTATCTTTTTGAAACATAGTTTATTTACATATATTAATAGTGTCTCAGATTTTTTAAATTCAACTCACATAAGTGGTAAAATTATGTTTTATGGAAATTAGAAATTGATCCTAGGAGGTGGGTAAAAAAATGTAAAAAGTTCGATAAAATTTTATGTATCTAAACTTATTATAAAATCAAACAAATGAATTAAACTGAACCTATATAGGTATTATACATCTATTTTCTCTTAAAATAAAATAAAATAAAATACCTAATTATTTAAATAAAATTCAGTTTCAAATAATAACGCAGTGTTTTTCACTATTCATCAAAAATTGAATGTTTTCAGAAAAATACAAAAAATTCACTGTAAGCTAATTTTAATATTCCGAATCCAAAAATGAATTATATTTCACCAATTTCAATACTACAAGTTTCATTAATTAATTTAAAATTAATTTCAATTGTCAAAACCAAAATGCATATTTTTATTAAATAATGACTATCAAAAGATTGACACCTGTTTATGTCAAATTTCAAGTTGAAATTACATAAAATGACTAGAATTGGATTAAATGGTAAAAATATAATCTATTTATACTTAATAACCATTAAAATTATTAATTTTACACTCTAAAGTATTTTAATTTAAAAAGTTGTTTTTAGTTGAAATATAGTGTTTTTCACTATTCACCTAGATATGAAAATTATCCAAACAACACCAAAAATTTATTGAAACCGAATTCTTATCTCCCAATTATAAAGAAGAAGTTTATTTTGTCAAATTGAATATATAAATGTTTCAAATATTTGATGTAAAAATTTTTCTCCACTAAAAGTGGTAAAATTTCATTTTTTCTTAAAAATACTTCTTTAATGAAATTGTTCTTACATTATGTCTAAGAAACACATAATATATATTCTAAATTTATGAGGATTAAATAATGTTAAAAATTCAGTTAATAATATTCATAACATATTTTGAACGACTAGTTCGGTAAGTTGTGGTACGCTTGAACTCGATGTTACGTGTAATGAAAGTTATTTAATTACTTTGACGAAATAACGTACTATGAATTATTGGGGTGTTACACCTTCGATATAAAGAATGAATTTGAAAACTATCAGCATATCATGCACTACATATTTATGCTGATCCTTGGGACATTGGTGGAATTTTATGTGGATGACCGGGTGGTCAATTCTCTCAAGAATCAGGACCATATCAATGTCCTAGACAATGTGTTCAGCTTCCTCCGTTATCATCGTCTGAAAATGAACCCATTGAAGTGTACCTTCGTGGTCACCTCTGAAATGTTTCTCGGCTTCATTTCCAGATATAGGGGCATCAAGATAAATTCTAAGATGATTAAGGACATCAGTCAGATGTCTTCTCTAAGAACATTTTTTATTAGAAAGGCATTCAAGGCTACATGGCCAACATACATCAATTCATTGCGAATTCAGATGGCAAGTGTAATCCATTTTCTTGGCTCACGATGAAAGGAATTTTCTATCAATGGGATAAGGAATGTAAAACTACTTTCAAGGAAATCAAGATGTATCTATTGTAGCCTTCAGTCCTAATGCCCCTATTTTTAGGAAGTTGTTGGTCCATTATGTGGACATCATGGAATGATATCTCAAAAACCATCTCACCCAGAAGAAGAATGAGGTAACATAGAACAATATCTACTATCTCAGACACATTCTCCTCGATACGGAGACCAGGAACTCCTCCATCAAGAGGTGATGCCTTATGCTGGTATACGTAGTGCAGAAATTGTGAAATTTCATGAAACACCCTGAGATACAGTGAATTTCTAAAGTGGATTTGGTGATTTACATCCTGAACCACCCCATGTTGACAGGTTGTCTAGCTTGGTGAGAAGTGATCCTCTAGTATTTTGACATCAGGTTTATCCCCTAGAAGGACATTGAGAAGAAAGCATTGGTAGAATTCCATGACACCCATCCACCTTTTGTGGACCCTCTATGGATTTTGATTTTCATGATGAGGAAATCATCTCGATTGACCAAGACATTCCATGTTTGAAAATTCACATTGATGGTTCTTTCCAAAATTCTGAAAAAAAAATACTAAATGATCCAAGACTCAATAGGGTGGCCTTGGGTATTGTCGTCATCATGCCCGCACAATCCGTTCTTCAAAATTAATCCCTATTGTCAGATGGTTATACCAATATTGAGGCAGGGTACCAGGCTGTCATCATTGGCCTCCATCTGGACTTCGTGATTGATGTTACCCACATTCATGTTAAAGGGGATTCCAAACTAGTCATCAAACAGATCATTGGTTACTATGTCTCCAGGAAGCCCAATATTGTACCACTCGTGGAACATACCCACTAGCAGATAGACCTTTTCCATTCTCGTCCAGAAGTAACCCATGTCCCCCGATCATATAATAATCAAGATGATTACTTTGCCAGCCTAGCTACATCTCTTCCAGATCTTGATCATAATGATTTGATTATCCATGTGGCATTCCAGAGATTCATCTCCCCTGTCACTCTAGGCGACGTTGATAGCACACAAGTAATCCACCTTTCCACTGGAACCTCCACATCAGGACCCTCAGGTCCCTTGATGCAGTGCTAGATGTGACCTATGGCTAGAGGACCCCCTTTATCGAGTACCTAAAACACAAAAATCTCCTCGAAGATCAATCTGAGCATGATTGAATCCGGAGTCGCGCATTACATTTTACCCTCCATAGTGGTCTCGGTCTTGAGAAATTCCACTACAAGCATTGGTTGGATGGGTTTATCCTCTATTTCATTCATGGAGGTGAGATTCTTAGGTCATGCCCGAGGTTCATGCTGGTTCTTATGTGACTCATCAGACTGGGACGAAATTATCTCACTATATCCGGATGATGAGCTATTGTTGGACCTCCATGATCTATAATTGTATTGTGTTTTACAAGAGTTTTCATTCAATCCAAATACATGATATCATTTTTGCATCGGCTCTTATAGCCTATCCACCCAACTAAGTACTCTTGGACCTTTTTAGTCAAGGGAATCGATGTTGCGTGACCATATCCAATGGAGACAACTCTCTAGTGTCAATTCATCCTGATCGATATGGACATATTTTCCAATTGTGTTGTGGAAATTCCACTCAAGGATGTCATGCCCCATTCTTTCATTGAGTTTTTGATCTCCAAAATCATCATCTAATTTTGGGTCCCCCATGCAGTCCTCACTGGTAATGGAACAAACTTATTGGAAACCTAATTGATGAAATTGTACACCACGTAAAACATCCATTTTAACCATACCTCTCACTATCACGTTCAAAAAAATGGAAATATTTAGGTGTTCAAAAAATCCCTCAATAACATCCTGTAAAAAAAGTTTTCTTAGAATAAGAAGATTTGGTCAGACAAAC
Organism: Viscum album; assembly: GCA_963277665.1. Lineage (NCBI taxonomy): Eukaryota > Viridiplantae > Streptophyta > Magnoliopsida > Santalales > Viscaceae > Viscum > Viscum album. Next base: position 2,114,444,724 of record OY728126.1, on the reverse strand, counting down.
TCTCCAATTCCCTCTGGGAATATCAGAAGAGGACTCATAATTCCAATTGGGTGACCCCATACTCCATGGTGTGTGGAACATATTCCCTCCTGCCCATCGAGAATCAATTTCCTTCAATACGCATGACTATCTACGATCAGCAAGCGCCATCCAATGTAGCTGAAATCCATCTGGATGAATTGGAAGCACTTGATGAGAATAGGATTTTTTCCCTGCACAATATAGAAAGTCATCAGAATAAGATAGCCAGAGCTTCCATCAAGAAATATCACCTTCACACTTTCTTTCAAGGTGACCTGGTGATATCCTTCAGAACTCCAATGATACATGGCAGGAAACTACTGAAGCTAGAGACCAAATGGGAAGGATCTTAAATCATTCTCAACGTTTACCCCAACTGCACATATTGGCTGGTTACCAGAGATGGATAGCGTATAAATCCTCTCACTAATTCTAAATTCCTCAACCAGTACGTTTCTTGAGTAATTTATGGTCCTACATGACATTAAACGATTACTTCCTATATGAAATTATACAAATTTGTTGTCCCATATGACTATAAAATTAAATATGGTTTGAGATCTATGATGTTAATCTAAAATCTCCTCATATCCATCATCCCACAAGATGCAAAACTACACCTTCAAGAACTACGTATGGCTTGATTCCTATCCTCATGGGAAACGTATGAATTCTCTAATGTCTCATCTTAGTGTCCATCCCCAATCTATTCTCATGGACTACCCCCTGGGTGAATATCCCTTGGAAGACCCTGCATGGTGTAAAGTAAGCTTCTTTGACCACCACTCATGTCAGAATTATGATGATCACACCATGTGCCCCTCCATGTTCTTCTACCGTCCCACATTCTCACCTCACGACATTAAAATACGTGGATATTTTATAACTACATATGGTTTTATTCCCATACTCATGGGATATGTAAGAATGACCGTAAATTTATTCCATAGCCCCATCCCTAAACATCATGATCTCCCCTTGGGTCGAAAAAAATGGTGCTGTGTAGGATTTTTCCCTCATTCGCGTTAAGTTCATCATGACCGCAGCATGTATCCCTCTCCCTGTGGATCTCCTTCTCTTTCTTCGTCCCACCATGACGTCAAACGGCACAAGAATATTCATGCTTCACACATCCAATTTATTTGGTTCTTCATCATGTTTTCAATCCAAAATGAGCAGCAAACAACATGGATTCTTGGATCTAGGGCTTTCTTACCATTTCGATCCAATGTCCTCGAGGATCTTGAATGAAAAATTCATACAAGTCCCGTGTTGAAAATATGGTCATTGGTAAACACTGATTTTCTGATCCCATTTCATATCATATGATGTTGGTGTTTTGATTTTAATGCAGTCAATAGCTACCCCATCATTATCACCGACCCTATATGTCCCAAATATTGGGTGAAATGGTTCATTTTTTACCGGCTACCCCTTTGAACATCCATCTTCCTCAAAAAGGAGTGTTTATTTTGTCATTATCGACCATCACCAATCTTCATCCCTAATTTTTGTGCTTTTATATGTTGGGGAGATCCTGATCCTATTCCTTTTTTACCACATAGAGCATTTCTCAAGTGGGCTTAAGAGATTTGGTAAGGCAACAGCCACATAAAGGGTAATGTATCTATGGTCTGAGCCCTGTGACCTTAAAATAAGATCTCCATTGTCCTTAATGCAAGAGGTCAAAATAAAAATAGGCTGGGAATTATAGATATTGGTCGCTAAACCTTTTCAATCTTTCGGATCATGTTCTTACTTAGGATTGTGCGGTGTAGTGTGGACTATTTTTCCTCATTCGAGTCGGGTTATTTTGGTAATTCCGCATACATCCCCTTGAGACACCCCTCCATACAATGTCCTTTATGCAAGACGTTAAACATCATTGGTTAACCAAACTTTTCATGTCCCATAATTTGAGTTTCAACCATCATTCCCATCCTAATGGAACCCTGAACAACACAGATTTTTTTCCCAAGAGCTCTCCTACCATTTCTTACCAACATCCTCAACGATCTTGCAAAAAAAATTGATACATGTCTCATACTGTGAATATCATCAACTATCGAAACTCAATTGTTTCCCCCATTCCAATTAGTATTGTACGGTGTGGTATCGGAATATGTTCTCATCAACTTCAGGTTACTCTCCATGCCGTACACATTCATTGTCAAGATAGCTTACCCATATCTTCATCCTTTTTGTATGATGTAAAACTCTAAAACATCTTCAAGAAAATTTTTTTATTGATTCCCATATTCATGTGATATGTAGGATCACCTGAAAATTTAGTTTTCAGTTCCATCCCTATTTCTTAGATACATCCTCATCTTTCTGACCCCTTGGCCTGAATTCCTCTTGAGGAGTTATGTGGTTTGGTATTGGAATACATCCATATACACGTCAGGTTTATAAAATCCATTCCACATACCACTTCCTCTTGAGAGCTCTTCATCCCCCTTTTTTTACTCATCCTTCCATGTCAGATGCTCTTGAATTGGATCCCTCAACCCTCTTTGGTAGGTCACCAACGTTCCTAAGAGGACACCAGTTCTTGGTCGATATTTTTTATTATACATAAACATGTTATTTCCCATTTTCATGCTTCATGTCCCCCTTCATTTGGGCTTTCATCATATTTCACATCCAAAAGGACCCTTGAATTGTACAGATATTCGGCCTCAGGTCACTCCAACAATTTTTGGACAACATCCTCAAGGATCTCAAATAAAAATTTGATACAAGTCCCACATTAGGAATATGTTCTAGGGTCGGCACTCATTTTTTGTTACCATTTCAGGTCACACGATATGGATGATGTGTTTCAAACATGGTAAACAGTTATCCTTCAACATCACACCATCCTCATCAAGCCATAAATGTTTCTTGCATGATTCACATCATTTTCCACTCCATCGTGTCCAAGTTGAATTCTGACACTCTTGGTGATATCTCTCAGTGTGTGTTTGCACCTTAGGAGGAAGAATTCATGGTGAGGCATCATACGAGTCTCTGAACCATGTTCCACTTGCATCTCGATGAGCTTATCCTCCCTTTTTTCCCACATCGAGCATAGCTCAAGTGGGATTAGGGATTATGTTGAGGTTTACGCCCAATTGGAAGAGTCTTTCTTAACTATTTTATGAGCTCCAAGACCTTAAACGAATATATTTCTACATATTTTTTGCATGGTGAAAGAACCAAAATCATAAAACTATGTACATATTGATTCCCATCCTCACGGGAAACACAAGAATTTCCAAGAATTTCATCTTTGGGTCCATCTCAGGTTACACTAACTACCTTTTCTATTCAGCCTTTGGGCCTTAACATTCATATTATTATGTGGTATGATTTTGGAATATGACCTCATTCATATTGGGTTTTCGATATCCACACCATGTAATCCCTTTTTTAGAGCTAGCCTCATTCACGTCGGACTATGACGCAAAATAGAACCTTCAGAACTAAGTACTACTTGATTTTCACCCTCATGGGATACATTGGAACACCTAAACGATTCATCTACAGGTCCATCCAAATATTATTTGACCTTTTATGGCCCCTTGGCCCAAGGTTCCTTCCCAATGTGGTGTGGTGTCGACCTCGTCCTCATTCACTTCGGGTATGCTTTATCATGCCATTTGAATTCCCCCCAAACACCTCGTTTCTTCTATATGGGCACAAGTCATATGAATTAAAACAATGCATCCTAGTCTCACATGACATTAAATTTTCACATATTTATTGTATGAATTTAATATTAAGGGGTTGGTCCTATCATACGACCCTAAACTATGACATTATGTCTTAGAAGCATGAAAAAAAACAGAACTGCAATGTGATGTATCACTCAAGGGGGAATCATGATTGGTAGTGGTTATCTACCATACAATTTTTCAAGACCTGAATATAGCTTACATCTAGTAGAGATTCTAGGATTATCCGTCCTAGGTTTAACACTTCACAAAAAAAACACACACACGTCCATTCTAAATAAAAAACAAGATCTATCAAATGTTGCTTCTTTTAGTGTGTTGTCTAGATCCCCGGGGAAATATTTTCCCTAGAATTGGAACCCTAACATTCCACTCCTAGAACTATGTATGGCTTTATCCCCATAATAATAGGGTACATAATAATTCTTGAGCACATGGCCCAAAGCCTAGCATATCTTTCATTTACAGTCCCTTGACCCAAAACCTTCCCATGGATCACATGGTGTGATATGGACTCCTAACGTCATCATTCATGTCGGGTTTTTCAATTATTATGCCACATGTCTTCATCCCTCTGTTTATGATATGGTCCAAGATCTATGACCTTAAAACGAAGATCCAATAAGCACATTCAAAACCACGTGTGGCTTGATTCCCATAGTAATGGGATATATATGAACACCCAAACATTGTATCAGTGGGTCCAGGCCCATGATTCTTAAATCCTACCCCTTTTTTCCCCTTGGCCCAAACTCCATTGGAATAATATAGTGTGGAGAGCACCTCTTGGGTTCTCACTGACGTCAGGTTTTACGACAACATCACCATGTTTCTTCCTTGTCTAATCCCAACCTGGTCTGAGTTCTATTATCATAAAATAATATCTCCCTATGGGAACTACACATCAGGTTAGAGTACTTATCCAACCTGTGAGAATTTCATTAAATTATCTCCACTATTAATGTAAAATTCTACAACCTTAAATCTAGGAGTTTGTGACACCATAGACCTTGCCCACATAAAGGTATTCAAATCCATCTATTAGATACATCCTATTGTTGTACTCAAATGTGTTGTGACAAAGAGCCAAATGTGTGGAATGTTTCTATGGAAATTATCTTGTTTAATCTCTAGGAGTAATTATCCCTTTATTGGGATCCAAATCCTATTTAATTTCTAAAGAGACCCCCTTTAAGGCCTGGTCTCGTGCCACATTAGCTCACCTACTGTCTGGTCCAACACACCTAAAGACCTCACAAAACATTTGAAAAAGGTCTCATGTTTCGAACATGGAAAGTGGTCAACCCTCATTTGTTTGACCCATTACAGGATAACTCAATAGGAATTTTGTGTTTTGGACATGGTTAAAAGTTATCCTCCACTGCCATGCCTCCCCTACAGTGTTCTAAAATTTGGGTATCATGATTCAAAAATTCTACTACCCTATGTTAGGATTGATTTTAACTCCCCTGGAGTGACAACACTCATGCATTAGATCGTGATGGGAAATGTTAATTAGATTGTCTGAGAAATTCATTCTCTAGTTAGGACTCCCCCTTTCTTCCCAAATACCTGGATCCGTAACATATACCCTAGATTCTCAGAGATTGGTTGGTTCTCCCACATTCAAAAAAGAAACGACGTGGCCATCCCTTATTTAACATATCAGGCGCGACCCATGCGATCTTAGTGATTGATTGTTAATCACTTCATGATTGTGGTTGTAATGCATTGAAATAAAAAAGAAAATTAATGATCTGGCCATGAACATAGTATAGAATAAAAAGAAACAAATAATGATTGATTAATAAGTACATCCAAAATAGGGGCCTTATGGATCAGCTCCTATGATGGATCACTGCATGACTACCACCTTCTAGATTGTGGTCTCTAGAACTACTTCCCACTCTTGAGCTCCCTCTCTTCATCAGTAACTATGAAGCATAGTTTGTTATCTCTGACATTCATTCACTCCCACCTAATATTAAACACATATACTTGAAAGTTTTCCTGTGTTTCTTTCTTCTAGGTTTCGACCAGCTGGGCCTTCAACTACTCGATGACCTTATGTTGATTTGTGATGAATATGGAGAACTAATTGTCTTGCACTTCCGGGAACCAAAATTCTTGATCAGCATCAATGAAATCTAGTATGTTCATTGATTTATTCTGGAATTGGTCGACAGAAAGACATTGATGACTCTCCCGCATCTTCTCAGCCATTTAATCCCAGTTAATCTTTTGAAGATGATGAGAATCCGCCCCTATGTTGCAGAGAAGGTGAAACTAGTAGCATAGTGATCCCATTTGGGGAACCTAGTAAGATATTGGGTGTTTCAGGAAGCACCTAACGCACTTACACACCTTGAACCAAATCAAATAGCTATCCTTGACTACATCAGGGTCAGAATAATCCATCTCATTACGGTTTATAGGCCAGTATTCGGGAAAATTAGCTAGAGTATCAGCAGTAGGTTCTCCCTTTGGAATCCCTCCCAAGGGGTTAGGCTCTTCAATATATGGGCGATCACCTTCTCTCATCTATGTTTTAGCCATTTCACCCCTGACCTAGTAGTAATATTTCTAGTATGCACAACCCTTTTCCCACTAGGTTTTGAGCCCGTCACAATTTGAGAAGCATGTTCTGAATTGGTTGCTACATTCTTCATCGGAACCTCTATGGAGGCTTTGGATTCAATATTCGTTTGAGCTTCCAATATCGTGATTACAGTAAAAAACAATGGATGCCCTGATCAGCCGAGCACTCTGATAATGAATACTTGTATATGAGTAATGAAACATACAAGATCTTAGTGCATTGATATCAAGTGCTTCAGATGCTGTAGGATCTATCACTGTAGGAGATCCTTCAGCACTCGTAAACACAATAATGGGTGTCGACTCCCCACATATTTATTTCGGTGTGGCATCACCCCACTCAAATGGAGCATCCAAACCACAAGCACCAATATGTTCCTGAATAGGGTAAAAGTTTGATTGGTGATTTCTAATATTGAAAATAGGAAAATCTAGGATAAGAAATGAGGCATTAAAAGATTTGTGCATCAATTTCTATGTCCGAGGAAACAATCTCACCACTCTCCCGAGGACTCCCTTAGTGGACCGTCCCTTGAGGCCCTTCACCTTTAAGCTCCATTTCAACGTCCCCTATTTCTTCTTCCTCTTCTTATTCTTATTCTTCTTCTGATTAAATTTACTATATCTCCTCATCACCATCATCATTAATAGAAGGAATTCATTCCGAATCATGCTCCTAGCCAAGGATCACTTTTACCAAGAGTACTCTTTCCTCGTGTCAACCCCGATGGCTTGCATATATGTCCATGGACATCAAATATGTGTGTAAAATATGGGAGTTCACCCATTCATAAATCCAGATTACTCTAATTTATTTCAGTTGGATCCCATATCATAACATATTTTTATAAAGAGCTTCAGTTCTCATTGACTATCGTAGAGTCGACGAGGCTGAACATAGCACGGGGAATATTGTATCCTCAGATGGTTGAATCAGATTCCTTATCATCTTCCTCTGAAACACCATGGTCACCACACGGTATTGTTCACGATCCCCTATCCCACTAGGAGATGAGGGAATGGCACACCATGTGACATTCTCGCTACTGATGTTCCAGAATGTAAGAACCCATCTTCCCCACTTGTTATAGGCCTCTCATCCCTAGTGGCACCTATTATGTTCTCTTACTTCCCAGTTTCCACACTGGACACCTTGAGATTCCAAACTCGTGTCCAATATAATCCCTCATATTATGACATCACCCAATGTTAGGCATACTTTGTTGAGAGGCCCACATCGACACCAATGGGGAGAAAGGTAACCTCACCAGTGCCGTATGATGTAAGAAACATCCACATTTGCCGAAGACCACAAGGATTCTCCTCTCCCCGAACCTATGTATACACCATCTTCAGCATGAGTAAGAGGCATCCAAATTGCCTGGAAAACCATGATGGCACATAGGGCTCACAAACGATCTGCCCATCAACCTCGGCCACAGGCACCCCATCTCTAATGCTTTTCAGGTATTCCATTTTCTAGATGGAGCTCTATCTATCATATATCATCTACAAAGCTAGGGTGGGGAATATACTAAAGGTAAAAATGGGTTGATTACTGATCCTGATCCTTATCCCCTCTTCATTAAGCATCTTTAGCATGGTCCCAGCATTATTTAACAAGGAAGGTTATATACTGTTTCCTAGGGGACATATATCTTTTGGAAAAGTTTACCCACCATAGTGAGACACAATCCATCCCAGAAGGGTTTGGAATGGTCCACATATCGTCTTTTTTGAGAATCCTCTAGAAATACATCCCAGAGTGGCATACATTTAGTCCATCATGGGGACCCCGAGTTTAAACCTCTAATTGGCTTCTATTTTTTCGGCCATCTCTAATGTGACTGGGTTGAATACCATCCTAGTATTCTTTACTGATAACAGCCATCCACTCAAGAATGTAGCATGAAATATGAAATACCGGATGATTGGTTCTCAGATTTCTTCCACAAAAGCCCCGTGTTTGATATTCCCCTATCTCAAAGATCAACTAATATGACCCCCTCTTACTTCTTTATGTTGTGGTCAGACACCTCTTTCCGTGCTCTATCAACAGTAAATTAGGGTTTTTCTATAGAAATAGTCTGAACAACATTGTATAGGCGATTTCCTACAAAACGTCCCTAATCCCAGCCTCTCCATGGCCAGTTCTAAAAGGTTACTTGACAGGATGGGAGTCCATAACCTATCCCCCAAGATATTCTTTATTGAACGAAAATAATCGTACTGGTGACCATCCCGACGGATACCCTTGATGCAATGAACATCCCAAAGGCTGAATCCAACCTCCCATGATAGATATAGTAGGTGTTGGTATCAGGGGACCACTGGCTAAATAGCTCAAGCCTATGTTCTTGCTAGCAGTATAATTGGAATTACGATGTCTACATCGCCTCTAATAGCCCAATGTGCCACAATTCGGCTCCGAACTAAATTCATGATTGGTGTACCCAATACTCCAAAGACCACTCTCTGGTGAAATTGACTCTAGACCTCACATCCCAATCATGTACCTGAACCTTGGTATTATTAGTAATTCTCTATCAGAAGGTACTTACATAATGATATGAAGAATCCTTGGCTACCAGATTGGCTACCAAGATGGTCTTGGTCATTTGATTCAAGACATAGATGGCCATGTTCCTTGTTTCTTTCGCATGATGGCCATTGTTTTTAATGTTGTATCATGGAAGATCATCCTCATGCATCACCCATGACTACAATGTATCAACCTCAAATCCCAACATCAGTACCTCATCTAAAATACCAAAATCCCAAATAAACTGGTTGTTAGAAAGTACATAATCATTCTAGGATTGGGTTATCATATTTAATAGAGTTTGGTTATCAAATACAAATTTCTAGGCACCATAGAAATTAGGGTTCGCAACCATCTCAGCCCTCCGAGCGCCATATAGAGCTTCCATCCAAGCGCCACTCTAATTAGAATCCATTTTATAGGTAATTTATGGAAAAGAAACAAGGATCCCATGCGAGAAGACCAGTGTGTTGCTCAAAAATTCCATAGATGGCGCGAAACACCGAAGGAGTAGTGTGTAAAACAGATTTTCAAGAAAAAATGAGACCAATGTTGGGGAATTCCGCACAACGTATATCATATTTCGTGCAATGTCATTCTAGATTTACACACAGTAGATATTAGGATCTTATAAACTGAGAATCGAATACGAACCCTAGTACCACCGAGGGGTTTTATAGGAGTGAATGACGTTTTATGCAAATATTAAAATGATTATGCACCATGTGTGCCATTATCCATGCACCATCTCAAAGGGGCCATATGTCTCAATGTTTCCTTGGAATCAAACCTTCGCACCCCCTCACAGATGTTATTCCAAGGGGGGGATTTGTAGACGCTGAAATCCACCAACAGCTTCAGGAAGGCATGTTTGAGGAAAAAAAATGAAGGCATATTTTGACTCCACAACCAATTATGTGATTGGAAGAAGGAAATCATGGAAAATTTGAGGAGTGTGCATAAAACCTCTCTCCGCATGCAAAACAATCTCTATCTGGAGGATTTTTGCGCACCGGTGTGGAAAGTCCATGGCGAGCAATGCTTGGGCTGGGTTTTCCATTTATACCAAATTTTCTGCTTTCCCAATACTTTTGATCACAAATTTGCGGATTCCTTCCCTTACCCAAGGGTTGGTGGGTATCAGTTATTTAAATCCTAGGGGTGTAGAGTGAACCCGCCTCATCCGAGGGGTAGGATGTTTAACTTCCCAACACCACCATACTCTGCACATGTCGTTAAATTTTAGCATTTCCCTGTGCAATACACATGTGTTTCCCCATCTCAGACATTCTCTAGGCATGATCATCTCCATGAGTGCGAGATCTTCCTCACATAGAATGAGACCCTCTTTCCAAGAGTGGTTTCTGTCAACAAGTAAGGGATACCATCTTGGTGTAATCCCCTAGCCTTTCTTGTAGGAGGTATCAACCATGTTCCTCCTCTATTATTTAGTGCCGAAGAATGGATGAGAGATGAGAACCGGGACCTTGGTTACACTATCCATCTCCCTATGGGATTTTTCTCCATCATGCCTCCATCCCGGAGTATATCCCAATATCCATCTCACTAGGCCGCTAACCACACATAATACAATGTTTCCTCTTTGGGTCACTAACTACATGTATTATCCACTGCACTTCTTGTAGACACACCTTTTTCGATGTGATTTTCAGTTCATAGAAGCCCCTTGTTTCTCAAATAGATCATGAATCATGTGGTCCTATAGTAAGCATTGGCCATAGAATCCTTCCTGGGAAACCCTAGAGCATATTCTTCAAAGCGTAATCAAAACTATGTTGACATTAATCCTTGTATCCTAGGTAAGGTACGTAGGAAACCTCTCTGAGGTTCACGCCCAACACCTACTTGTTCTTACCCCTTCACATTAGTTCAGTTGTCCCATATGACATTAAACTGTATCCACAATTCTGAACAATGTAGACATTGATCCTTGTCTCCAAGGCACGGTACGTAGGAATCCTTCCTGATGATTAAGACCAAAACCCCTCAGTTCTGACTGATTCATTTCATTCCACCCACGTCCTGCATGACATTAACATTGTACACAACTTTTTTCCCGCTAGATGTTAATCTATACCCATTCGAACTATGTGGGCTTTGATCCTTGTCTCATAGACATGGTACATAGGAAGCCTCACTGAGGTCCAACCCCAATCAATGGTAATCTGTTCCAATAAAAACTTTACGGTAATAGGTTTCAATCCTAATCGACTATAAGATGTTGCAACCCCAATCGAAAGTATTCTGTTACAATCCCAATCAGTGACAATCCATTGAAACACAAATCGATGGTTAATAATTGTGTTCTATAATTGATGGTATGACATTTTTTACCAGTTGATTTTAAGCCATTGTTTTCCCCAATAAACAGTAAAAAATTATGTATCCCAATCGATGGTAATCCATTTTATTCCCTAATCGACAGTATTCCATTCTGTTCCCCAATCAATGGTAATCTGTCGTGTTCCCCGACAAGTAGTAAGAAATTGTATCCCAACCTGTGGTAAGCTGTTGGAACCCCAGTAGGAAAAATGTCACCTTCAACCAAAAACACTGGTAAACATTGGTTTCCCCTCTATGAGACCACATCTCTGGTCCTAACCCCATGGTGTCAGACCATACTTGGATGCTAACTATGTGTAAACACCAGTACATCATTGGGTCGCTATCCCCTTCGCACACCCCAATTCTATATCCTCATCCTAAACTATATGGACATTGATTCCCTGCCTCAGGGATACGTAAATAGCCTTCATTACGTTTAATTGCACCACTCATTTCCCATCTTGATTTCTCCACTGTACCTATCTATTTTTTGATGGTCATTCCTGAACATGGATGTTCTACTTCCCCTAGATCCCATCCATGCATCCATTCTCACAGGGTGCCTCCTCAGGTATCCTATCACCCCACCAAACCGCGTAGACATTGATTTACCAACACGAGGATACATGGGAAGTATTTCTGAGGCTCAAGCCCAACATCATTATCATCGTCATGTCAGTTCCATCTCATTCTCCATCAAGTCTCCTTTGTCCATCTTCATTCTTACCTGGGCTGCCAAATCCCAGTGAGAGCATGGAACCCACTTTATCATTTCCCCCAATAGTAATATTGTATCTAACCACATGTTATCCCTAGCATCAGTGTTCCCTCCTGGGGTTTCACCCATATAATACACTTCTGTCAGTGTTCCGATCAGTCTGATCCATCTATTCTAGATATTAAATTCACATAATACCCAATGTTAAACTAGGTATGTTGAGAAAAACCTCAAAGACATGCCTATGGAATAAAATTCCTGGCATTCGACATTGGATGTCTCGGAATTCTGTTCCCTCGAGAAGCCCTGTCTTAAGTGGAAGAAACCTATACAGATCAATGTTCTAGCATTGAGACACGCCAGTGATGCCAAACATGACTACTCCCGTACCGAAGGTTGCTGCCCCGACTAAACCCCTTGGAATGTCCTGACAGAAGAAGTGCAATTAACCAACATCAATGAAGACGTGGCAATGTGAAGAGTTTCATAGACTATGTTATAAGTCTTTGAGGGAGACCAAGACAAGGAAACAATTACTATGTAATAATACATGGAAGGAGGAACCAACATCACATTATCCTATTTCAATCAAGGAGAAAACATCCCTGAATAAGCTACTGATGTCACTGACCTTCGGAAAGAGGGAAAGCAGGGAAACAATCCACACATCCTCCAAAACAAATGGATGTGAACCCTAGAAAAGGATTCCTAAAAAAATAACAAAAATAAAATCATAAATACAAACTAAATGGAAAATAAAATATAACATAATAAACTAATATAGAAATACGTAAATATATAAAATACCAGCCTGCACCCACAACCCCTTCGACCCCTTTGTAACACTATTGATCACAAGCTATGTATCACACAACCCAACAAAACCATAAATAGTTTAGATAAAAAACACATTAATATAAAATCAAAATAGTTGAATACACAAAATTTGATATGTAGGGTGGTAGAGAATCCATGCTCATTGGGATATCAGAAAAATATTTCACTAATACATTCAAAATTAATTTCATCCATGAAATTATGAAGAAAAATTAGAAAAAAAATTCATTCAAAAGCTCTTAAAAACAAAATATCCATAAAAATTGTTCCCTAAAGTTTCCTTTTTTTATTTTCATCAAATGAAATTAAATTATGGAAAACATTTCCATGATCGAATCCTCCTATATTTAATCAACAATTTTACATAAACAAAAAACATATTTGTTATATTTACCTTTGATTAATTGTTAGTAATAAAAAATGTTATACATGATGGTTAAATTAGACAATACAACACCACATCCAAAATTAAATAAAATAATCGCGTGAAATAAAGGGTTTAATAGATAAGAAATGAGCTAGTAAACAAAAATGAAATTACCCAATGGATTTATCTAGTATAATGAGTAGAAAACTATGTTTGAATGTAATATGGTCCAATAGATTCTAAAATGTTGATAAAAAACCCTTGTTACATCCTAACATTATCCTCCCATCTTATATAAACCAACACTAGAACCAGGGTTACTCTATATGATCCATAACACATAACTTGATGGACATGAATAATGTATGACTAACTAGAGTAGCATAAATATATACCTCTCAGTTGGTTCCTAGTAATATCTTGAATATATGTAATAGGTTGTGAAAAATAAAACATGTTATATAATTCATCATGTACACAATCAAATAATCCTTACAAGCCTCTAATTACATAACTATAAATACTTTGATCAATTTTCCATATAATTTATAATATAATAAAATCCCCAAAATTCCATAACCAATGTAAACCAGTTTAAATTAAAAACCAACAAATGGACTCATATAGAAACCCTAAAACCCAATTCAATATTTCAAATATTCCCTAAAAAAGACTGTGATTTAAACATATCTCTGATTCCCCTTTAAATTAAAATTTTAAAACATTTCGTCACTAAACATTTTAAATCATTTGACAAGACATTTATAATAACAATTTTTATTCAAAATCATTCATGACATTAAAAATTAATTTTTTAAATTGATAGTGAAAATGGAGTCAACATTTTCGAAATGAATTTAATTTAATTGAAATAAATAATTAGAATTTTTTTAAATATTTGGAATTGTAATATCATTTTCAAAACCAATTTATCCCAAAAACACCCCTTATGACATGTCAAAATCCACTCCACACATTAAAAAATAAATTTATATCATCATATAAAAATATAGAAAAAATAATAGAATAATTATAAATATTAAGAATCATTTGATATGAAAATAAATTTAACACATAAAAAAACCTAAATTGGTTTGAAAATAATCAAGTAGAAATATTTAACCTTTAATGATGAATGATAATTAATGATGTAACTCACCATTTATGTTCTTTATGAATAAAAACCCCCAGGAATAGGGCATTCCATAATCCAACCCTAATCCTGGATTCCACTTTGGTTTGTAGAAGATAATGAATACAACGTAGAAAGCAAGAGAGGGATGAATGATGCTGAATAAAATAATATGATATGGTTTAAATTGAATTATTTTTTTTTTGTAAATGGGTTGAGTAAGGAATCTTGAGAGTGATCCATGTCCTTTTCATAACCATTTGTTGAATAAAATATGCCCCCAATAAAAAAAATGGATCATTTTTCTTGGAAATCCTGATTTTATTATTGGTTAGTTTTCATGGTTATTGTATGTTATAAAAAATTGGGCACCCATGATTTAGAATGGTTCTTCTGGGGCTAAATAAGACATCACATATTTTCTATATGTTCCTCCCAATCATACAGAAATATTGTGTCAAAAAACATCCATTAATGGGTATCCTCGCACAGTCCCACCGTTGTTGTTTTCCAACTATGTAGACTGATAATGAAAATTAAAGTAGTATCTAAGAGGACTTATTTAGTTGTAAAATAGAATATATATCTTTAACTGAACAACTATAAAACATAGAAAAATGATCTTCCTCGTGATTTAATATAACCATGAGGTGAATTTTTTCAAACAATTCAAATAAGGAAAACATTAAGTATTTATAATCTATATCCTAAAACATTCATAACCAAAAATACCCCCTAATTAACTAATATAGAAACTATTATGACATAGTGATTTACACCATGTACATTTAAGATCATTCTATGACCGGTGATTTTAAGTATGGGATGTGGTTAAAGATCCATAATATGTTATAACTATTTTATTTACTCGTGTTATAGATGTGGTAAAAAAATAACTTATGATTGATAAATTTCATAACGAATCAATGTAAGAATCAGTAGAAATGGTTTTATCTGGAAAATTTGAGAAGATAATGATGGATTATTTACAAAGGTGTTGGGAATATTTATGTTTTTAATGAGGTAATTTCTGGAACCTTCATCTAGATTACGGATGTAATTTATTTGTTTTTTGTGTGGCAAGAATGGTTTTAATTGATTTATTTCCTTCTAAAAAATATAATTTCACTAATTTTTAACAATGATTCTTCATTGAATATGATATCTATGGGGTTACCATATATTTAAAGATGAATCATTGGCTTCTATTCAGGCACCACAGGGATAGATAAGTGCCACACCTCTAGTTGTAGGACTTATGAAAATGATATTTCTGTAAAAGGATGGGGAATGGGATCTCAAGTGTTGGATACCTAATATGGGTTGTGATGTGGAACCAAGATACATAAGGTTAGTTTCATATTTCTATTTCTATATATTTTATCATAGTCCAATATGAAGTAATGAATCTCAATTGGGATTATTCTATGGTGTGATGTATGATGTTGGTTATCTCTACCATGAATAATATTTTATTCTATTCTATTGAATGTGATTTGATTATATATTATTCTATTTATTAAAATTTAGATATAGATATTGAATTTAATTTCAGTTTTTTATTCCATGGTACTACATTAGGGAGATAAGAAGGTACAATTAAGAGGTGTTTTTCTTAGTTTGTTTCTGTTTTTGGTGATGGTTTCCATAGGGACTCAATTGTCCTTGAGAAGGAGGTATTAAATATTATTGTAGTTATAGTATGGTTTTATTAATATTGAACAAGATTTTCTTGGTACTAGATACACATTATAACATAACAATATAGTGATTAGTTACATGTCTTTACAAGGGAGTAGGATTATCATACCATTTATATAGGTAATGATTTTTAATTGTTTATTGTGATATCATATCAGGTTATGAGAACATATAATATATTTATTGATGGTTATTATTTTTTATATTCTTTTTTAGTATTGGTTTATCATTATTTTAATGTTTTAGTGAATATTTCAGAATTAATTTACATGAGTGGAAGGTGGACATCAGGACTGAATTTTTATTGATTACTAAGAATACATTTATTCCCCTATATAAAATGACACAATCGGAGAATCAGAATATAAATAATTTCTTTCATGATATCAATTCAAAAGGATTCATTTTGTTTCATGTATCTTATAGGGGTTCTCTAGTGTGGTATACTAAAAAAATATAATGGCAGAATGTAGTTATTTATTGAATAACATTGGTTAAATATATTAACTCTAAAGAAATTATACCATTCATGATGATTTTATTATTTGAGAGATTAATTGATGGGATATCGGTGGTTCTATAAGATATATCATCAATATGGTAATCATTAGGAGTGGCTCTGAGTAGATGATGGGTCTTCAATGATATTTAATATTTTATATGGTCTTTATGAGTTTACAGTGATGTTTTTCATATTAATCCATAAACTTTTGGTTTTTATTTATCTAGTGAGTATAATATTACAACATTATCTATATTTATTTACAGCCATGGATATTGACTATTTTTTAATTATTAACGATCTTATGAGATGTGTAGTGATAATTTGGATCTCATGAAGGATAACTTCAGAGATCAATATTATTTATAGTGATTTAAAATTCATATTCAATAATCATGATGAAATGTTTCTGGAGAATTTTTTTAAATTGGGATATAAATAGACACATATATAGTAATTATCTAATATTAACGGATGTTCTTAGGACTATTTTACTCATTCAGACATTTTTAAGACATACAAGATATTATCACTATACTATTCAATACTCCTCATATTTAATATATTTTTTGTAAATGCGCTGACTAGGGAGATGGTCAAGATTTATATGATTAAAAAACATATTAAATTTGGAGTTGAATAATATATTAATTTTTTCCAGTGTCATAACTTCTCCAGAGACTGATAAATGAAATAATCTATATTTTGATTCATTTAGTGTTGGATTGGGTAATTTTATATAGTTATAGTGTCATGTAACAAAATATTAATCTTGGTATATTAGTTCTAATGATAATAATTATATAAAAAATGATATTTATTTGTATTTAGTTCATAATAAACTTATCTATTAATGAAAATATATTCTTAATATTGTTTTGGGGTTCATAGATATGATGAGATTTAATTACATATTTTTTCATATGTATTTTCAATTTTAAGAGAGAAAATTGGTTGAACACATTTTGTGATACGTCTTTACAATGATACCTCAATTCACTGTAGGTAATTCTCCCACATATTAATTGAGTTGGAATTCCAAATAATGTATTTTTTCTGACTCAAAAGTGGACTTCCTGTTTATGACTATATTCTCAAAGATAAATATTTATGTGGGTAATGTTAATTATTTTTTAATTATTCTTCTTTTATTTATCATATATCCATTCATGGATTTGATGATAGTGAGGAAATTCTATGATTCTGAATGGAAGGTTAATAATGAAATGTTATATGGTTGGTAGAGGATTCTCTATTAGGTGATTGAAAATGAATATATCTTCTATTTATATGATTTTATCTATGCTCTATAAGATCCTTGAGAACTGAAAATGAGGTAATTTCATATTTAATGATGGGTGCCTCGTCATGTTTTGACTAACATAGACTATAATGACTCATGAATCCTTTATTGGTCAGGTATGTAGTGTGATATTTCAGGGTTTATTTTTAGGTGTATGTAATCTTATAATGTTATGGAGAAATATTATAAGTATACCTAATATATTCAACGCATTCCCATTATATAATTTAAAAGGTATAATATCACATGGAATTTAAAAATATTCTTTTAAAGGTTATAGAAGGGAAAAGATATAACATAGGTTTTAGTAGATCAGTTGATGAATGTTGAAAAAAATTCAAATCAATAATACCTCATTTTTATAGTATCATATAATGTTATCAATTGATTTGTTTATGAGTTGTTTGTTGTATAACATGTTGTATCTTTTTGGTTTATGATTCGAGATTCATGCCATTGTTTTTCAAGGTATATCTATATCATTTGAGGCCAAAGTGATATTCAGTAAAACATATCATTATTATATTTCTATCCACACTATTAATATAATTTTAACTATTCCCAATATTATACATGCTTGAGTTCTTAACTATAGTTGTTTTAGGTTTGAATATTTTCCATTTTTAGTGTTTTCTATAATATAATATGAGGCATTTATTGAAATATTATTTTTGGGGTATTGAAAAAATGGTTTTATCAATCTTCATTATGTTGAATAGAATCTAAAGAGGCATCCTTTGTGGGTCTTAGCATTGTGCAAGATGAATTAGATCATGTTTTATTGAGTGGGATGTTTCTTATCAAAACCCACTGCAAATGTATAACTTATATTGATTACATGTAACAAACACATGAAAATGACATTAGATATGATTTCTTGCAACGAATATCACCCTGACAGAGGTATTATAAGATTAGTAAGAAGTTAATGTTGGATTTTTTATATTGGTTCGTTGATATTTAGGAGGGGATTGGTGATGTTGGAAAATAGTTTGAAGTGAATATTAATTATATCATTAAACATGTGGATTTTCTGATATATTAATTCAGATGGTATGACCCTAATGCATATCATGTGATTTAGTGTTACTAGGTTAAGCTATAAATTGATGCTTCATTTGAGTTTAAGCTATCTTATATGATTTAATATTACTATATATGGTTATAGTAAATGTCTGTTCGACAATTATAAGTTTTACTGTAGCATGTATCTTTCCAAAACGGATTGTTGGAATGATGTGTTAATATGAGGTTACAATGGATGTGGTTATTCATCAGGGACCCTCAATGATGATTCCCTGGGAATATAATCCCAATATTGATGAGTTTTCAATTAAAATAACCTATTATTTAAGTCCATAGACTACAAATTTTAATTTTTCAGGTTTATGGATTTTATTTTGAATTGGTTTAGTAATTTTTTTCAAGGAAATTTAATATGATTCAATGACATATGTGAAATTATTTGTATTATCCTAGTAGAGGCCACCGAAAAAATGGTGGTGGGGTACTTGGATCCCATTAGGGTAGTTATAGATATTTTTTACATATATCATTTATTAGATGACCATAATACTTTCAACGTGGTTCTAGAGATCCATGGAGTGTCAAATGTTATCCCATTGGGAGCATTGTCACGACCTGCCTTCACAAAAAGGAGGGAAGGTTCAGCAGATCGCCAAGCCCTTCCTTCTTTAAGTTGAAGGAGATATAATGTCCCCCGAAACCCGCCTTCAATAGGTCCCAGAGTGGCGACTAGGACCAAGGGTATGGAAATTACACACAAATGGAAGGCATTAACCTTTTTTATAGGATCAGGAGATAAGATGATAAAACCCAACAACACCAAAACTAAAAGAAAAGTTAAGCCAAAAGTAAACCATTCCCATATGAATGTTCCAAAAGTAAAAACTGAAAAATACAAAAGTGACTACAAGGGTAAGTACCAAAGAATGAAAAACTGCAACTGCAACTGCCCCAAAGGTTTGAGCTAGTATGGTCCGGCGTGATCCATAAAGTCCTCCTAGAAACCAGAAAGCAGTTTTATATATGTAGGGTTAGCATACAAGTACAATCAGTAGGGAAAACCAAAGACTCTCGTGCACAAGTGGGGGAACGTACTAAAGTTCCGTGAGATGCAGACAACCAACACTATCAAGGAGTTCACCCATCCCAATCACCAGCTACAGTCACCAAATAACACAAGTCATGTATTATATATAATAAGTGAACATCGATGTTTGGGTACCCCATGCCGCCTTCCCACTGGTTATTGAAGACATCTGATGCATCAGACCAATCCCGCCATTCTCACCGTAGTCCCACTACCACACCCGCCCGCACACACCTAGGCTACAACCGCACACAGTCCCACTACCGAATCTCGCCCACAAACAACTGGGCTTCAACTATCACGTGTAACCATGCCTGAAGACACCTAGTCCAGAACAACCACTGCCATGCCCAAAGACACCTGGGCTGGAAGATCCACTTCCACGCCCAAAGACACTTTGGAATCATCCAGAAGACACTTGGGAACCCACCTACCCGCACACACCTAGGCCAATCACCACACTACCCTGCCCGAAGATTCATGGGCTAATAATGGACCTCAGGCCATCACAGCCTGCCCGAAGATAAATGGCCTATCCAGGAAAGGGAGAAGAAAAAGAGCTAATAACTATCCACTAATAATAGTGTTGGGAAAAACACCCTCCCCCATGAAATGGGGGTGTTCGACACTAAGTGCTCAACTTGGGTGGGGCACGAATAAGAAACACAAAGCTACAAGTATATATTTATAGGTAACATGCACTTTCCCAAGTCTAGGTTTTTCTTCAACCAGCCTAAAGAACACAGACATCACTCAAGTCCGAGTCATAACACTCACCAACAAAACCGATTTGTCCCATTCGTTTTCATGTTCAGTAATGATGTTTAATTAAGTTATGATCCTACTTGGGAAATTAACAACATAAGAACAAACCAGGGAAAAGTATCCCTCCAAACATCAATTTAAACATTCACACTCGGTTCTCTTGTAAATTCGCAACAACAAAGAGATAAGTGAGATCCCTAGAAGTACTGGAACCAAAGAAACCCCCCGAGACACTTCCCCATATCCCCAAAAATGGACTGTCATCAACAGAGGATCCCACCCCAATTCGTGATATAATCAAGGTAACCACCCAGTCTTAAGACTCACAACCATTGAATCCATAACAACAGGGGATCCCATCCCTAATTTCACAACCACTGAGAGTATAAAAACAAGTTATCCCATCCCCTCCCACATCTCCAGCAATCGACCCGTAAAAGAAAACAAACAAACCACTACCACCAACACAAAGCAGGGCCATGCAAGTATTTTACGATTTATAAGATTTAACACACTCCATGATTTCAATTTCTGTGTGCTTTAACTGAGGGTTATCACAGATGGGTTGATCCTGGTGCTTTCAATTTATTTATCCAGGTGTATGTGATTAACCAATTTCCTTTTAACAGCATGAGTTCACAACCACAGACAAGCAATTTAAAACATCACCAGAGGTTCATTAGTGCACATAGAAAGACCACCAACAGCAATGATTTTTAGTTGGGGTAAGCCCGCACAATTCAGAAAGATGATCATAACATAAAACAACATCAACGATCACATCCCACCCTTATTTCATTATAGAATCCGTTCATTATCTTTATTTAGGTCTGGTCTATCTAATTTTATAGAAACAAAATCACTCCCACCCCACATGATACACAAAAAGAAGAGGCTATGGATAAATTCCCTACTTGTTGATCAACGATCGATGCTAAGGCCAGGTGCAGAACTTCACGGATAGCGATGTAGCTCGCCTGAATGAAAATCGCCTCGTCTGAACGAAGGGTACTCCTCGCAGAGGGTGATCAAGAAAATAAGAAACCCACAGAGAACCCCTCAGTTATAAGGGTCATGGACGGTTGAGATAAGAAAGCAAAACCCTGTAAGGAGGAGGGGTCGTGGGTTGACCATGTGGACCCACATGTAATTAAAGGGTTCGGGTGGTTTAAACCGAGTCACACACCACGTTAATTCATTAAATATTTAATTAGAACATTTACGGGTGTTAGCGGGCTTTTAAAACGAGTTAAATGATGTCAAAATAGGGTTTAAAAACTAATTCGTGCAAAAAGGAGTGCTACTGGAAAGACATGTGGGGTAGGAATGAGCCACCAGTAGCTGAGAGCTACCAGTGGATGACAGCCACCGGTAGACGAGCTACCGGTTGGATGCAGATACCTGTAGACCGAGCTACTATTAGGCTGTAGCTACCGGTTGACAGAGCTACCGGTAACTGCAGCTGCCGGTAGACCAAGCTACCAGTAGACAGAGCTACCGGTAGGCTGCGGCTACCGGTAGACCGAGCTACCGGTAGGTGTGCTACTGGTAGGCAAAGGCTACCGGTAGGCCTACATTCGGCCAAACATCACGGAGGTTCCCAAACCAGAAAACCCAACTTGATATTTTCACAAAGTAATGGACCCCAAAAATAAGGGCTATTACATTAGATACCTCTTAAAAGATTATCATCCTCGAGAATCAAAACAACCCAGAAGGAAAGAGAGAGTCCGAACAACCGCCTTCAATGATACATCTTAGGAGCGAACCTCATTGTTAACTATGAATGCCTTCTTGTCTACCAAGAAATATACCATGTCAAACTGCTCAGGCATGTGGGTTGGGGAGTCTCCCTCTCCATGTCAAGATATTATCCGCTTTGGGCGGCACTGACTCACCTGAATGGGTTTAATCGCATCCACCTTAATTCTTCTTGATTAGGGGTCGGGTTCTATCCTCCCCGTATCCAGGGATTTTCATACAGATTTAGAGGAAATAAAACCAATATATTTCATAGAAAAAAGACAAAATGTTCTACCACAACAGGTACAACTAACATAACAAAACTCAAAAAAACTCTGGGTGCTTGGTACGCATCTGTGCTTCCCTCTCCCACGTACTCTCCTCAATCCCACAATGTCTCCACAACACACGAACCAAGGGAATGGTTCTCCCATGAAACACCTTCTCCTTGCTATCCTCGATCATCACTGGTCTCCCCACAAAAGTCACATTGTCCTCGATGTCCAACTCTCCCTAGCCGAGGATGTGTGAATCGTCGTGCACATACCGACGGAGCTGGGACACATGGAAGACATCATGTATCCTTAGTAGCGACGGTGGTAATGCTAGCTGATATGCCACTTCACCGACCCTCCACAATACATCTAAGGTCCCGATGAACCTGGGAGAAAGATTACTCCCCTTGTCGAACCTCCGTTGTCCACGCCGAGGGGAGTCCTTTAAGAACACGTGGTGTCCAACCTCAAACTCCAAGGGCCTCCTCCTAGTATCAGCATACCACTTATGTGGGTCCTGGATTGCCTTCATCCTTTCCCGTATAAGCTGAACATTCTCCGTTGTGCTCTACACCACCTCCGGGCCAAGGATTCCCGCCTCTACCACTTCGGTCGAACACACAGGTGAGCGACATGGCCTCCCATACAAGGCTTAAAACAGGGCCATTCCAATGGTATAGTGGTAGTTATTATTGTAGGTAAACTCTACCAAGGGAAAGTATCGCACCCATGATCCTACTAAGTCCAGAACACATTCCCGAAGCATATCCTCCAAGGTCTGGATGGTGCGCTCTTTCTGTCAATCTGTATGGGGATGGAAAGCAGTGCTAAGACGCAGCTGGGTGCCAAAATCATGCTACAATCCTCTCCAGATTTTCTAGGTAAACCTTGAATCCCTATCTGAGACTATAGACCTTGTAACTCCCTAAAACCGCACCACCTCATCCACATACCTTCCTTCCAAAGCATCCATTGCACTCGACTCCTTTATCGCCAGAAAGTGAGCCGATTTCATCAACTGGTCCATACCACCCAGATGGCGTCGTATCCCACTTGGTCCTTGGGTAGTCCCGTGAAAAAATACATTGAGATGTCATCCCACTTCCACTTGGGGACATCTGGAGACTGCAGTAGGCCGTCTAGAACTAGGTGTTCAGCCTTCACTTGCTGACACACTAAGCACTTGGCGATAAACTCTGCCACCACTCGCTTATCTCCGGGCCACCAAAACTATCTCTTCAGTCCCTGGTACCTCTTGGACACTCTAGGGTGTACTGCTAGGGGTGATTTGTGGAACTCACTGAGAAACTTCCCATGCTTCACTTCTAGAACAAACAACCATCCCTGGAAAATAATCTGGTTCTGACCATCCTCCGTCCATCCTTCTGATGCATTTCCCTGGTCAACTCTGTCATGCATCACTTCGCACTCTGGATCTCCCCACCAAGACTCCTCCAGTTGCTGCAACCGAGAAGACTGCACTGTCATCTGATACATGAATCGTCTACCACTACCTATACTCGCATCCAGGTGTAAGGAATCCAATTCATCCATTTCCTTCCAAGTGTCTGTTGACTCTGGGACCGCAACCTTCTGCGTCCTCCTGCTCAAGGCATCGGCCACTACATTCCCCTTCTCTAAAGTGTAGGAAACCTCGAAGTCATAATCCTGGAAGAACTCCATCCACCTTCACTGCCGCAAGTTTAGCTCCCACTGGGAGAAGATATACCTCAATATTTTGTTATCTGTGAAGACCACAAATCATTCCCCGATGAGGTAGTGCCGCCATAACTTCAGTGAAAAAATGACCGCTGCAAACTCCATGTCGTGGGTGGAATCATTACGCTCATCAGGACGTAGCTTCCTAGACCCATAAGAGATCACACCTTGTCGCTGCATCAACACACATCCCTAGCCCTATCCTGAAGCATCACAGAACACCTCATGTGCCGCCCCTTCTACTAGTAATCTCAGCACTAGGGAACTAACCAACTTCTCCTTTAGATAGTTGAATGCTGGCTAGAACTCCTCACTCCATATGAAAACCTGGTCTTTCTTGGTCAGGGCTGTCAAAGGGGCTGATACTCAGGAGAATATAGGAACGAACCTATGATAGTGACCTGTAAGCTCGAGGAAACTACGAACCTCTGCCACATTCTTGGGTGATGCCCAAGAAACAACTGCCTCAACCTTTTATGGGTCCACCAGTACCCCCTGCTCGGACACCACGTGCCCGAGGAAGTGCACTTCTCGTGTCCAGAACCTGAATTTTGTCAACTTCCCATAGATCTGATGTTGTCGGAGGACCTCCAAAACTGTCCTCAGGTGCTCCGTGTGGTCCTCCTCTAACCTTGAATAGATCAGGATATCGTTGATGAACACAACCACGAAACGATCCAAGTACTCCTGGAAGATATAGTCCATAAGCCCCATGAACACAGTCGGGGCGTTCGTAACCCCGAAGGGAATGACCACAAACTCGAAGTATCCATATATGCTCCTAAACGGTGTCTTCGGGATGTCAATTTCCTTCACTCTAAGCTGGTGATACCCAGACTGCAGGTCGATATTCGAGAACAACCATGCCCCTTTGAGCTAGTAGAAAAGATCGTCTATCCTCAGAAGAGGGTAGCGATTCTTAATCTTCACCTGATTCAGCCTCTTGTAGTCTATCCATAACCCGAGACCACCATCTGCCTTCTTTTCGAACAAGACTAGAGCACCCCACGGTGACGCACTCGGCCAAACATAACCCCTTTTCATGAGTTTGTCAATCTGGATCCGCAACTCCCGTAGCTCGGATGGTGCCATCCAGTTAGGAGCCATCGAGATCGGATGAGCGTCTGGCTGCAGGTATTTCCCAAACTCAATATCACGTCGAGGGGGTAGAGTCGTCACCTCCTTAGGGAAGACGTCCATAAACTCATGTAAGATCTATGGAACCTCCACTATTTCAGCATCTGCTGACTCTACTGATAGCTCAGCTAACAAGGAGAGGAGGGGTTCCCCTCACCTGCTGCGCTACTGACTGCTCCGCTTGCCGGTGAAGGAAAGACACTGGTCTCCCAAGTCCAAGAACACAAACCTTCCTCTGAAACAGTCGATGATGGAACACACAGAGAATATCCAGTCGATGCCTAGGATGAAATCATATGGTAGTATCTGTAGAATAAGAATATCCCTAACTGACTGATGTGTCCCTATCATCAGTCTGCATCCCCGAAAAACAAACAAAAAGTCGGTCTGACCTCCAACTAGTGTGCTCCACACCAGGGGCACTGGAAGTCTCTAGACATCTAGACCCAGGGCACGGGCTAGAATGGGTTTAAAAAAGGATTGTGAAGCTCTTGTATCGAACAAGGCATAAGCAGGGGTACTGAACAAACTGATCATACCTCAAAAAACCTCCAACCCTACTGGAACTGCTGCCTTTGTGGCATGTAGCTGTACACGCCCAACTCCTCTTCCCCTCGGCTGTCGGCCACCTCCCCGATCATGCCCCAGTCGAGGTCCCTATGGAGCACCCTGAGGTCGGCCCCCTCCACCTATGTCTTCCCTCGGAGGAGAGGGATCACGCTGTCCATGCTGCTGCTACTGGAAAGTCCTGGATGGAAGCTGCTGCTGGGGCGGGTGGTGGGGATGTCTGCCACCTCCATACTATACCCGGTCCGGGAACTGACTCCGGAGATGTCCAGGGCTCCCACAAACAAAGCACTGCGGCCTTGTGCCTGAATAAAAAGGGAGAGGACTTGAGGATTAAAACTGAAACTGTTGCAGCCTACTCCGTGCAGGACAAAACCTGGAGAGTCCTGATGCTGGAGGCCTGGTGATGATGGCCTTCCCCTTCGATGGTCCCAGATGGATCCCCTCTCGTGACACTCCTCCTAAGGTGTGAATCCTTTCTACCACTTCGTCCTTCTTCTGGACCTCCATGTACTTCGGCAGGGTAAAGGGGGTAAAAGAATACTGGAAGGAGGGTCGGAGCGCCTCCTCTAAACATCTTACCTGAGACTCCTCGTCAGGAATGAGGTCCGGAGAAAAACTTAGGATGTCCTAGAACTTTATTCCTACCTCCCTCAATGACATACTCCCCTAGTGGAGGGAGAGTAGCTCCTCTCTCTTTTCCGCCTTCATCGTCGAGGAGAGGAATTTCGCTCGTAAATCCCTCTTGAAATCATCCCATGCCACCTCAGCCTCTCTCCTCTCCCCCAAGTAAAGCGTTCACCACTGACGCGTCATTCCCCGCATCTAGCTGACGGACAGAGGAACCCAGTACATGGTCGGGGCCTGAATCAGGCCGAAATTTGTCACTAGTTCCTCTAGCCAGCCTTCCGTATTCATGTCAGAGGTGATTCCCTCATACTTCATGAGGGTCTGTCACTGGAAGGACCAAATAGTCTTCTACCACAGGTCATCCTCCTCCTCTCGATTAGATCTCTTCCAATCGGCCAATGTAGCCTCTGGGGCCTCGATCGCCTATACCACACGTGGTCTCCTTCCAGGTTCCATAGCTGCATGGTAAACAATGAATGCTTAAGCCCAAGTAGTGCACAATGTTGTTCTTAAAACTTATTAAGCTTTTTATTTATTATTAATTCCCAAGACACCACAGAAACACGAGAACACAAGTCATTATGATGCATGTACCTTTCTTAGGGTCTCTACCCTACAATCAGTGTGGCCTCACTTGGTCGTTCGGTAGGTCCAGAGTCCATACATCAGATCACGGGGGGCCCTAAAATCCAGTGTCCTAGCCAGTCTTCCCTGGCCTAATTCATGCACCAAGGTCACCCAACACTATTTCCCTACCATCCCATGCAGTACTCACTGTTCCTAACTCCAGACTCCATCCTATCTCTCAAAACTCCCTATGATATCATTTTGTCATGACCTGCCATTACCAATAAGAGGGAAGGGTCAGCAGATCACTAATACCTTCCTTCTTTAAGTTTATGGAGAGATAATGACCCCCGAAACGCGCCTTCTATAGGTTCCGAAGTGGCTACTAGCACCAAGGGTATGGAAATTACACACAAATGGAAGGCATTACCCTTTTTTTATAGGATCGGGGGATAAGAAGATGAAACCCAACAACACCAAAACTAAAAGAAAATTAAATCCATAAGTAAACCATTCCCATATGCATGTTCCAAAAGTAAAAACCACAAAGTACAAAAGTGACTACAATGGTAAGTACCAATGAAAGAAAAAAACAACTACAACTGCCCCAAAGGTCTAAGCTAGTATGGTCCCGCATGATCCCCAAAGTTCTCCAGGAAACCTAAATGCAGTTATATATACGTAGGGTGAGCATACAAGTACACTTAGTAGGTAAAACCAAAGACTATCGTGCACAAGTGGGGGAACGTACTAAAGATCCGTGAGAAGAAGACAACCAACACTATCAAAGAGTTAACCCATCCCACTCACCGGATACACTCACCAAATAACAAAAGTCAAGTAATATATATAATAAGAGAACATCAATGTTTGGGTACCACAAGCCACTTTCACACTGGGTATTGAACACATCCAACACATCAGAACAATCCCGCCATTCTCACCGTAGTCCCACTGCCACACCCGCCTGCACACACCTGGGCCACAACCGGACGCAGTCCCACTACCGAATCCCGCTGGAAAACACCTAGGCCACAACTGTCACTCGTAACCACGCCTGCAAACACCTAGGCCAAAACAACCACCGCCACACCCGAAGACAATTGGGCTAGAAGATCCACTGCCACGCTCGAAGACACCTGGGCCTCTTCCTGAAGACACTTGGGAAACCACATACCCGCACACACCTGGGTCAACCACCACACTACCCTGCCTGAAGATTATTGGGCTAATAATGGACCTCAGGCTATCACAACCTTCCCGAAGATACTTGGGCTATCCGGGAAAGGGAGCAGAAAAGGAGCTAATAACCATCCATGAATAATAGTGTTGGGAAAAACACCCTCCCCCGTGGAATGGAGGTGTTCGGCATTAAGTGCTCAACTTGGGTGGGGCAAAAATAAGAAACACAAAGCTACAAGTATATATATAGGTAACAAGCACTATCCTATGTTTAGGTTTTTCTTCAGCCAGCCTAAAAAACACAGACATCACTCCAGTCCGAGTCACAACTCTCGCCAATAAAACCCAGTTGTCCCATTCGTTTTCATGTTCAGTAATGATGTTTAATTATGTTCTGCACCTACATGGGAAACTAACACCATAAGCACAAACCAAGGAAAATAATACCTCCAAACATCAATTTAAACATTCACACCTAGTTCTCTTGTAATGTCACAACAACAAAGGGGTAAGTGAGATCCCTCGAAGTACTAGAACCAAAGAAACCCCCCGAGACACTACCCCGTGTCCCCCAAAATGGTCTCTCATCAACAGAGGATCCCACCCCAATTCAAGATATATACAAGGTAACCACCCGGTCATAAGACTCACAACCACTGAATCCATAACAACAGGAGATCCCATCCCCAATTTCACAACCATCGAGATTATAAAAATAGGGGATCCCATCCCCTCCGACATCTCCAGCAATCGGCCCATGAAAGAAAACAACCAAACTACTACCACCAACAAAAATAAGGGCCATGCCGGTATTTTCAGATTTATAAGATTTAACACACTCAATGATTTCAATTTCTCTGTGCTTTAACCGGGGGTTATCACCGAAGAGTTGATCCTGGTGCTTTCAATTTACTAAGATTGGTGCACGTGATTAACCAATTTCCTTTTAACATCATGAGTTCACAACCACAAAAAATACATTTAAAACATCAATAAGGGTTCATTAGTGAACAGAGAAAGACCACCAACGGCATGATTTTCAGTAGGTGTAAGCCCGAACAATTCCGAAAGATGATCATAACATAAAAAAACATCAACGATCACATCCACCCCTTATTTCATTATAAAATCAGTTCATTATCTTAATTTAGGTCTGGTCTATCAAATTCTATAGAAACAAAAGCATTCCCACCCAACATGATACACAAAAAGAAGAGGCGATGGAGAAATTCCCTATTTGTGGATCAATGATCGACGCTAAAGCCGAGCACGGAACATCATGGATAGCGATGCGGCTCGCCTGAACGAAAATCACCTCTTCTGAACGAAGGGTACTCATCGTAGAGGGTGATCGAGAAAAGAAGAAACCTACAGATAACCCCTCAGTTATAAGGGCCGCGGACGGTTGAGATAAGAACGCGAAACCGCGTAAGGAGTGGGGGTCGTGGGTTGACCACGCGGCCCCACACATTATTAAAGGGGTCGGGTGGTTGAAACTGACAGACACACCAGGTTAATTAATTAAATATTTATTTAGAACATTTAGGGGCATTAGCGGGGTTTTAAAATGAGTTAAATGGGGTCAAAATATGGTTTAAAACCTAATTCGTGCAAAAAGGAGCGCTACTGGAAAGACCCACTGGGTAGGCAAGAGCCATGGGTAGCTGAGAGCTACTGGTGGATGACAGGGACTGATAGATGGGAGCTACCGGTGGCTGACAGCCACTGGTAGCCGAGCTACCGGTCGGCTACAGCCTTCGGTAGATAGAGCTACAAGTAGGTTGCAGCCACTGGTAGACCGAGAAACCGGTCAACTGCAGCCACTAGTAGATGGAGGTACCAGTAGGCTGAAGCCACCGGTAGACTGAGATACTAGTAGACAGAGCTTCCAGTAGATAGATCTACCGGTAGGCTTCAGCTGTCGGTAGATCGAGCTACAGGTAGGCCTGCTACCAGTAGGCTAAGGCTACCGGTAGGCCTACAGTTGGCCAAACTTCACTGAGCTTCCCAGACCATAAAACCCAACATGAGATTTTCACAATGTAATGGAGCCAAAAAACCCGGGCCATTACAAGCTTGGTTTGTTCAAGATGTTTTGTAAACATCACAAAATAAATATTTTTTATATTATTTTTTTTGAATTAGAATTCAATATTTTATATTACTAGTGGAATTGTTTTTGAAAATTGACTACTTTTTAGGTCCATAAGATCCTCCTTTATCTCTTAACTTAATAGATAAATTAATTATTTTCTCAATTTTATTTGATTTACGCATTGGCTCTATATTGATATTTCTTTATTGAATCATGAAATTTTATTAGATGTAAATTAAAAATTTATCTCCTTGTGGATATATTTTTTAATCAAATTCATATATATCAAAAAATTATTAATTTATTTAGTTCAAATAGTTTTTAATAAATGATATATTATTTATATTTTGTTGATTCATTTTGGTAGGAGATTAATGTCCCTATAATGTTGTAATAAATGTGTTTCATAACAATAAATGAACTATTTTGGTTATTTAATCACTATTAAACTCATATTTTTATAGAAACTATCCATAAAGATAATAAACAATGTTAATATTAATTTTATAGGTAAATATGAACTAAATATTGGGAAAATGGATGGAAATTTTGTATGAGATTAATAAAGTAATGAATTATCATGGAAAATTGTTAACTAAATGTGTGTGTCTAAAAAATGATAATATATTGATTAAATATTCATAAAATGGATTAGAAATTTCATTGGGTTGATATAATTGGTGTCTCTTGTTCGAAATTTTTATTATAAGTTCTATTTAATGATTTATTGTTATTATATGTGTATGTGATTTCTTTTTCATTTCCATGTGTAAATTATTGGTGATGTTTATAATGTGATGAAAATTTTCAATTGAGAAAATGAATAATAAAATTTATTTAGAATGGTTAACATTCAATGGAATATAACCTTATTATTGAGAGGATGTTGTATATTATTAGATATTAAATTATAAATTTTGTAATGTAGTAAATTTAGTTAAAATTGGATAAAGTGATAATTGAAAGGGGAAGAGGAATCATAATAATATTTAAACTAATTATTAGTTATTTAAAATTCCATTTATCCAATATGTATTTCATTATATTTTTTACATTAAATTTTTTAACTTATTATATCAAAAAATCAATTTATTTTTATGGTCTAAATATTATTTTGAATGGGGAAAATTAGTTAGCAAAAATTTTTATGATCTTAATTGCATAATTATTTATGGAATTGAAATGGGGTATGAGATTGTTATCACTATATATTATCTATTTTCAATTAATAATGTTTATGGACCCTTGTGTATAATCAAAGATTGTCTGATATGATATATTCCTTGATATTTTATTATTCTCCCTGATGGTAATATTTTTTAAATTACCATTATATGTCACGATTGTCCCCATAAGGTCAGATGAAAAAGTTGTTATGGTATTGTGTACCGTTGAGAGTCCAATATATGTTTTTTCCATATACAAAATCATCATAGTTGGAGGTAAATATAAAATTATAAGATGTGGGAATGACTTAATAAATTTATGTACACCTATATTGGTTGATGAAGGATTCATTTTTTTGGCTTTGTTTCACCCATTATTTTGTCCATGATAGAAACCATATATGGGAAATCATTTCATCCTTAAAAAATTTGTATATTTAAAAATATCCACTCATGGGGATTGTAGGGGGTTTAGGGGATTATTTGGAGAGTTATATCCTTGCTCACTTGATGTATTAACCTCATGTACATATAGACTACATGAATGATATTTTGGGGAATGAAAGAAAGCTTTCTATATGGGAGTTAGTTAGTTAAGATGTTATAGATCCTAGATTGTTACTGTTTTGAATCTTATTCTCTCGGTTTTATTGTTATAATTTTATGGTATATATTATCTGAATATTTTACATAATGGATTGTGATGCAAATTTTTAGTACTTTTTGATCGTATAACATTTGTGGTAATGATTATGTGTAACATTTTTGTTATTCAGTAGATGTAACAATATTCAATTACTTATGTATTTTGATACGATTTATTTATGGATTTATTGATGTATTAGATGATTAGAAATAAATGGAACACTAAGGGATATTTTTATAACCATACTGGTTGTCACCTACTTCTATTGATTTAGGAGCATACATGAGGTGATGTGAAGTTTTGATTTTGTAGATAATTCATACGGTGATGATTCATTATAATAATTTTGTACCATCTCTAATTAAAATTTAATTTAATAACCTGTGTGAATTAAATTATATAAATTATTAAATTAACCGTTAGATAAATAGTCTCCTTGAAAAAATGAATCGTTTTTAGGGATTAATTTGAGTGAGGGATGTGGAAATTGGAGTGTATTTCTACATAATATAAACTCGTTGGTAACATAATTACAAAAGATACAATTTTATATTATGGGAATCGTTAATTAAATCATGTATTTCCACCATCTAAATAAACTAAATTTATTAAATAAGGATCCCCACTCACCTAATAGTGTTTTATATTTATTAATTTTTTGAACATGTCATTTCACTAACAGGAAAATTCAACTACTGCTATTTTAATCAATATTTTGATATTCAAAATATATATTTTGTAATGACCCCAACCCTAGTTACCCATATATTGTGTCTTAAATTATTCCACAGTCATATAAAACAACAAGCCACATCCCAAATGACCTTATTGTTTAGTAGTATTTGTAAACTAGATATATACATGACTACCTTGTTACATTTGAAAAAAAAAATTATAAAATATTTTTAATTAGTAAATAACATTATTAAAACTATAATATACTTTCATATTAATCATAATACTCATCAATGATTCCTAGTAGAAGAAAAAAATGAGGTGAGATCTAATAATCAGTAAAGGATATGTATAAAAGATGTTATCATGAATCAACAGCCATAATCACTATGGAGAGGGAAATAACGTAAAAACATTACATTTAAACAAATTAATATTATAATAAACCTGTCATGATAAATAAAAAAATTCCTTTTAATAAATATATTGAGTATCATAACGAGATAAAATTAAAAAATATGATAAGTTAAATAACTGAAAACATGTTCCCATTAATCAATATAATGAGAATGAAATAAATTAAGTGATAATATCACTAATAACAAATCACCTAAAATAATATATTAATTCATAATGAAGGAAATTATTATTTATTAGATGTTATGATCTCTGACATTATGGAAACCTCCAATATCAATACCTTCACCAGGACAGTTTAAAACTGATGGGTAGGTATACACCTAAAACCTATTAAACTAAGGCTATAAAACTGATTTATATCATGAGAAAAATACATCAATGGGATATATATAACTAGGATCCAGATATATATTTATTTCCATGTAATTCCTCATATATTGAATTATTGATTTTATAAATGAATAATATGAATTTTCATCAAATCTTTGTATTGATTAAAGGGTGCACATTTATCAATGTTCCCATAGTCATTCAAATATCATTCAATATAGAATACATGTTTTCATAAATGATATTTATTTTAACCAATAATAATATAAATGGTAGATAATATGAACATTTAAGGTAACTTCAATTACTAATAATCAAAGGAATGTGAATATTTTTAGAGAATGTTAATGAATATAAAAATGAATAAAGTGAGTTAATGTCTAATATTTTCTTATTAAAAATGATCATAAACCATCCATAGAAATTATAAATGCAGTATCAATATAATATATCCGCAATGTATTTTATGTAAAATAAATGGTTATTATCATTGATGAATAGAAATACCACAAGAAATAGTTATAAAAATTTAGGAACTTTTCCATTTTGTTTGGAAAATAATGGTTTAAAAATTAAATTCAAAAAACTTTTTCAGAATAATTTTTTTTCAAAATAACCTTTAAAATTTTAAAATGATGTTTTAAAACATTGATTTTTCATGATGAAAGGAAATTCCATACATTCTGTGTATGTTAAAATAAAAATTATTACTGTATTTTTGGTTGATTCCAAACAAGAACTATTTGGAAAAATACCAAACATTTGCATTCAATTTTTTTAATAAAAATTGAATCATTGATACAATATTATTTTTAAAATCATAGGATAAAATTTAAAATGTTATAATTCATTTTTACAACACATTTTCATTTAAGAAAACTGATTTCCTACCGAAGATTAATGGAATTTCAGTTTTTGTAAAAATAATTACTCATTTATATTAAGTACCAATTACTATAAAATGGTACAACAACATGAAACTATACTTAAATACAAAATTGTAATAAAAATTAATGTATTTATTTGACAATAATAAAATAATTTCTGTCAACATAAAATCAAGAAAAATAAATTTTTATAAAATGATATTTCTAAATAAACCCTTAAAATGGTCATAAAATTGAAGTGATAATTACAAAATTAATTAATTATGTATATAAAATATAAATTCCCATTAAACTAGTGTAAATTCATCAAAAGATAATTTTAATTCATTAGTCATATAATACTAGAGCATTAAAGACTATGTTGAAGTAATATTACTTAATAGAAGGAAATTGAGATATCAATATTTACCACATGGTAAATATTATGTAAAATTCCCATGGATGAAATTGTACCACTTGAAACATAATATACAATGAATTAATGAAGAATAATGTTATGAATTTTAAATGGGTGAGTATATACACCACGTTAAATAAATATGTTTTATAACGTTAAAATAATCCACAATGAAGGGATGTTGAGATGAAGCCCCTTACCAAAAAATTTATCCTGGTTGAATGTTCTTTAAACCACTATATAATTTATTTAAGTATATATATTAGATTATTTATGTAGAATATTGATATTTATAATATCATATATGATAATTTTATAACATATTATATTTTTTCATTCATAAGATTTCATTATTTTCGTTGTTTAGACTATTAATTGCCTTTTATTTCCCTTCTATGTTTTATAATGATAGATCTAATTTTTAAAAATGTTATATATTTTTATAATCTCAATAATTATATTATTTAAATAAATATAATTTTTTTCATTACAAAAACTTTTTGAGAAGTTATTGAAAGTTGAACATGGTGAATGGATCACATATCTTGGTGGATATGGTATGTCGTATATTGATTATAGGGGCATTATCAGTTCCTTAATGGGTGGAAGGGAAAGTAATTGGATAATATAATAATATTGAAAAATAATAATCATATAATATGTATCACATATATTGATTAAATATATCCTTATTACATTCCCTGTAGTTTGTATGTGAAAAATGAACCACCTCTCTTTGTGAGTCTGTAGTCTGTCGTACACACGAGTGACAATTTAAACATTTAAATGAAATGGATATTAATAATTTATATGGGATATTATAATTATATAATTATAATAATATAATAAATATTGTATATTTTTTTAATCCATCATTGTATCAAACCTTGAATGGTGGTGATGGAAAAACAATTATATCAGTTCGGGAGGCGGTAGTCCTGGATACCCATGATCAATGTTTATGTTTCCCATTTCATAGAAGATGATACATATAAAGGTTACTAAATTAATATTATAAAATATAGTTATATATAATAGACTATTTTATTATATTATTATGAATATATAATATTTTAGGGAGGTTTTAGCATAAATACAATGAAAAGAATAAATTTAGAATAGTAATACTTGTTTGGGGAACATCTTTTGGATTGAAAAAAAATCCATACAAGAATTTATTAATAATATTTCCAAGATATATATGATTTTGAAAAAGGTTAAGTGAGTTTGGAAATTATTTTCCAAACCAAATTATATGGTATGATCGAAGATTTGTTGACAGGGGGTTACCTTTTATAAGTGGATGAGAGGATACACATATAATAATTTTGAGAAGATTCAATTACACCAATATTTTTACCATGAAAAGGCACCAAAATGGGTCATTATCTACCATTATAGGTTACATGGTAAAATATGTCTATAAAAAGGGATTTGGATAAGTTGGATGGTCATTTTAAGAACTAATCTTCTTAGTTTAACTCCACTATAAATCATTTTTTTCCAATATACCAGTAATTATTTTTTACTTATATTAGAATTAATATTGGAAAAAATATTATGAAATTATTATATATTATAAATTATCCCTATTAAAAAATTTAAATCATTTTTAAAAATTCAATTAATAGAAGTGGTGGAATCCAAACAATTTACGGCCCAAGATGTGATAAAAATACTTGTTTTCAAAGGAAAAAATCTCATATGTATAGATGGTTTTAATATGAAAATTATATAAGAAAATGATTCCAATGAACAAAAATGTTTTTATATTAGTATAATTGATGTAATTTTTATTTTAAAGTAATTCATAATGTAATTTATCGTTTTTAATTATTTAAAAAAACGCAGTTTAAAAAAAATTGGTTATTCACTATTCATTAAAAAATAAAAAATATCCAAATGTTCCAAAAAATTTATCCTATGCTAATATATAAATTTTTTAATTCATTTTTTTTTATTTCATAAAATAATTTTTCTAAAAGTTTTTAAAAATTATATTGATTTTTCTTGAAAATTGTGACTCATCCAACTTTTAAAAAAAATATTGTTTATTCGGAATTTTTTTTAATTAAATGATTCATATTTAATATATAATAAATAAATAAAATTAAATTTAAACATATAGTTATTAATTTTAATACACTCTATTTATAGATTTTTTTTATAATGGTATATTGTAATACATGTTATTTGGAATCGGGGGTGCGTGTTCTACAAGAAAAGAATGTGATTAAATTTTAAAAAAATATCATTTTTTGTTTATGAATTGAGTTGTGTGTCACATACAATATTGAATAAAATTTTATTTTTTTATAATTTATTGATTTCACATTCTCCCAACTATATTTAAATTTTATCATCTTAATTTAATCATCCATTCAAATGTCTAGGGTTTTACATTTGGATAATACTTTACAGAAACCCATATATTAAAAAGGGTTTATAAAAATTCACTTAATAAGATAGAAAGGTAATTAAAAATGACATATGTAATAACACATAACTATTATTATATGTATAATGATATTTCTATAATGATATTATATGTACATGGAATGGAAATATTAATAATTATAGAGGGTTATATAGATCATTGATCACAAGAACGTGAAAGATCAATGGAATGTTAAGGGCCTCAAAACATAAAACTATGATGTTTTAAAAGACGATTTTAATAATTGTATATGATGGTAAGATGTTATTTTTTAAATATTATTTCCAAAAATTTTAAAATTATTTTATTATCTATGAATATAATAAAATAAAATTGTTAAATACATTACAATTTCATAAGAACAATTCCATCCTTCGGTTGGGCTTCGATCAATTTAAAATTCATTCCTTTCACTAAGAAATGAATATCTAAAAATGAATTTTTTATGTTAGAAGCAGTAAAAAAACATTAAATAGATCATAATATCAATAAAGATTTAAATACATCTAAATGTTACTAATTTACTAATACAATATTTTTAGAATAGATTATTCAGTATAATATTTTAATCTCTAGACCACAATAGTAACCCAAACGGTTCATCATCAATATTTTGTTGTCAAATAATTTAACTAAAACAATTTCATATTTAATAGAACATGACATATTCCAATTCTTGGGAAGAACACCTTATCTTCCTTTAGTTTGGGGTTCAAGCCCTAGGGCCTTGTCTAAAATATTGGGTTGTCACTCAGCCTGTGTGTTTTCTTTTTTTTTGAACTCTATTAATCTTATTTGTATAATGTTTCAAAATTTTGATGAGACATAATTACTAAAAAATAAAAAATAATATACTATTTAATGGTTACCAATAACTTTAATATTATGTCTAAACATTTAAAATAAATATTTCTCATCTAAATCTCCCATATACCAAACCAATATGTTTTATTCCATTAATTATTTTCCAAAAATATTAGTAATCATTGTTTATTCCAATCACGTAAATACTAAAAAAGGAAGTATAATAATTTTAACATATTATAAAACTGTAACTCATAGCCCATTATTTTATCTATTACTCTAATGTAAATAGTGACATATATGCTTCTGAAATTTTACAGAATCCATATATTTTTAGTGATTCTTATAACAAAAATAAAATCTGTAAAAACACATTCTTCAATTAAATTATTGATACAAATACATAAATAATTAATCTAATTTATACCAACATTAAACATTCCATGGTATTAGGGTAAACAATTAGAATACATAATTGATATGGATAATTTCCAGGTTCCCCACATTTAAGACAATAATCAATAAAGAGATCCATAGGATGAGAATTATTCCCTTCCATCATTAACATCATTTTAACATAGAAATTATTTTCTTTATGACCTTATTTTCAATATATAAATCATTTTTACATCTCATTGAGACCCATTCCTCAGTTTCATATTCCAATTTTCTCACATGATGGAAATAGATCCAGTATACCTTCATCATCTCTACCAATCGAGATCTTAGAATCTCTAACATTTAATTATTTAGTCAGTCTATTGGTTGGTTAAGTTATATATTATTAATCGTATTTCTGGATATCTTATTAATCATAATCTTGATATCAATTAGTTTTACCAAATTCTCATTTGGTTTCTTAATGTCACCACATTTATCCTCATGTTCGACATTAACATGATTCCTACATGTTCTGGAAGTTAATTAAAAACCAAACTCATAGTATGGATGAGAGTAATTGTATTAGAAAATCAATATAATAATTTATAGATGTTTATAAATTTTAAAAAAATTAATATAGTAAACCATAGGTTTAACCTTGGTATTTCATTTTCATCATCTACACAAATCTTTCAAAATGGGTAGTAATGAAAACGTGAATTATCCTTAGTATATCCCATAATAGTTTCAAAACAAATGTGTAGTAAGGCCCATTTTCGTGAACCATTTGATTATTAGTTCATTATAAACACATAATTTTCTTATTTATTCCCCTAGGTGAAACTATCCTTGAACCTTGTATATTTTCAGAATCCAGATTGTGAAG